>NW_019091357.1:4514182-4565964 GCF_001949145.1 Acanthaster planci
GGTGTTAAATGCGGTTCCGGAGTTGAAATGGGCAGAGAATCCATCTGAAGTAAAAAGATACACCAGTAACCTGTTTTTGCATGTATACACAGTAATTTCTCTGCAGGGCAACCCTGTGCCTCGTCGCTATGTGAACCTGACCCATGTTTTCATTGCCCCCTACCCATTAGGGCCATGGCTAGACACTGCCTCCTCCAAGACGTTTCTTACCTGCGAGTTGTCGAGATGTCTGGTCCCCAGGGATTGACACTGAGGGCACTCTCCCGCCTCACCAGTCCATCCACTGGTGAGTCCGTCAGATGTCCGAGATAAACTTGTTCTAAGAAGTGTGAACTTTGGGGGGAAATTTTGGAGATGACAGTGTTTAAGATCCATCTCTGTTGCACTGAACCAGTAGTTATCTCTATGTCAGAAGTTCAGGTTTGCGTAGGATAATTGTATCTTTTTTGTTCTGGGGCAAAGTATGTTACGTC
This sequence comes from Acanthaster planci, assembly GCF_001949145.1. The sequence continues at coordinate 4,514,656 of NW_019091357.1, forward strand.
AGTAATATTTTGGGGATAATATCTGTTACTCAGGTTTGACCTGTGCTGCAGCTGCTTTTCTCAGTGGTCAGCGTCACGGTGAAGCAGTCTTTTACCGAAAGGATCAGTTCCCCCAGGGTGCGATAGGACCCGTCCAGTTCCTCTGGAAAGCCGAAGCGACTTTGGCAGACAGTGTCCCCAAGGCAAAAGGAGAAAGCCAAGAGGGGTGCGAAGCTGGAATGCCAGCGGCAAGCCCTGGGGGAAAGTTTGAGGAGAAAGGAGTCAGGAAGCTGTGGCTGTGGGCTCACCCATCGTGTGCCTCAGAGTTACTCAAGGAACTCAAAGCAGCGAGCGAGGCTGAAAATGCAAATACTGGTAATCACATTGATACATTACAAGACGTTGATACATGTTTCTCACAGGCTAATCAACTTTCAAGGAACATCAGTCAGTCTGTACTAAAAGCAAGTTGATCACGTTGATACATTACAAGACGTTGATACATGTTTCTCACAGGCTAACTGACTTTCAAGGAGCATCAGTCAGGCTGCATGAAAAGCAAGATCAAATTGGCTCTTCCTTATTCAATCCTGCAAAATCCTTCCAACTGCTTAGTGGATAATGAAGTAACTGAGAGTGTTGGGTTAAAAATCCTCCTGAAATTACCAGCCACTAGATACTGTTTGATTGAAAAAGATTTATTTTAAGGGTACCACAAACCGTAACAGTCCTCAGTCTTCCAACAGGATTTAGGACTGATAGGGCTCAGTTCATCTCTCCAAAATGGCTCAGTCATGCTTGACCCGCTGCTTTCTGTTCTGTCTTAGACTCAAACAGCAGAGTCACAGTGACACAGCTCAAGGACAGTCCCCTGAGGTTCCGCTTGCAGGGCCCACTGTCGCACCCAGTGCTTCTTCACGCCCTAAAGATGTCTGACGTGGGCAAGGCCTCCGGCCCGGAGCAACCCAGACTGTGGTGGGAAGATTACTACGCAGTGAGTATTGCTTTCAGCATGTTGCACCTGAGGGTGCATGTACACAATCTGGCTTTCTGTATACACGGGCACAGTCAATGGATTTAAAACGTCAAGGGTGCCTCGAAGCACCTCCATCTGACGTCTGAATACATTAATCCATTAATCATTAATACAATAAATCTGTAGAGGTGTACCACTTTAACTTGGCCCTAACTGTGCATGGCTTTTTGTGGTAGCAAGTACTGCTTCGTGGGCACGCCCCGGAATGTTGAAATATAGAAGGTTGTTCTAAGAAATACGTTTATGTACAAATCCTGAACACCCATCAGGTTTATGTTTTGGCAGCCTGCCAGACATACCAGAATCCAACCCAGCCGAAGCGAGAGCCCTTTTTAGTCCTTTTCTGTGCGCGCTGTACCACTGTAACCTATAGCTAAAAATTTTAGCACAGTCAGTAACATGTGTGCAGTGTTTGATCCGGTCTGGGTTCAAATCCCAGAGAGGGCTACGAGACACGCCTTCTGCAGGTCGCACCAAATGATCGCTGCAAGCATGCCACTCTGAGATATCAGGCAATTCCACAACGTGTACACGTCATACCTCAGTTAAAGGCTGAAGAGCTCAAAGGACAGTATACAGTCCTGCCGAGAAAGGAAGGTTTATGATCTTGCAACCTTATTGCATGGTTACAGGACCTGCATCATCTGCAAGCCTGGCGGGAACAGTCATCCACCTGGGAGACCCTTGGCGGAGTGAGGACAGCGATGGATCTTCCCCCACGCTGCGTTCTCGGCCTGACAGTACGAGACCCACGCAATCTCCTTCCCATCAAGAGAACTAAGATCATGACAGACCCCAATGAGTTAGTTCCACCTGGTAAGTCGGGGATTTCACCAAGCTTAGTTTGACTGTCAGTTATGCAGCGCTGCCTCTCTGCCAAAGAGAGGCAGACAGGTTGTCTTTACAGTGCTTCCTCCCTGTTGTGTTACTTTTTCTAACTGTTGTTTTCTGCATTTTTGAACATTCTTTTTGTCATGAAAACTTAACACTTCATTACCAGTGACCACTGTGCATGGTTCGGATTTCCTCTTTGAGACTATGCTCGGACTTTCTTGGTTTTGATTGTTTTATTGGTAGTTTAATTTTCACATAGACAGACATACTTAAACTTTCCCCAGACAAAGTACCAACTGAAGTTGTACGCCAGTTCCCTAACGCAGCGCCTGTGTCTCCCCTCTGGGAAAAGTCAGTGCGAACAGCTGTCACATCAACCCAGATCCCCACCCACAAGCTGAACAGGATGCGCTCTGAGATGCTCGTCCCGGGCCAGGAGCTCAGTCTTGACCGCCAAGAGTCACGTGTTCCGATTCTGCTCCTCCAGCAGCCGGGCAGGGAATGCTCAGCAGCTGCATCCCACAAGTCCAAGGGGGGCAGCTCGGCTGGCTTCGGAGGCGGCTGGGACATCGTCCTGCCGAGTGGCTGGGGGATGGCCTTCTGGATTGCCCTGATCCTGAGGGGCGCCCGCGTGGCAGGGCTTCGGGAATTGCGCTCCTGCCACCTGCAGCAAGGGGTTCCATTCTTCCCAGATGTTTTCCCGGACACGGCTGCGGGAGAGGAGTGGGCAGACAAGTTAGAGCAGGAGCTGACCAAGAAGTTCAAGAGCTGGCCGCCCGCCAAGCGGCCCAACTACGGGAAGCTTGGCGTCGTCTCACCTTTTAAGTGTCCCTGGAAGAAACTTCTCAAAGAATGGAGGGATATCAAGAAGTCAGAAGAAGAAGAGGAGGAAGATATTGCTGTCGAGCCTAATGCAACAGAAGCAATCAAGCAGGCAGCCAGTGACATAGGTGCATCCTCTGAGGAAAAGAACCTGCACCCTGAAGAAGATGAGAACCAAACCTTCTTTGTCCTACGAGATAGAACCAAACTGGAAAAACTCAGTGAGTCTTTAGGAGCTAACCTTAGGCCCCTGAAAATGTCTATAGCCTCTACGAGGACCAAGCCGAGTGTTTCCTTTGGAGCACCCATAGCAGGCATTCTTAAAGATATTGCTGGTGTCAAAATGCACACTACGGAGGCTGCTAATGGACACGCTGCCAGTCAGGCATCAAGTGCACAGAGTAAAGATGCCAAAACAGGCCATCATATGGAGATAAACAGGGTTGCTGCTGACCTGATTCAAGATGCAGACAGAGTTCTTGTTGGTGTGAGGCTGAGCATGGCCAACCGTGGAGTGCCTCGGCAGTTTGCGATGATTTGCCTGCCGAGCGAGGAAGATTTCGCATCATTCAAATCTGACCAGAGGTTCTGTCCCCGTGAACCCATCCACAGAGAGTTCAAGCTCCCAAAGACGCCCAAAAAGAAGAAAAACAAGAAGAAAAAGGGCCAGTCAGTGGATGACAATCCCAGAGATGGGAGCAGTGATGAAGTCCGCGTGAAAGATGAAGTGGCCTCCAATGTGAAACTTTTCAAGTCTTGCCGTCGTCAGTTGATTGGGTTTGTCATGGACGGAGCAAATGCATTCATCTCTGGAAGTGGCCAAGCAGTGGGCTACTGTTGCATGCTGGGATTGCTGAGACTTATTGAAGAGCGCCCTCAGGGCCAGACAGGAATGGTCCTCGTCCGGGATACAAAAGCAGTCCAGTATCGATTTGCTTTTTTGGATGTTATATAGGATTCATACCTGGACCTGTTGGTATTTTCTAAACGCTGTACATGTACAATACTCATATAGAAAAGGTACTGATTCACTTTTGAACACATATTTTCATGAATTATTGAATTACGTATGTTGTTTATTATTGCCTTTTTTACGAATCTGAAAAATTGATACAAAGTTCGGCTTTGACCTCATTTCTAAGACAGTACTGCTGCAAACATTTCTATGTTGATTTTTTCTTCGCAGCGGCAATGCTCTTTACATTTGATTAACTCGGCATTTTATTCAATATGGACATCTTCAAAATCGCATCTACAACAGATTTGACTGATTTTTTTCCCCCAGTTCGAAACAGGATGTCATTACCTGTATTAATGGAAGCACCAACAAGATGCTGTAACAAAATGTCACATGTTTTGATGCCACCATCGTTCTCCTTGGTTTGAATTTTCAATGCTCCCTGCCGTGCAAATATTTGTACACAGTGCTAACAGCCGACCAAAGACAATATGTGCTGCCTCTGGTAATATAAGGAAGACCAAGAATAATTAGAAATTGTTATTTTCCATGGTTGATCAATAATTGGTGGTCGGAACAAAAATGGGATCAATAGGTTACCGTTACTCTTCCGGCAGGCACCATTTTGACCTTATTTACAGTACACCGATTTGAATTCTCAACCAAGATTCTTTGAAGAAGACACAAGCCGAGGCAGCAGTTTTTACATTAACCATGAGACGGGGTTTGCTCTTTTTATTTCAGATAAAATTCAAATCCTTTCTCCCGTGTGGTATAGTCAGTGAATAATACTTAACTCCGAGTACCACCAAGACTCGTCCTCTGAAGTCTAGAAATACAGACCCGCATGATGTTAAACTTGTCAACATATTTTTCTAACTCGTTCTGTTTAGCCACTTCACTCCACCTATCTTGTATGGCTGCATTTTGAAGTGCTTTTTTAAGTCTGCATGCAGGTTTATGTTCAGAAAGATGTGCATTCTTGGCCAGGGTAAAATGCATGCAGCGTCATGCAGAGTGACGTCGCCCTTTTCCACGTGGGACCCGCTCCGTGAAAATATGTCAAATGACAACAAGGGCCAGTTTTGTTTAACAAGTATTGGAGAGAGCAAACTGAAACTCTTTATTTTGAGGCATCACTCAGTTTGGTATCCTGATCAGTGACGACAGTGCATGCGAGTGACAGATGTTGAGGGATCATATTGGTTTACATTATAATACAAAGGCCTCTAACCATTGTCGTCTAGGACTGAAATAGCTACCTGTCCTTTCCTAGACGATGTTAACAACTGCCCATCCCCTCCCAGTGAAATTGTTTAAGCCAACACCCTTAAGTGCTATTCTAAGGCTGTATTTCTGCTGTACCCAATATTTGGGAAGGAAATGTGAAGAGTTGTTGACCTGTGTTACAGATTGTTTGAAACCAAAACCAAAAAGGAGTCTTTCTAAATTTTGTACAGGAAAAAAATGGCTATCCAAAATTGGTTTTGCCTGTCCTGAGGATTTGATGGCTAAAAGTAGATGAGACACTGCCTAGAACTCCAAATAATTATCTCTGGGAACTGAGGAGTAACGACTCACTTCCACAGATCACACATTCCAAACTCTGTATCCTTGTGGAGACATGGCTTTGTTCTCCAGTACTAAACGTGGTCGCATGTGAAACGATGTTTTCAAACTGCTCCCATTTCAACATGCATCACTCTCCTGGCCTGAAGTTTTGACCAAATGTCCCTTATATAAAGCACTTCAATTTACAACGGATTCTTACATATTAAAAATTTCTCCTCTTTGAGCGATTTCCAAACATCAGTTTCCTTGACTGAGGCAGTTACACGTAAATCCAACCTATCAATTCTACAAGTGCTATTTTGTGTTCCATTGTAACTGTTGGGATGATCATAGGAAAGATTTCCATATAAGGACAACGCTTGATGCCCTGTGCACAAACCTTTGAAGCTTGGCTGAAGAAACCCTTTTTCAAAGTAAATGCTTTGGAATTGTGTTAGCGCAGTTTCACTTTTTAGGACGTTATAACTTTTTGATGGCTATTTTTAATTTTAAGGGAAAATTAGTTTTTTCCATATATAGAACTCTTTCCCAGTCACATATGCAAATTCAGCAAGTCCAACCATTTGAATGTAGTCACTAGACACCGTCAGATATTGCAAGCTAGTGGTAAAATAAGGATTGGGCAAAGATTATTCATACACCAGTCATGTTGTGCTACCATAATGTCACGTTACCGCACAAAAAAAAAAATTTATCTTTTCTGTACAATTTTTTTTACTTTTCATGCGAAGCACGCCTACCACTGCCACCTGCTCACAAGCGTGATGTCACCACAGTGTTGGTCTGCTTGTTCCTGGTTATTGGATGACATATGTTCCCGAAACCGATACACAATACTTTAACAAGACACGACTTTATGCCACAATTCACAATTGACACAAATTCTGCCCATTCAGCGTAACTGTTACTCCATTACGTGCATCACTTAAAAATACTGATGTGCGCTGTCTGTTTTATATTATCTCTGCCTATTTTACACTATGTACATGCATCACGTGAGATTATGAATGTGCCGGATTGTCCATGATTTGTCACAGTTTTGATGGAATAATATGGCATAGGAAAAAGAAAAAAAAAAGTTTATCGGAGAACAATGATGTCATAATACATCTTTCCCAGTGCCAAAGCTGACCCAAAGAACGTGCAGATGATGCCCGTGAAGAACAGGCCATAGGAGATGCCAGTCTTGACGCTGTTGGGCAGGAGGTAGGGATTGCCACCGATCAGTGGGAGGTCAAAGCCAGCCGGGAACATCATGATGGCCAAGCAGAAGAGCGTCCAGGCGGCCAGCCCCATGTACTTGGGGTAGCGCCGCAGCCGGGGCCGCTTGTCGGAGAAGATGATCATGCCCGTGCCGACGGCCAGCGCCACAATACCCAGCATGATCAGTACGGCGGCCAGGAGCCACTCCAGCGGGCCCTCGGCGTAGCGGCAGTCCCAGGGCCGGCCATAGATCTGCTGGCAATGGACCAGCAGGCCCAGGCTCAGGTCCGAGCGCTGGACATTGGAGACCACCCACAGGGGCAGGGCCAGGCTCATGCCGCACAGGGAGATGGCCAGGAAGTAGAGGATGCCGGCCGCCAACAGGAATGAATCCATGGCCGGTGACAGAAGTCTTGCACTCAAAGTCCTGATGTGTGCCCAACTCTGGACAAAGCTGACAATGTTGTCTGTGGTCTACAGATTATGCAGAAGTAGCAGAATCTAAGATAAAAAAAATCAACTCTTATTCATGACAACATTTCATTAAGCTTTACACTTAAGTATCTTTTGCCATGTTTAGACATTCACGCAAAATTATTTGACCTGTGAGAAAACAGGCTGACAGCTTTTTACAATATCAAATTTCCTGAAAAAAAATTTCCAGATCATGCCAGTTCTAATGAAAAGGTACTCGTGACAAATCTGGGGAATATAAAAGAATGCTGGGTCCCTGCCCAATGTCATGATGAATTTTTATTCAACTGTAATGCACCTGTGACTAATGAAGTTGAAAAATAAAAGAGAAGGAAAAAATGTTGTACCCTGACTCCACTTTTCTCATCACATAACATCTCAATAAAAGTCAGTCATTACAGAAATGCTGGAAAGACACGAATTCTGGACTGAAAAACATTTACGTATGTTGTCATGGTTGTTGGGAAATACTTAGAAAATTCTCTTCACTCCCCATAGACTTTGTACACAACTGCTGAAGTGGATTCAGGATGCAACATTTTTTTCTGAGAAGAATTCTACACATGGATGTCACTACTTTTCCTCTGCAGTAAGCTGCCATCACACATGTAAATTTGGCAGGGAATAGGCCTACATGGAGGATATATTGAACTTTAGAAAACGCTTGAAATGTTTACAACCAGTCTCCAAGGGTTTGTGCGGCGATGTATGGTACCGGGTATGGAACTCTTTCCAGTAAAGGTTTACCATAGTTGGTCCTGATGGAAAAAACAGTAGTAGGGCCTATACCATGACGATGACATGACCGACTGCGCATAAATACAATCATGCCGAGTTGAAAGGGCACACCACCAAAAGATGTTGAAAAATTTGTGAAATAGATATGAGCAGAACTCATCAGAAATGAAAATGGTGCGGAACAGATATCTGTAAATTAACATAACGACATCTGCCTGAATTACTTCAACTTTGAAAGGAGATTAACATTGTATATTACCAGCGATCATTTGCGCAGTTCCAACACAAAGCTCCGCCATTTTCTCTGTGTTGTGCTGACGAATGAGGGCGCTATACCAATAAGACAGGGGCTTCAATTCATGAGCCTTCCCATCATGTGTCAATGTCATGATTGCAAGTGCACGTTTTACTTTCTGCGGAGGTCTCCGAAACGGACGCAGATCATTTTCCCCTCTAGATAGAATTAAGTGAGTCTTTCTTCTTCTAACATGTCTAACCTAGAAACAATATTTTCCTCGGTTTGCTGTTGATGGGGTGTTTTGAATCAGTGTTTTTATTCCTCCAGGGTGAAATTTCCTCCATAGCAATTTATTATTTAGCATCAAAAATCCCGGTCAGCCGGTCTGGGCCTATTAAATTAATGTAGATAGCCAGGTCTGGTGAATGTCACGCCCCAACTACAGCATTAGTCCCAACCCAACTATGTAGTTGGGACTGGCCCGGCCTCCTACCCCCATGATCTAACTTGGCACACTTTGAATTTTTCTTCTAGTGTCGCAATATACTTTCACCTCAAAATGTCAAAAGGTGAAATTTACTCGAACTCCCATTTTTTATTCATAAATCTCGATAATGCACACCCACTGCAAAGTTCAGATGAAATTTTATCTTGATCCAGTTTTCTTCCGAAGTGCAAAAAGAACATTTTGAAGTCTTTTAACATAGGCCTACACTCAAGAATACGAAATGGTTTTGTAATTGTGTATGTTAGTGGAGGTAATAATGATTTAGTTAAATTCATCAAATTTAAAGAAACCTTTACTTTAAATGTTTATGTTGGATTTTCTGAAATATTTTCAACTGTGCCACATGCTGTTTTTTTAATTTCAGATGCAATTTCTTGACCTGTTGACACTGAACTTGTCCACAAAGGTTCAAAAAGCCTTTAGGATAAGTCAAGTGAACATCGAATTGGGCCACATTAGGGGACTGTGTATTTTGTTTCACATTAGTGCGCCACCAAGAGTTTGCAATGCGTTAGCCAATCACAGTGCGCGAAATTTGTCGACCCAATGCGCGTTTGGAAAGGGTCGACAAATTTTGTGCGTTATGATTGGCCAGCGTGTTGCAAACTCTTGGTGGCGCACTATTGTGAATCGCTCGTATTGATCACTTATTTTCAGGGACTGTCATGCCATGACTGTACCTGTGATGGCCTTGAGCTTAGATATGACATGAATATCCAGCCTTGAAATTGACAGCAGATGTAGTATTACTCTCGTTGAAATTTGCTTCCATCTGGAGCTGGATTGGTTATGCAAAGCAGATCATGCAAGGTATCTTAACACCAGTAGTAATAACAAGGCGCCTCCAGCCCCTTGTAACATGAGTCTTGCTGGAAAATGTGTGTTTATTTCCTGGTGTCATGAACATTTATAGGAATGGAGTTACTCCAGCAACCCTAAGTCATGGAGCACCATAGCATATCACCTGTCATGCAAAGAGTAAGGAGTTCTTAATTTTGTTTTGTTTAAAATTCATTGTTTTGGTCAAAATGATTCACCTTAAACAGGCTGACTTTCGATCAAATGAGCAAGGCCAGGGGACGCTACTTCAACAGCCACAGAGGCCGAGACCGGGGCGCCAGATGGGATGGAGGCCAGGAAGACGGGCGAGCGGGACCCAGCAGCAGAGATGGAGAAGAAGGAGGGAGTGGGTGGGGACAAGGCCACGGTGGAGGGGGTAAAATGGGCGGACCACCACCGGGGCTGAGGGGACGACAGATCGGCATGTGGTATGCTGCACGCGGGAGGGCAAAGAAAGCGGCCGAAGAAGCCAGAAATGTAAGCTTGTAACTGACAACCACAATCATTTCATTCAGAGGGTCGTTAAGTATTGCTCACGAGCCATCAACTCTGTGTTTGTCCCAGATTTTGGACATTGGAAAGAATTTGTACAGGGTGTTTTTAAAAAAAGATAATCCAACTTTAAGGGGGTTAATACGACCATACTATATACCTTTCAGCAAGGATCACGGTACCACTTTAGAGTAGACATCATCAAAATAAAATGACGCAAAGGTTTGTTGTCCTGGGCAATGCATGATAGAGCACCATCACCGAGAATTTAGGGTGCAAAAATGTGGTTGGTTCATTTTCATGTGAAACAAAATCAACACGAATTCGCATTAATTTTAATGACAGATTATTAATTCATTTAGCGCACATTCATCAACAGCCGTCCTGAGTGACCTCTGTTCCTTTTTAAGCTGGTTCCATGTGTTTCATACTTTTTAACATTGGCCCAGATTGCTTTCTTTGCTGGTGGGTGTCTGTCTCGCAATGCTTCTCGAAAAGCGTCCGATGGGCTTGCAGACCTTTGGTTTCTTGAAATGTCTTTACCACAAAAATTCTGTGCTGAGTGGTTACATGTAGCTGCACCATCGTGATACCAAGCTTGTTTGATGGCCAGAATGGACATGCGAGTCCTTTTGAATAAAACCCATTGTATAACCAGGCAAGACATTATTCACAATCAAGGTGTGGCAGTTGGTCAAGTGAAATGCAATGAGGCTCAATAAGTGAACCAGTGCCGTTTTGGTGCCGTGATTTCAATCCATTGGTATTCACTTATGCAATAGCATAATTAGGCAAGAAAGGTGTCATTTGAAAGCTCTTATCTTCAATTTTATTGTGGTGGCCCCCAAAATGCTGTGAGAGATGCCATATACATGTAGCTATATCAAGCCCTTAAAGTTGGAGTTCCCTTTTTTGAAAAACCCTGCCTATGCAGATGCCACTAATTTTTCCGTGCAGTGACCTATCAGCCATCTGAAAATAACAACATGTCCTGAGAGTCAAATTCAGCAGAGAAAATGGTATGGTATTCATACAGAAACACTTAGAATTTTTCAGACCAGTCTCATAGGGTTTGTGCACAGGAAGTCAAGTGGCATCCGTACATCCAATTCTTTCCCAGATTTCTAGTGGTGAAATGTAGTTGCCAGATTTCCATTGTAAGTGTCCACATTGTTAACATTTCAAACTTAACGCTTATTGGCATAGCATTGTCATTGCTCAATGACTTGCTCTGTAGTGGCCTTGGGTAAGGAGACACTAAAGAGATATTCAGTTTTAGAGGTGGGGGAAACCCACTATTCTGTGTAAAACCCCATCCACGTGCTGGTCTGGGATTTGAACCCAAGTTGCCGAGTACCGGTGAAAGGAGGACAAAGCAACCACCTGCGCCTACCCAACTTGTCCCACTATAATTACCACTTTAATTTCCCAGAGGCCCGTCATAGGTATGCAGCCCGAGCATGAGCGGCACATCTGCAAGTTGTTGGACGATGTGAGAAACCAGGGATCTGATGACGAAGAACAACTCGAAAACATGGAAGTTACCCCCAGTAAGTTGTTGTCGAGGTGAACAGCTGCATACAGCAAAGATCAGTGAATCAAATCTTGAATTATAGTAAATTGATTCCAGTATTAAAGCCATGTCAAGTCATGTCAAAGGCAGAAGGGTCGTACACTATGTAGGGAACGACTTTGTCACAAATCACTGCAACCCACAATACATGTATATGCAGGTTGTCAGTTGAATAAGTTTGCAAGGTAACCTGTGGATGAAGTAGTGGCACTTGATAACCCTGTGTTTGATGGATGAATGCCATGGGCCTTTATCCAACACACAGGTGGTTTCCTGACGGTTTAATGGTTTTATTGCTTTCATGGATGCTGGCCTTTCCAGAGGTCACTTTCCTCTTCGGGTCTAGCACGGCGATGAGCCAGTGCAGAAGGTGCGCTCAAAATGAAATGTGTTGTATAGGTCATCCCAGAGCATTAATACATACGCGAGGCCCACCCTTTCAGCACGTCCGTACGCTGACTCACGCAGTGAACACGCTTCGGCTGGCTTGACGTCAGATGCATTATTTGCGAGTGACCTTTCCAAAATGAAAGACCGAATTGGCTCAATGTTGATTAAAAGAAGAGATGCATTGTTTTTTTGTCACAACATTCCTGCAAGTTGCATTGAATGAGTCTTTCATTTGGGAAGATGTGTGAGTTCGGGGCCGTCTCCTTTGTTTCTACCAGGGAAAAATCCGCAAGAGGAGCAGTTCCACTCATTCTACAGCCACGTGCTAACCCGAGATGCTGGCCTGGACGATAGACTACGGCTGGAGCTGGAGACTAAGTTGGCCAACAACCGGCAATACAGAGACATGCAGGAGTTCCGCAAGAAGCTGCCATCCTACAATATGAGACATGTAAGTGAAGGCCACTAAATGTTGCTCGTTAAAACGTTGACGTCTTACATCAGCAGGTTTTGAAGGTGTTCTTTAGAGTCAAAGGCATTTGTTCTTAAGCATAGGCATCAGGGGATATCGGTTGTGCATTTTTTTCATGAATCCTATCCAAACTGTAGTTATACAGATGGACAAGGAAATTGGTTGGAGTGGGATTTGAACTTTTGATCCTTTGAGCACCACGAAAGTTCTCCACTAGCTGAGCTATCCAGACTAGGTTGGTGGTTCCACCTAGTCTTCAGTATCTGTATTTAAAAATGCTGTGTCCTCTGGGAGAGATTTGTTTACCTCTTCCCACGTTTGTAGAAAAGCTGACCTTGTTTTTACCATGACTTTCGGAGATGATCCCTGACTGCCTGGTACATATTTCGAGATGCTGAACTTCCGCTTCAGATTAATACTCACTTTGGCAAAGGCTGAAAGATCTGGAGTCAGGAATCCCTCCAAAAAAATTACCTCTGTGCAATTTTCTTTTAACCTGGGTTCTTTTTGCAAGAAGGATGCAAACTTAAACCAGGCGTAACTCTATGTTTTACCCCGAGGTGCCTTTTAAAATCTCAAGGTAAACCTTGAGATGCATCTTGTGTCAATTTCCACTCTTCCCCGACCATGCTCTTTCATGCCGTTTTTCATCAAGGAGCTTCTGCGTTTGATCAGCGAGAACCAGGTGGTGGTCATCAGCGGGGAGACAGGCTGCGGCAAGACCACCCAGGTGCCCCAGTTTATCCTAGACCACCATATCCAGCAAGGTCAGGGGTCGACCTGCCGCGTCATCTGTACTCAGCCCCGTAGAATCTCAGCCATATCGGTCAGTGAAATGCTCAGGCATGCTCCGTGCAATGTCAGGATTTTTACGTATGAGATAAACTGTAATAACATTGGAATTATTCGACATGTGTTTCGTCAGATGCTCTTGAATTCAAAGAGTCTATTGCTGGTTATAATTTGTATAATGCATGTATGAATTGTGGTTTTAATCCTCACGTTAATTTCCGTTGTGCTTTTTACCAGCAATTTGATGTTGCTGGCAGCTTCAAGCACAAAATATGAAGAAGTTCTATAAAGCGCTGCTTCTTGATTTGTGGTTTTAAGTGATGCCCTCTCCAGCCCAGTAACACAGATTCCTTTATTACATGCCCCTCAATATATACGTTGAATGAGTGTCCATTGACCAACTAATGGAAAAAGTGCATTAGTATCACCCCCAATAGCGTCTTGAAGGCAAAGTTGTTAAAAAAAACCTGTGTGCATCTCCAATTGAGTCCACAAAAGGAACCAAAAACATATGTTCAAGTCCTGGTTACTGGTTTGTCAGGTGGCTGAGAGGGTGGCGTGTGAGAGAGGTGAGGCATGCGGCAATGGCAACAGCACGGGGTACCAGATTAGATTGGAGGCACGGTTCCCACGGCAACAGGGCTGCATCCTCTACTGCACCAATGGTATCTTGCTGAAGTGGCTGGAATCAGACCGGTAAGTTACTTGACTGGAAAAACATGAAAGCTCATATCCCTTTTGATGTAATGGCTGTTCTTTTTCATGTAACAAAACCTTGTGTTGTTTTGCCCTGCAGAGGCAAGGTTTGCTTGTAGTTAGAAAGCCACAGTCTTCCGTTTCTCTTGTTTTTTGACAAGAAGCATCTGTATTTTGTGTACGTTGAATAGAATGTTAATTTAAATACATCTGTTTGGGACAGACTTCTGCAAAGCGTAAGCCACGTTGTTCTGGACGAGGTTCATGAGAGAGACATCATCTCTGACTTCCTGCTGGTCATTCTCAAGGATATTCTTCCCAAAAGGTACAGAGAGGATGGTTGAGGAAGAGTTTGTAGAAACAAAAAAATAGAGAAGGCCTCCTGCTTGATACTCGCACAGATCTATGGCAATTTACCACTGAGTTTGGCAGTGTTGGCCAGTTGCTTCAAGCCTGATGCAACAGTAAATATTGTTGTCTGTGACAGTGGATGAAAGGGAAAAACAGGATGTGATTTGAATATTTCAACCTTTGCCTGTCTCGTGAAAAGACTTGAATTGAGTTACAGTGATAAATTGGGTGAAGATATGTTTTTTTGATGAGGATCAAGCCACTTCACGTGATTTTACGATACCCCTGATCATCGAGCTTGTAGCAGTTCCTGGATGCAGGAATCCTGTCGGCCCAGTGATCGTGGTCGATAACCAAATGTTTCTCTCGTTTTCAGACCGACGCTCAAGTTAATCCTGATGAGTGCGACCCTCAATGCCGAACTGTTCTCAGCCTACTTCCACGGTTGCCCGATGGCCAACATTCCTGGTTTCACCTTCCCCGTCCTGGAGTACTGGCTGGAGGACGTTCTTCAGATGACCAAGTAAGGCAAACACAGACTCGGGAAGCTTCTTTTAACCTCTGAAATCTGTCGGTGTTACACTAGTGGCTTAATCTGTGTACCTAAAAGAAAAGGAGATATCAAACCTTATTACACTAACAGTTGGGCTGTTTTCACAGTCCAGGATACAGACAGGTATAGTTTTGGCGGACAGGTCATACTTTGTGCATAGGTGAACTTGAAAGCACATAGTATACTGTAAAACATTGAGAAGAAATGAAAGTACAGGTGAAAATTTATCAAGATCAGCTTACCAACCCATTTTTTTAAACAACTTTGAATGTACCGGGTACAACATCGCGACGTGTGTCTTCAGAAACCTGTTGCTTTTTACCAAATACCTTCTCCTTCTATATGACAGACTTCTTATTCCTATCTCCTTTTGAAAAACTTGTCTTTGTTCGTTTGTTGAACAGGTATCATCCTCCTGAGCAGCGTAGGAGACACGAGCCGGTGTGGCTAAAGTTTCGACGTGGGAAGCGCTACCGGGAGGATGAGCTGAAGAAAGAGGAGGAATTCAAGGAGAGGTTCAGCAACTACATCGTCGAAATGCGACAAACGTAAGCTACACAGATGCTGCTCAAATCAACAATCCCATAAGAGCACACTCCAAAAAATGAAAAGCATACATTTGGTGTTGTGGATGTCACTTTCATCACGGTGGTCTTCCCAAATACACAAGACAAGCACCGTTTTGTGCACATTCAGTTGTAAGTTAGGTACATAGTATGCAAGTCAGTGGGTGTATCAGATATAAAATACATCCTCAGAGTGGAAGGCAGGAGAACCTAAGACCTCCCTTTGTTGCCATTTTCTGTTTTTTTATGTAATCTCACAAGTTCATGTATTAAGTAAAGTCATTGCATTGAACACTGTGTTAGCACTGCATTAGCAACTCTTTGTATTTGTAGAATGTGCTTATTATTAGAGAAGGAGGAAACATGAATATTCATAAACCAGCAAGCAAAGATAGCAATCTCCTGACTTCAAGAAACACATTCTAAGTACGAGGTTTTCCACCATCACCCATCTGGTCTCTTGTTATTGGTCTCCTGTATATTTTCTACCCGACTGTTGAGGTTGTTTTGGTGTATTCTGGTAGATATCCTGAAGAGGTGGTGTATCATCTCGAAAACATGGACCATGAGAATATGGATCTGGAGATGGTTTCTTCTGTCATTCGTTACATCTGCCTCAACAAACCGGTCAGTTCATAAGGATTTCCCAGTATTTCATTGATCTTGTTGGTACGAGTGGCCAGTAATTTTATTCATTATTGTTACCAGCAAAGTTCACACTGTGTGTCCACCCAGACAGCCCATGGTCTGAACCCAGCCCAATCCAGCCAACTCAACCCAGCCAATCCCAGCCAAGCCCATACCCAGCCCAACCTATACCCAGCCCAACTCAACTTAACCCAACTAAACTCAACCAATACCAGCCCAACCCAACCCAGCCAAGCCCAGCCCAATCAAACCAGGCCCAGCCCTAGCCAACCAAAGCAAACCCAGCCCAGCCCAGCCCAATCCAACCAGGCCCAACCCAACCTAATCCAACCAAATCCAGCCCAACCCTACCCAGCCCGGCCAAACCCAACTCCACCCAACCCGTCCCAATCCAGTTCATTTCAAAGCAATCTAATCCAATGAACTCCATGCCTTCATAGAGTACGTCAATAAGCAGCTGCATGATTTTCTTGTTAGGTGAATACAACTTTTCTGCAAACTGTTGAGACATGATATTAGGTTCACACCTTGAGACATCTTGAATATGCTGATCTGAAAAGAATTCCAATCGTTTTAAAAATGATTAATCTGTTAGATAGGTTTTCCCAATTTAGTAACGTTGGGTATGATTTGCTTTTGCGTCTAAATTCTTCTCTTTTTAGGAGGGCGCCCTTCTGGTCTTCCTCCCAGGCTGGGAGCAGATCTCCAAAGTGAACGACCTCCTGACCCAGCAGCAGATGTTCCGGAACAACAACTTCCGCATCATTCCCCTGCACTCCATGATGCCCACAGTCAACCAAAGACAGGTCTGATATTAAGTTGGACGCACAGCATTTCAGCTCCCCAAACACGACTCGATGGTCTTGTCTAATGTTGGTGTTATTTTTTGTTTTTACCACGCCTCTCAAACTTCAGGTCTGGAGTGAATTTGAATCAAATCGGTTCTCATTTTTTCATGCAGCTCATAACAGCAGTTATTAGTTATGGGATTAGAATGAAGTTGATAAACAAAGAAACAGAGGCCGTGACCGAAACGGGCTTCCGGAGCTACGGCTAGGTCTATTGTCTACGCATCTCCAGGCATTTCTAATGGAGTGAAGACCTAGACCTAGCTCTAGATAAGAGATTCGGATGCAGCCAGAATCATTGACAAACGCTGTTGGTTTTGACTGGTACAGCGTCTTTGAAATCTAGAGCAAATTGTAATATAAGTAGCCTAGCTGTTAAAACAGAGAGAATTGTGCTTCTTTGAAGAGCAAGTAACAAAGGATTCCTTGTAACTTGTCGCTTATTTTGTAGATCATGTTTTGGTTGCCAGTTGCAGGAGGTGTTTTCAACACATTTCTGGCTTTATTTAAATGTCTGTAGAATACTCTATGGTAAAATTTGTATAAAACGCCAGGTTTCTGTGACAAATTCAGTGAGATTCACTTTTGGTCTTTTGGATAAGTTTCGGTTGAACCTCAATGAGTCTTACTTGAACTTTTCACAAACTACGATACAGGTATTTGAGCGACCCCCGCCGGGCGTCCGCAAGATCGTCATAGCAACCAACATTGCCGAGACGAGCATAACCATTGACGACGTGGTGTACGTCATCAACCTGGGCCGCGTCAAGGAGCGGAACTTTGACGTGGAAAACAACCTCAGCACCTTGAAGCCGGAGTGGATCAGTGTAGCATCAGCCCGTCAGAGAAGGGGGAGAGCTGGCAGGTATGCAGACATATCATTAGCTATTCATATATACAAATGTATTGATTATCTATTCATATATGCACATTTTTTGTCTGCAGCTCCACTTATAAGCATAAAAATGGCAAGAAAGGAGAGTGGGTAGACACTCGTGAATAAGATGTGCACATATTTTGATCTTATTACCAGAAAACAAATCACTTGTACTCAAATAGCGAAGTCCACCTCTACAAGTTTTTGTCTGTAAAAAATATTGTTTTGTCCCTTCAGAATGTGAATGAATATTTAGTATGCTTGAATGAGTAGATAATAGATAACAGCTGTGATATGTCATTAAAAAGTCTGTTTATTTTGGGAGCAAAAAACTTCAAATGTAGCTTGAACAGGTGGGTATGGTGCTGCAGGTGTTGGGAGTGTATTACGGCAAATGTGCATTTGATCTAAATGTCCAGAGTGCAACCCGGGGAGTGCTATCATCTATACAACCAGCTTAAGGCGGCCATGCTGGCAGACTACCAGCTGCCGGAGATGCTGCGGACGCCACTGGACGAACTCTGCCTGCAAATCAAGGTGGGCAGACGTGGTGATTGGTCCACGTACTGATGACCTCACACTCTGTTTATATGTACAAAATAATGTTGCTACAGTTTGCAAGTAACATGATCACACACTGACATCGTGGGATTTGTTTTTGTCTCTACAGTCACTGAAGCTTGGTAGTGTCCACGGCTTCATTGAGAAGGCCCTACAGCAGCCTGACCCTGGGGCAGTGGACCTGGCATTGGAAAGCCTAACACGGATGGTCAGTCTCACTATAACCTCATCCGGTGTTTTCTGATTGGTCACTTTTTGATTTTCAGTGCATTGTTGTTGTCAAGATCTTGTTGGGTGGTCACTAGACCCCACAAGACCACCGTGAGACGAATGCAAGACCCTCCATTTTAAATTCAAGTAAAAAGGTGTTCAGTTCAACTGTGGCAATATCATTCCTGAGTCATTATTCGTTCTGATACCTGTGGTTAACTCCATGACTGATCATGTGCCTCGTCTTCTGATGGTCTGACCACGTCGCATGATACAGTGTTTTCGGTTTAATGTCATGGGGTTTTAGTTTTAAAGTGATATTCTCTCTTTTTTTCTCCCAGAATGCTTTGGATGAGAATGAGGAACTCACCCCGCTGGGTTACCACCTTGCCCGGCTCCCTGTCTCCCCGACAATCGGCCGCATGATTCTCTTCGGTGCCATGTTCTGCTGCCTGGACCCCATCCTAACCATCGCTGCCAGCCTTAGCTTCAAGGATCCCTTTGTCATTCCACTGGTGAGATCTTTCTGCTCTCCACATGTTCCACATCACAGCATCACTGCCATTCTGACTCCAAATCTGCTTTGGCTCGGAGTCTGCCTTATATTCAAGAGCGAATAATTAATAATTTGTAATAATTTGATAGTGACGGTAATGCTTATATAGTGCTTTCCATCGTACCAATGATTACAAAGTGCCTTTACCTTAATACCTTCAGCTCTAAGCCTAGTTGGCAACCGTCTCTTTTAATAGCTGTGATGTGTTCTGAGACTTCCCCCTTCCATGTCCAATCATTTTTTTCTCTCTCTCAGGTTTTGGTATCAAGTTTCTCTTCACAGCCCTACTGTAGTGCAGTGGTTAATCTTTCAAAATCTGGCCCAACAAGGTTTTCTATTTTGATTGACTATAATTTGATTTGAAAAAGATTTGAAAGACTGCTGAATTGTTCCTCTTTCTTCATGCAAGATGGGCATAAGAATGAGAAAGAAATGAAGCTAGGTTGCTTTTAGGTAGTGAGCCAGGAGTGAAAATTTGACGATTTGTTGCAGGGCAAGGAGGAGATGGCCGACGCCCAGCGTAAGCGCATTTCGGAGGACACGTTCAGCGACCACCTCATGCTGGTCAATGCCGTGGCTGGCTGGGAAGAGGCCAGAGACCGCGGACGACAGGCCGAGAGTGATTACTGCTGGAGGAACTTCATGTCCATCACCACTCTCAAGGTATTAGGAGCTGCTTCCTCAGAGATGCAGCTTGATTCTCCAGCTCTACCAAAACATGAATTGTAAGGAAGGAGTCTTGGGCTCAAGTCCCACCACAGCAACCTCATGAACTTTTTTCCCTTCAAGTTTGTGTTGAAGTTGAATCCTATTTCGAGTGTCCAAGTCCATAGAAATGTAAGATTAGAAGTACAAGGTTTTGGACAAAACGTAACATGGGTGTGCCAGAAATCTAATGAAATAGGTTTTCAAATGGCCAACCCTAATATTCAAATTTACGTCTTCCACCAGCAGTGCACATGGACTTAGAATTTGACAATCCTTACTGCCTTAAGACAACCTGTAAAGTTCACGATGGAAGGACGTTTTCTAGATCTAATAAAGATATTCTTCCTCTATTTTCTCCCCAATCTTGGACTAGATGCTGGACAACATGAAGACCCAGTTCTGTGAGCTGCTGGCATCCATAGGCTTCGTGGCTGGGAAATCCTGCAAACAGAGGGCAGCTAACAGGAACTCAGGTGAGCCATTGGGGAGATTTTCTCAGCATTGAAGTCGAATCCCTGAGGTTGTGTGAGTGTTCAGTCTACCATCAAATTCAGACGTTGTGGACTCATTTGCACGGTGCTAAAGTATGACAGTTATGGCATTTCTGTTGAGGACAAGACTTGAAAACTAATCACTGCAAGACGAAGACGTACAGAATTGAAACAATGAGAAATTTCGTGTTTGTGATCATGGAAGCGACACCTAAAGCCAGATACGGCCTTTTCGCAAGTTACATCATAATGAAACTCATTCTGTTGACTATTCTATAAACCCAGGTGGCTCTGAGGAATTAGACTATTACCCCCAACCCAGTTTTATAGTCGGCTCCTGGAAGGTCATTTTTATTTATTTTTTTCTCATGCAGACAACAGGCAGCTAGTCAAGGCTATACTGTGTTCAGGTCTGTATCCGAATGTGGCCCAGGTGAAGAAGAACTCATTCAACAGGCGAGAAGGAAGACTAAGGTAAAAGCCTCCAGGGGTTAATTCACCTGCTTGTTTGTGTTTGTGTCTGTGTCTTCGACATGGGTTTTCAGGGCTGTGACTGCCTCTTGTGCCAGCATGTCTCTGCATGTTTTGAATGCAGCAAAGACCTAAACCTAGTTCTCTTCAACAGATACGGATGTAGCCTCGGTCTCCGTTGTCTGTCCAGAGATCTTCGCAGTGGTTATTTTTGTTCTCCAGTCTTTAAGTTGTAAATGAATGAATTTTACTTTAATAATATCAAGGTTTTGTTGATGCCTTTTATTAGTTTAAGTTTTGGATGTATTCTCAACTGACACTATTTCACTGTATCCAGTTAAAGTCTTTTTAAGGGCATTTGAATATTATCACATGAAATATGCACATAATAAACAAATCATTATTATGGTTACTGCTGTCCCCCAAAAATGTAAAGAAAGTCTTTAGTTGTTGTTAAATGACTTGCAGATCAGGAGACATGAGTTTCTATGTCTGTACTGTGCAGGCCAGCTAAGATTATGACTCCCCAAGATGGGCGGGTCAAGATCCATCCCAAGTCGGTGAACTCCGACGAGGCTCACTTCCCCACCAACTGGATCCTCTACCATCTCAAGCTGAAATCCACCAACGTGAGTATAGTCCCGATGCAGGGCACCGTCAGCGGGGTACCATGGAGAGCCCCATTTCGTATTGCACTGTGGGAAAAGAGGGACACCCCCTTGCACCGTTGAAGCAGTGTTTATTTTGGCACGAGAATGAGGAAGATTCGGCAGATTTTTCACCTTCTCTGTAGAAATGCTTGAATGAGGATAATGAGGAGTGTATAAGTGAGGCCCCATTGTCATTGGTATAAATGCTAGTGGACAGTATACATATATAACATGGTTTGAGGTTGAATAGTTGATATTATCCCTCTGGGGGAGGGAGTTGATATCAACTATTCAACCCAAATAAGCCATGTTATATTGGTTTTATTGTACCTCATACATATTGAGTTAACCTCTGTGAAGTGAAACACGTCACTGAGCTTGGGAAAATGTTGATCGACAGTTACCTGTCTTGCCATCTTTTCAAGTGTACGTACGTTAAGCCCATAGAACAGTTCCCCATTTGCTTTATAAAGTACAACATGAACTAGCAGACAGGTAACTGTGTGCTAGTTTATCTACTCATGCCTATTTACTCTGTGCATAAAAGCTTGTGTGCGACCTTGACAAACAGCCAAAATAGCAGATAGCGCTCAATGATGAATGGTCCNGATTAGACTTCAGTATTCGATCATGAATGTGCATGAGGTATAGTTGTAATAAATGTGTGGTTAGCGGCAGGATGATATGTGAAAAATGTCTACTATGAGGTGGTTCCTACAAGCGAATATTTGTAGGCTTGCTGTGTTACAAGTCAGTCTTGTTGGACATTGTGTGTGGCTGTCTGAAGGACGTGGCTTTCGTTGACACAAAGAGATCTGACCAAAGTGGAAGAAACTGGCATGTATGGGCCTGTCACTCAGGCCTGTGAACCCGTCGATATCAAAGCCTGGTTCCATTTTTTTTGGCTGGATGCCCGTAAAAGAATTCCATGTATAAAATGCATGTAAATTTTACTAGTGAAGGGCAGAATTGGTTAAAAATCATCGTGTCACTCAAAAACCCAGTCCTGCCGTCATAAATAGATGGAGTTTCTTTTGTTTAATACAAATTAAAGGTATAAACACTTCTTTTAATAAAAGACGGGGAAGATTCTCCTCTAACGTTTAGAACATTGTGCTGCTTCCTATGTATGAAAACAGAGCCCTGTTTCGGGCACATAGTCCGCCAGGATTACATGCAATGCAATTTGTCAAGTGTTATCTATAGTTTAAGGGTACCCAGTTACCCGGTATTGACATAAAATGGAATACTCTTAAACGCACATCCCTACGGTCAATCCTCTTCCAACCACTTATCAACTGGCTTCTGTAAAAATTTAACCAATCTCAATCTTAGGGGGAAAGGATATTTGCCATTGGCACTCAGGTGAGATGGATAGCCTACTGATCTTGCAGTGACTTATTTGAGAGTAATTACCCGTGCACCTCACATTCGCACCTGTTGGGAAGTGTTTCCTGAACACTTGGATTTGGTAAGCGTGGTGTTTGATGTGACCCCCCTGGTGGTCATTCTCCTGCTTTGTGCACCTGGTGCACACAGCTGCTGTTGACACCCCGCGCTTTACACCTCCGACACATCATGAGCCATCCTTGCTGAAAGTTTGTTGTCGGTTCCTCCGTCTTCCCCTCCGCCAAAGGTGTTTCTCCACGACACCAGTGCCGTGGAACCCTACCCTCTGCTGTTCTTTGGCGGGAAGATTGGTGTCACTCGAGAGGAAGGGCTGGAGATGATCACCGTCGACGATCACATCAAATTCTCTGCCCCGGCCAGAATAGCCTATTTAGTCAAGGTAAGCCGTCACTGATTCCCTGTCCTCAAACGTGGCATCCTCAATTGAACGTCCAAGGATGCTGTTTTGAACAGTGTTTGACTTGCTTGTCGTTGTAGTTGAGCACATGACAAGTGTAACACAAGCAAGGTAACTCATAAGTCAAGTCATGTGTCTAGTCACATGATCCGTGGCACAAGTCATGTGACTAGCCATTGATTTTCATGAGGAGCTGGATGATGCGTAATTGATTTGTTTTGGGGCTAGTGATGAGGTCACTAAAGCGATATTGGACTTTACTAGGATGTATGACAATGCAGGTATCAGTCCTAGGCACCAGTGTTCCATAGACCTTACTCTGCTCACACAATCAGCACCAGTTTTTTTGTTCTGGTGAGTGCTGGAGTTTTGCCTTTCATGTTGATTTTAAGCTGAGCACCGTACTTACTGGTTTGAAGCTCTCCAGATATCAACAATTTAACCACTTGCTGCCTAGTGCCTTTGGAAGTGCAGTGTCTAAAACCGGGTAATTTTTCAATATCTTCGGTTTTCAAAAATATCCAAAAATTAATATCCGTTTCTCTTGAATGCCTGAACCCCATCGAGTTACCGTCTGGTAACTACTTTAATCTGACAGAAAACATCTATTAGTGCCTGAGTATTTCAGCCCGGCCTGCAGCTTTGTAAAAGAGCCCAGATTGTGTGGTGTTACATAATTTTCTTTTGTTCCTGAAACTGGCACAGTGCGCTGCTGGCATATTTTCAATACGGGCCAGATTAGTGTGCAACGGTATTGTATTACTCATCACTGGAGCGCTTTTGTCCCCAGTGGTAATCCACTTGTGCTGGATGCCACAAACAGTGGTATAATCTTTCAAAACAGTGACATTTCCTCCGCTATTGACAACTGAAAAACTTGGCAATTCTCAGCAGCTCGGTCTTTTGTTCCGAGTATAGTCTCTTGTCTGATTTGCTTTGCATACGTACCCAAGGTTCCTGAAACCGGGCTCTCTGGCAGCAAGTGGTTAAAGCGAAAGGCTGTGTATATATTATGACAAATTGTGGCATTTTGTAGACCATTTCAAAATTTTTCATTTGCCCCAAAGGCCTTTAGAGATATAACTGTCCTAGAGGAAAATGCTGACTTTTGTGGATATATCCCAACATTGCCAGGATCTCCGGTGTGAACTGGACAAGCTCCTGCAACAGAAGATCAGCCAACCAGGGATGACCTGCTGGCGTCAAGACACCAAGGAGGGCCGGATCATGCAGGCCATCATCGACCTCATCACAACCCAGGAGGACAGCAGACAGTCTGCCTGGTAGAGGGGCCCTGCTTCATGGGGCAACCTATGTACTGACTCGACTTGCAGTCAAAACATGAAGGCCATCATGTCATGGAGGCTGCCAATTGCACAATTGGTCTGCAAATATTTGATGAGCCGGTCTTCTTTGAAGGCCTGGCAAACTCAGTGAGGTCAAGCGAGGTTGTGATGACCACACTTGGGTCAACATGGAATGCAAGGCCATATCATGGAGATCATTACTTGCCTGATAAGAACTAAGCTAGGTGAACTATAACATTTTCAGCAGAGTTTAGAGTTCGTCTACATGGAAAACCAAGCATTGGCCTTTTCATTTGTGAGATGTACTTAATAGTGACAAAGGCAGATCTAGAACCCAATTTTTGTTGGGGGGGGGGCAAATTTTTTGGGGGGACAGAAGTGGTTGAAGTTTTGGGGGTAACCTATTTTTGGGGTGAGGCTACATTTGGGGGCTTTTTACACGCTTTTCGAAGGGAGGGAAATAAAACAGACAAAAAAAAATCTTCTTTTTGCCATCAGTTAGAAAAATAAGCTGTGTTCCAGCTGTTCACTGAGCCCATGTTGATATAAGGGTGGTCACTTCTTGTATGTAGCTCTCATGTCTGCATGTCAAAGGAAATTTCTCCTTCCAAAGGACATTAGCATGGCCATCTTTAAGGATAATTGCATATTCCTTGTGAATCTTGAGGATGTTTGACACAGTTGTCTCAGCCCTCTTCATCTTTGTAATTAAAACGAAGGGTTGACCTCCAAAGATAAGGATCATACTCATTTTTGCCAAGTAAAGGCATCGATTACTTCTGGAAAGTGGGAGGGGACCAGTACCTGGAGCTGCCAAGAGGGTTTTCAGTTTTAGAGGCATTAGCTTTCATGAGCTGTAGAATCAAATGCAAGCCTCTGGAAGGGCACAAACGATATCAACCCCCCCTAACAAAAATAAAGAGGGTGACATGTCTCTGCCTCCGCCATTGATCAACGCCCACGATGTCAGGTAATTTCAGTGCTTTAGTTTTAAATTAACAGCTGGCACAAAAGAGACAAATCCAAGCTGATGGTTCAAGAATGAAATAAATGACAGCAGTGTAGTTATTATTTGATCTTACTTGATTACACTCTGAGTCACCTGGAAGTTTTGTAGTTTGGAAGAATAAATGGCTTTGTCTTTCGAGGACGTATAGATGTGACGGCAGTATCTGACTGGATCTGCACTTGTGCAGATTTACTTATTTGTTTATGCAACTTTTTTGTTTTTCTGTAATCATAAGTCCCATCCAGTCTTAAGTGGTAAAGAGGACACTTTCATCACCGAACTGAAAAAGAAATAACGGTACGAAGTGAAGAGAAATGAAATAAACTTGTTACTGCTGTTGTCAGGCTTTTGATATTCGAACAGATATTAGAGTTGACTTGAAACTGCAGTACGTGTAGTGTGTGTTTCAAGCCTTGTGCTGTGAAAGGTATAATTGTAAAAGCCTTTACAAATCGCCTTGTTAATAATCGTAAATGATCATGTGAAAATAACTTATGTTCAGTTTTCCTGAAGTCTGCTGGGTTGCACCTTTTCACGCAGGGCATTCTAAATTTTCTAATCATATTTGATCTGAATGTTGAATTTGGAGTGAAAAGTATACCAAATTGGGGATGGAATATCCATTAAATTGAAATTTTTTTCCGCATGGGATGCAGTAGAATACACAAAAATATGGATCAGACAATATACATTATTTGTGCCATTTATCAAGTGACAGTTTGCCAAGTTTCAGACGGGAAGATAATGTAATGAGAAAATGAAGTCTGTTTACCTCCCAAAAGAGTCTCGACTGCATTTTGAACAGTATGCATCCAACACAACTTGTGAAACGCATCTTATGCTGTCTCGATTGTATGTCAAATTAACTCAAAGTAAAAGACACGTTAAAATCTGGCGATGTTGGTTATTTCTCAGGAGGAAAAAATCCCACCCGCAATCAAAAACCATATGGCAGTCTTGGGCAGACGTGTGTAGGCGGGATTTTTGGCGGCGATCGATTCCTAAGTTGTAGAAAGAAACACCCTGTCGTTTCGTCGTTGGGAATTTCCAACGACGTTTGCGAAAAGGTGACCTTGGGTCAGGGCCATTCGACACTTGCGGGGATCATGACTGTTTTTGCAAGAGTCGCGGTAGAATAATAACAAGGCAGAAGGGAACGAAACGAAAAAAATCTCCGTACGTGGCTTTGCACTCGTAAGGTTTGTTTGTTGTTGTTTGGGTTTTTTTTTAGTTTCTTTTTTTCCCGGCACGATTGCTACTTTCCTTCTTATTTTTTTGTCTAGTTAAACGATCAATTGCAATCTCGACCCCTTTGCTTTTACTTCACGAGAAGATATTGGCCTGAGTGCAAAAGGAATCTCCGGTTTGTTATACAAAGAAGTCCTATATGATTTCTTTGAGCAGGGACACTATTTTCCGGCGTCCTATATGTTTTCTCTTCTAAAGGTTTTACCACAGCATACCCTGACGAAGTAAACTTAGAGCAGCTAGTGCGAACTGTTGGAGAAAATTCAAAACGTTTTGCCACGATGTTATTTTCGTGGATCGAAAAACATGAAATAGTGTTGCGATAACAGTGCGATTTTTGTCAGCCAAAATTAATGCGCCCTTTAGAAAAAAAACAGTAACGCACGCGCAAATTTGTACATGTAACTTAACTGCCATAGCCACAGGCTTAGTCTATTTTCGAGCACTTTTACAAAGTTACGATCGGGGTTTGAGGAAATCAAAATCAGTGCAATGTTTTGTGGATCATTTAAGGATATAGCCTATTGCTCCGGAAGCACTTGCATTATATTAAACTCTACCTCAGTAAATACAATTGAAATTTTTCCTTTTCTTGTGCATTCGATTTTTGTTTTTAATTCAAAGAAAGTAATGGTCACCACTCGCCAGATTAACCTTATCGTATAATATTACTGTTCTTGGTCGTAAAAAGAATAGTTATTGAAAGCTGGAGGTTGTCTGAAACGAAAATTGCATGCATACATTCGGGACGCCACAGAGAAAAAAAGAGCGATCTAAAATCTATTAGAATTGAACTTTAGAATAGACAAGTTTATTTGCAGAGCAGATTCTGTGTCCACCAAAAATTTCTTGTTGGGGTATTCCCCTCGATCAGAAATAATGCCACCAAACTGCCATGGCTGTTTGAATTTCAATCCACATCGAAAAAATAGTCCCTGTTTATCTGCAGCTTTCCAGGGAAATAATTTGCTTGGTTGGCATACAAGGGTTAATCACTTTCAAGTAAGCTAATACCTTTTGATTTCGGACACTTTTAAAACCTTTTACGTGTAATGTCCACCAGTAACGATGGTGTTGCGTTTTGGAAACATCACCCGCCCAGACCTCATCACACGGATTAGAAATAATCATCAGTTCGACTTCCTTCTCACGCCGTGGAGGCCAAGCTTGAAATAAAGTTTAGTTATTCACGATTCTTGTTGATTTGCTGCTCACGCAAGCTTAAACACTGCCCGCTGGTACATTTTTTTTCCAAAATGTATTAGTTGAAATACCAATGAGTTTTTTTCGTGAGCCGAGTGAGCCACTGGACACAGATTGCTTCATGCACTGTTGAAAGAGCAGTACACTGTTTGCAGGTACATGTACGCTCGTCACCGAATTCATGTGCTTTAACTCAATTTAATGGAACGCCTGTAGATTTGTGGATGAAATTCCTCCTCTTGTTTGTACTCGTGTAGAATGAAAAGACGTTTTTCCACCCATCATTAATCACCAACTGTCGTGATGCTCAATCAAAAGTAGGGAGACGTCAAAGACGTATCTCTGGACGGTCGCTTGTGAAAAGACCGAGGTAGGTGAGCCATATTTTACTTTTGCGTTGTGCGGCCCTATTGATTTTTCGCCTCTACAGGCTGTAGTGCAACATTTATACCTCGGATTTCACAAAAGGCGACTTCATCATCCACATAGCGCCGCGAATACAATCTTTGCCCTCAACATACCTGTTCATAACG
Organism: Acanthaster planci; assembly: GCF_001949145.1. The sequence goes on from NW_019091357.1 coordinate 4,542,870, forward strand.
CTTAGGTTTCGGTACCTGTTACAAAGTGCCAATTAAATTCTACTTTAATTGGCCTGATTTCCCCAGCGGAAGTAACGTTGATTTCTCAGAACCAAAGTATCACATGTACGAGAGCTTTTGAAATGTTAACATTGGATTTTCTGAGATTTTTAAAGAGCGTCACGTTACAGAATGGGGCCTACTCACGCTGAATTTGTGCCCAATTTCATCACGCCAACGCAGCGGTTAAATTTGGGACTACTTTCATGCCTTGCATTATTCAAAAAGTCTCAAGAACATGCGTTATGAATGTAATTACTGGATGAATTAGAAGTGTTCAAGTTTCAGCCAAATTGGTTAAGCAACATTGCATTTGAAATGCTTTACACGTGTACACATGGAGGCTCATTTAGGCAGTTTTATCAAATGTGAAATTTTTTAAATCCTCAAAATTACCCTTAACAGTCATTATGGGGTTAAGCAAGAATTCATCTTCACCAAATATGAACTTTCTCTGATGAACCACACTTTCAGCTGAAAGCATAATTAGTTAGCCTATCCTTTAAACTTGTTGTGTCCTTACAAGGCATACCAATTATAATATTTTCAAACATTGCGTAGGTGAGGTTTATTAGCCTACCTAAGCAATTTTCTTCATGAAATGCATTACAGTTTTATTCCAAAATTAGTTTTCTTTGACCATTAAGTCATACTGACCTGAGCTGGCCTAATCCCCTTAAATGTCCTGGATATGCTTAGAGTAATTTGATTTCAGATGAGTTACAAGATATTAAAACATATAGACAACCACATAGCATTAAACAACATTGAGCCAGATTGTGCATCTTTAAGAAAATTTATGGTATTGAAAGACATATTTAGCCACATTTTGTGGCGTAGGGAAAAGATGAGGGATTGCTTCAGTGTATGCGTTGAAGTAAATTTCACTATGGAATGCTCATACTGTCCACATTGCAAATTAAAAGTCAAATCTCATTAATCTAATTAATGCGCAATTAATTTTGATGTGTGCATGTAATCCTTCAAAAAGCGGCATTGTGTCTCGTTGATTTAGTTGACCATTGAAATTTATTTCATTTTGAATATTATCATGAATCATTTTCAACAGAAGAAAAAGTTTCAAAATGGCACTTTTCATAGTGTGGTCAAAATTAACTACACGGACCCTTCCGAAATATTAAATTTTGACGCAAAACGTAGACAGAACACAACATTGAATACACTCTTCTCCAGTACTTTTGTGCATATCTACTCTAATACATGTTTTATTTTCACATACTTTTATGAAATGGTCATACAACAAATACATAAATATACAAGAAGAAAACAAAGGAATTTTGAAAATGCTGCACATGTATATATTTTCCATGCCAACAGTGGAAGTTAAGTTGTTAATTTAGTATTCAGTCGTAAGCCAAAACTAAGAGAAACCTTAAGACTCAAATACTACTCATTTACCAAACATTTTATATGCCCCAATATGAACACAACATGCTGGTACTAACTCCTGAGGGCCAACAACCTATTTTTTTTGTCTTTTTAAAATACACTGTGCTGCTGTTTTCTCCCAGAAATAGTTCTTTCCTTTTACAAGAACAAAATAAACTGGGGTACAATTTCTTGGTCTTTAAATTACTCTAAATGGTCATTATGGGGTTGAACAAGAATTCATTTTTAGGGACTTAAATACCTGGCAAGGGTATTATATATTTGGAAGAATTCGAAAATATTACGCTATTAAACTGTATATTCATTAATGTCAACATTGCTTAAAAATGTTTATAAACTAGGATGAGACTCAAGTCCCAAATTTTCTAGTGCAGACTACAAGGTCGTGGATAACACTGCAGCATTACAAATACAGCTTTACATCTACTGTGTGTTGGTGAAGGTGAGAATCATTTCCAGCGTGATATCGGTCGCCTACAAACAGCCAATCATGACACTGGCCCATAATTCTGAGTGTTCATTCTTATGAACGGGTAACCGTCAAAAACATGTTAGTAAGAAGACTTATGCATGTACATGTATACATGTAGATGAGTGGATAAGTGGTAAATTGATAAATTGTAAAAATGATCAAATATGCGGTATATTGCATATTTCCGTTGATCTTTTGTGACTGAATTCTTACTTTGTTCTTTACATATTCATCGCATTTGGCTACTCCGTGCTCCGCACCGCATCATGTACGAAAAATAATGAATAATGAAAAAAAGCGTCATATTTTTCCAAAATGTTCCGGATGCAAATCTAAAACTTTTATTCTCATGGCCTAAATGGAGTGACCTAAAAGTTTATGTTCACATGCATTTTAAGTGTACTCTTATTGCAAAAAACACAATACATGTAGAAAATTGAAGGTTTGCGGCAAGCTACAATCTGGTTCAAAGATGCGACAAGCTTTCAAATCTCCTGCCCCTTCTGAGATGCAAGCTTGCATCTAGCACCTGATATTGATTAAAATGTACCAAATTTTTTTTAACATCTTTTATCAAGTACATGTAGACACTTCTATGTTTTAGAAATAGTGTTGTATTTTTACAAAATAGTTTCTTCTTGCACATACATAGAATATGAAAAACTTATTTTTCCAAAAAAGAAACTTTTCTAACTCTATTTTATGTCTACTATTTCACAAAGCTACACGTACATTTTGTTGTCTTTTTTTCCTGTTTGCAGCTGTTTGGGATAAAAAGGACAGATAAATATTCGAACGGGAAAAAAGATTGATTTTTCTCAATTTTTTTTAAGCTACACATGGTGGGGATTCAAAGTTAACACAAAGTGAACAGGCATTTTTGCTGAGTAGATTATTGCATCAACTTTACCCATTGTTGGCAGGTGCACATAGCTTACACTCAATACTCCATCCAGGAATTGAGTCATCGTCCACAAAAATGCAGGTACATATGACACAGTTTCTATAGTCTACAGGCTTTAGCACACAGTGAACTGTGCAATGAACTATTGATTGATATGAAATAGAAAAACACATCATTTTACAATCTCCCATGTTTTGTATACAACAGGGATGGATCTTCTGCGAGACTGAGGGAGTGACGTCAGCATGTACGCGGCACGCAGGAGAGCAGAGGAAGCGGCTGAAGAAGCCAGAAATGTAAGGTATATCCATCCTAAATGATGGTCCTTCATTCAGAGGTTTTTCAAGTATTTTACCCTTTAGTGACCCCCAGTGACCTATTAGCCAAATTCAGCAGTGGAAATATGGAGGTATTCACTTAGCTCTTCAAATTTTTCAGACCAGTCTCTTAGGGGTTTGTGCTCGGGGTGTCAAGCAGCATCTCTTGTGTTGAAAATTAGTTGCCAATTTTTCATTATATGCTTCCACATGTATTGTTCAATTTATGAACTAACAGCCACTTTTTTTTTACTCAACTACCATAGCATTGTCAGTAATCAATGGATTGCTCTCTGTGTAGGGTTTTCGGTAAGAGGCCACTTTTAGATGTGGGAGGAAATCCCAAGATATATTTTCTGTGCAAACCCACGGATAAGGTAAGGACCGAAAAACCAAATCCATATGCTGACCTGGTTAGAAATTGAACTGCGGATTGCAGAGGAGGAGAACGAAGCAACCTCCCACAGTAACCAAATTATACTCAACTGTAATTACCACTGTGATTTCTCAGAGGCCCGTCATACTAGGTATGCGGCCCCAGCATGTGCGGGACATCTGCAAGTTGCTGGGAGATTTGAGAGAGCAAGGATCCGATGATGAAGAGCAACTCGAAGACTTGCAAGTTACTCAAAGTATGTTGGTCAAGAATTTTTCTTTTTCAGGAAACCATGCTGTAACTAGGTCCCGATTTGCAGGATATTTCACACTCTTGCTAGAGAGCCTGTCGAGGGCAAGAATTATACAGTCAGTGATCCAAATCTCGAAAGTGATTGTGATTCTAGTGGGCCATTTTGTGTTAAAGGTAAAAGGGTAGGACACTATGTGGGCAACATCTTTGTCATAAACTACTGCAACCTGTAATACATATAGGTTGTCAGCTGAATAAGTTTGCAAGGTAACCTGTTTATGGCACACACACAAGTTGCATTGAATGAGCCTTTCCATCGGGAAGGCATTTGAGTTCAGGGCTTAATTTCTTCCTGTCTTTGCCAGGGAGAAATCCGCAAGAGGAGCAGTTCCACTCATTCTACAACCACATGCTGGCCCAAGACACCGACCTGGATGATAGACTGCAACTGGAGCTGGAGACTAAGCAGACCGACAACTGGCAATACCGAAACATGCAGGAGTTCCGCAAGAAGCTTCCGTCGCATAGTATGAGACAGGTGAGTCAGCCTGCTAAATGCTACCAATTGAAAAATTTGCAGTCTTACATCAGCAGGTTTTGAAGATTGTTGAGTTTCAAAGGCATATGCTGTTAACATATTTAACCAGAGGCATATCGGTGTTACACGTTTTTTTCATGTATCGGATCAAAATTGTAATTACATATGCAAAGATGGATAAGACTTGAATTGGTTTGAGTGTGATTTGAACTTCCAATCTCCTGAGCACAGTGAAAGTAGTCCACCAGCTGAGCTATTCAGCCAAAATGTTGGTGGTTCCTCCAAGTTGTCAGTATCTGTACAAAAAAAAGCTGTGTCGTCTATAAGAGAATTGTATAGGCCTACCTTTCCCATGTTTGTAGAAAAGCTGATGTTATGTGTGATCTGACTACCTGGTACAATTATATCGAGGTGCTATTTTGCAGCTTCAAATAAATACTCATTTTGGCAAAGGCTGAAAGATCTGGAGTCTAGAATCCCTCAGAGAAAATTACCTCCATGGAAATTCTTTTTTTGAATCTGGGTTCTGTCTACAGGAAGAACACAAAATTAAACCAGGGGGTATGTTTTACCCCAAGGTAATATCGCAACACCCTGTTCACAGGTCGCAAAACCTCAAGGTAAACCCCATGATACCTCTTGTTCAAAGTTGCATTCTTCCCCGGACTGTGTGTCATTTTTCATCAAGGAGCTTCTGCGTTTGATCAGCGAGAACCAGGTGGTGGTCATCAGCGGAGAGACAGGCTGCGGCAAGACCACCCAGGTGCCCCAGTTTATCCTAGACCACCATATCCAGCAAGGTCAGGGGTCGACCTGCCGCGTCATCTGTACTCAGCCCCGTAGAATCTCAGCCATATCGGTCAGTGAAATGCTTAGGCATGCTCCGTGCAGTTTCAAGAGTGTGACTTGCGAGATAACTTCAAATAACATTAAAATTGTTCAACAAGTGTTTCGTCAAAGGGTCTTTTGCTGGTTATAGTTTGTATAATGCGTATTGTGATTTTTAATACTCGTTGAAAAGTGTGCATTCGCTCCCTGAGAAGTTTCATGATCAGCAGCTTGGGCCACAGAATCTTATCATGAAAAGGTTTTAGAAAGTTCTTGCTACTTAAGTTTATGGCTTTAAATTATGTCATCTTCTCCTTTATTACATACTCCTTGAAATCTCTGTTGAATGAATTACCATCGACCCACAAATGGAAAAAAATTGAAGTAGTATCACCCCAGGGAGGAAGAGTATTAGCTTCTAGACGGTAAGGTTGTTAGAAAAAAGCTGTTTGCATCTCCAACCGAGTCCACAAAAGGAACCAAAAACATATTTTCAAGTTCTGATTTCTTTTGGTTTGTTAGGTGGCTGAGAGGGTGGCATGTGAGAGAGGCGAGGCGTGTGGCAGTGGCAACAGCACGGGGTACCAGATTAGATTGGAGGCACAATTCCCACGGCAACAGGGCTGCATCCTCTACTGCACCAATGGTATCTTGCTGAAGTGGCTGGAATCAGACCAGTAAGTTACTTGATTGGAAAAATTGTGAAAGCTTATATCCTTTTTGCAGTGGCTGTTCTTTGTTTATGAAATGAAATCTTGTGTTTTGCCTCACAGCAGTAGGGGCATATATAGCCATATGGGGAGGCATGCCCCAACATATTCCTGGTTGCCCCTCCAGGTGGCCCCCCCCACTAAAAATAGATGAATGGATATTGAACTAAAGGAGCTAACAAAAGCTTTCCCCCAAGAACCATGCCACTGGAAGCTGCACCCCCGATAAGATGCTGGTGCCTCCCTAGTAAAATCCTAGCTACGCCACTGTGCCGCTGCAAGGTGTACTTGTAGAATGTGAAGCTGTAGTCTTCCGTTTCTCTAGTTTTTTGACAATGAAGTATCTTTATTTTGCTCATGTGAAATAGAATGTTAATTTTAAAAATCTGTTTGGGACAGACTTCTGCAAAGCGTAAGCCACGTTGTTCTGGACGAGGTTCATGAGAGAGACATCATCTCTGACTTCCTGCTGGTCATTCTCAAGGATATTCTTCCCAAAAGGTACAGAGAGGATGGTTGAGGAAGAGATTGTAGAAACAAAAAAAAGAGAAGACCTCCTGTTTGATACTAGCACGGATCTATGGCACTTTACCACAGGTGCACAGCCCCAAGCTCGCCAGTGTTGGCCAGTTAATTGCTACAAGTTTGATGCAGCAGTGATTTCTGTTGTGACAATGGATGGAAGGGAAAACAGAATGTAGACTATTTCAAGGTTTGCCTGTCTCAAGATCTGAATTGAGTCAAGTTGATAAAGTGGGTGCAAGTGATTTTTTTATTGAGGATCAAGCCACTTCATGTGACTTGCAGCAACGTGACTTCAAGCATGCAGCAATTTCTGGGTTCAGGAACCCTAGTCGGCCTGGTGAGTGTAGCCACCCAGCTAAGCTTGTTTTCTCGTTTTCAGACCGACACTCAAGTTAATCTTGATGAGTGCGACCCTCAATGCTGAACTATTTTCGACCTACTTTGACGGTTGCCCGATGGCCAACATTCCTGGTTTCACCTTCCCCGTGGAGGAGTACTGGCTGGAGGACGTTCTTCAGATGACCAAGTAAGGCAATCACAGACTCTGAAATCTGTCAGCGTGGTACACGAGTGACCTCATCTGTGTACCTAAAATAAATGGAGACATCAAAACATTTTTACACTAAGAGTTGGGCTGTTTTAACATTCCAGGATACAGACATGTATTAGTTTTGGTGGACGGTTCATACTTGGTGCAAATGTGAACATGAAAAGCAAGTTGTATACTGTCAGATCAATATGAAAGACATTGAGAAGAAGTGACACTATGTGAACTTTTATCAAGATCAGCTTACCAACCCATAGTTTTTTTGTAATATTTTTAATCTATCCACGCAAAACATCAAGATCTTGTCTTCAGAAACCAGTTGCATTTTGTCAAACACCTTCTCCTTCTATATGACAGACTTCCTATTTCTATCTCTTTTTGAAAAACTTATCGTTGTTCATTCTTGGAACAGATACACTCCTCCAGAGCAGCACAGGAAACACGAGCCAATCTGGCTGAAGTTTGGATTCGGAAAGCGCTTCCGGGAGGAGCTGAAGAAAGAGGAAGAATTCAAGGAGAGGTTCAGCGGTTACATTGCCAAAATGCGACAAAAGTAATCCGCACAGATGGTTGCTCAAACCAACAATCCCACAGGGGCACACCCAAACAATATGCAAAGCATACATTTGGTGTTGTGGATGTACAAAAGAGTGCCATTTTCATTGATGGTGTACTCCCCCAATACACAAGACAAGCATAGTATGCACTTTTCATCTATATATGCATGCGTAAATCGGCAAAACCTAAGATCCCATTGTTATCCGTTTTGGTTTTCTGTGGTAATCCTGCAAGCGATTGCAGTGAATATTGCATTAGCATTGCATGAACAACCAAGTTCATATTTGTTGAATTATTAGAGGAGGAGGAAACATGAATATTTATTGAACAGCAAGGAGAGAGAGCAAGGCCCTGACGCTGACGATAAGAAACATAACAAGTCGTTATATAAACTGATATTGCTATTGTGGTACACTTTACCGTCTGCCATGGGCCAGTTTTCATAATGCATTGTGGGAAACAGGTTAGTGTCCCTATAACTGAGCAGGAGTCCATGTGCACGTAGATCAACTCTCCAAAATTCTCTGTTTTCGGTGAACCTGACAGGCTGAACCTGAATTTGACTTGTTTAGAATCATGAGAGTTTTAAGAATCTTACAGGTCAGTTCCAAATTGAGCAGTGCCAAGCAGATTGTGGTGGGATTACTGTCAGCCGTGAGGTTAAACCTTTTGAAGAATAATCAGAGCACGTTTTTGAATGGAAGAGCTAAGCACACAAATTAGACTAGTGTACCATTGGGTCGGAGTATTCTAAGTACAAGGTTTTTCCACCATCACCTAGATCTGGTCTCTTGTTATTGGTCTCCTGTATATTTTCTTCCTGACTGTTGAGGTTGTTTTGCTGTATTCTGGTAGATATCCTGAAGAGGTGGTGTATCATCTCAAGAACATGGACCATGAGAACATGGATCTGGAGATGGTTTCTTCTGTCATTCGTTACATCTGCCTTAACAAACCGGTCAGTTTATGAGCATTTAACAATATTCCTTGGATCTTGTTGTATGGGTGGCCAGTACTTGTATTTGTTTATTAATTATTACCGACAATAACATTCCCTCTGTATGTCCACCCTGATAGCCTATGGTCTCAACCCAGCCTAATCCAGCCAAATCACCCCAGCCAATACAAGTCCAGCCCAACCCAGCCCAGCCCAGCTCATCAACTTGGCCCCAGCCTAGCCCAGCCCAATCCAGCCACTTCAACCTAGCCAAACCAAGTCAAGACCATCGTAGGCCATAATCAGCCAACCCAGCCAATCCAAACCCAACCACCAAATCAGCCAAACCCAGCCCATAATCAGCCCAACCCAGCCAAGCCAAGCTCTACTCAGCCCCAGCCAAGCCCAGCCCAATCCAGCCACCTCAACCCAGCCAAACCAAGCCAAGACCATCGCAGGCTATAATCAGCCAATCCCAGCCCAGCCCAATCAAACCCAGCCCAGCCCTACCCAATCACACCCAGCCAAATCTAACTCCACCCTACTCATCCCAATCCAGTCCAGTTCAAACCTATCAAATCCAATGAACTCCATGCCTTAAGAGTGTGTAAAAAGTTAAGCAGCAGCACAGTTTTCTAGTTCAGTGAATGCATCTTTTCTGCAAACTGTTCAGCAATGCCATGATATTAGGTTCACACCTTGAGATATTTTGGGTATTCTAGTTTGAAAGAATTTCGATTGATTAATAAAAACGATTAATCAGATGGGTTTTCACGATGTGAAGTATCATTTGCATTTGCATCTGAACTCTTCAATTTTTCACCCCATATCTTAGGAGGGCGCTCTTCTGGTTTTCCTCCCAGGCTGGGAGCAGATCTCCAAAGTGAATGACCTCCTGACCCAGCAACAGATGTTCCAGAACGACAACTTCCGCATCATTCCCCTGCACTCCATGATACCCACAATCAACCAAAGACAGGTCTGATATTAAGTTGGACGCACAGCATTTTAGCTTTTCAAACACTGACTAGATGGGCCTGTCTAATGTTGGTGTTCAGTTTTGGTTTTATTATCTTTCTTAAACTTCCGGTCCAGAGTGAATTTGCACCAATTCTCATCACATGTCAGAAGTTATATGTTTTGGACTTTGTTAAGAGTGAAAAAGAAAAAGAAAGAAACATGTTTATAAAAATCCCGAGAAAATTGTAACATAAGTGCTATTAAATAAGAGAATTAATAGTTGCCAGGTGCAGGATATAAGAGGTTTCAACACAAGTCAGGGTTTATTTAAATGCCTGTGGAATAGCGCAATGCTCTGTGGTAAAATTTGTATAAAAAGCCAGGTTTCTTGGGCAAATTCAGTGAGATGTATTAAAACTCGGTGCAGGTATTTGAGCAGCCCCCGCCAGGTGTCCGCAAGATTGTCATAGCTACCAACATAGCCGAGACGAGCATCACCATTGATGACGTGGTGTACGTCATCAACCTGGGCCGCATCAAGGAGCGGAACTTTGACGTGGAAAACAACCTCAGCACCTTGAAGCCGGAGTGGATCAGTGCAGCATCGGCCAGCCAGAGAAGGGGGAGGGCTGGCAGGTATGCAAATGTAATTTTCTATTCATATATGCAAATGTATTGATTATCTATTCATATATGTGAAACTTTTTGCTGCAGCTCCACTTATAAGCATGAAAATGGCCAAAAAGAAGATGAGGTAGACAATTGTGGATAGGATATGCACATACATGTATTTTGATCTGATCACCAGAAAACAAGTCAGTCTTGCAGGGTCCACCTCTGCAAGTTTCTGTCTGTAAACAAATTATTATCTTGTCCCCTCAGAATGGGAACTGAATGGTTAGAATGCTCAAATGAGTAGATAGATAACATCTGTCACATAGGTCATTAAATTGTCTTTTTATTTTGGGAGCAAAAAACTCTAAAATGAAGCCTTGAGTCTTTGTCACCAGGAAGTATTGAGAAAAGCGTGAAGAGCAAGGGTAACATGACAATACTTCTCTGATCTGATCTTCTGATCAAAATCTCCAGAGTGCAACCTGGCGAATGCTATCATCTATATAGCCAGCTGAAGGCAGCCATGCTGGCAGACTACCAGCTGCCAGAGATGCTGCGGACGCCACTGGACGAACTCTGCCTGCAAATCAAGGTGGGCAAACATGGCGATATTGGCCTCTGTTCTGATGACTTCATCACATTTTGCTCACAGGTGCTCCTTCCCATGGAGCCAATACACCGAGCACCACAGGAAAGTACGGACATAAGCAACGTGTGACGGCATCAATACACCACGCACCATAGCACATGTACAAATCCAATGAAAATCAACGAGGGCGCCCTACAAAAAGAGATTCATTTATGAATGAATGTCTCCTCCCAGCAGCCGCCCAAATTTTGGGGGGGAATTTGTGTGTTGATTATGTATGATATTGTTTTAATGTTATGAAAAAATGAGTAAAATTGGCTTCTTAATAAAAAAGATTGCGGCAATTGAATTTTGGTTTCAAAAATGAAATCAGAAAAAAATTTGAAATCTTCTCTTTCTTTATCGAAAGCCCAAAATAGGTGGATACTCAATTTTCCTGTACTTTGAGATAACCTTTCAACCCTTCTGTACTGGTCAAGAAAAAAAGGTGGCAAGGGTGGCCACTATGACAAAAAAGTGAAAAATGATGCCTCTACTGACGATCCTTTGACTCAAAGATGATATCATAGATATTTATGCTGTATATTTATATTTTCTGATTTCAACTGAATAAACATGTTTTGGCAGAATATTTTATGTTTTGTTGAGGGCGGCAGTCTTGCCAACAACCCCAAGGTCAGTTGGTCCGACTGAAGATCATCCACTGATCATAAGATAATACCACTCCTTGAAGGCCGGCCATCTCATGTATCTCTGAACCTGTAATTTTGCTATAATCTGTAATTTTGCTGGTGGTCAGCTACAGCTGAACAAACTTCACCAGTTTAGCCAAATTGCTTGGATACTCACTTCGTTTAAACCTATGGGGTTATTTTGAATGTTTAAGCTCTCTTCTGGTTGTAAAATGAAGTTTATTTGGAACCGGCCAATATTTTGCATTTAAGTTTTTTCAGTGTTATGGTGCGACTTTTGTACGTGATTGAGTGATCCTAGCAGGTTGGGATATTTAAAAATGGCGGCTGTGTCATGCTGGAGGCTTTACCATGCTCGAAACTTTGCAAAATCTGCTTTGATTTCTTTCATTGTTAGCAGGACATTCGGGGGTTGAACATTACATTTGCACTGTAGAAGGCACTGCAAAGCCTACTTGTTTTAAAAAGAAAGGCATTCTATCATGGAAGTGAACCTCAGTGGAAAGATGAAATTCAAGCTGTTTATTGGTCATGCACTGGCCGTCCATAGCTGCAGTGTACGTATGCCCAACCCTCCACCCTACACTATTGAAACTTGAGAAAGAGAAGTTTTACCATTGGTTTCAGTGCCACAACTTGAAAGTGTGCATACTGTGATAAGCTTGCATGTTAGTAATGCTGCATTGCTTTGATGTGGACTCGGACACAAGTGATCTCTGAGTGAAACATCCCTCACATCATGACCATGCCATTTCTGAATGCAGCATGTGATTTGAAGGTCCGTCAACCTGTGTTCAAAGTTTTCCAAATCACCATACATTCATGTGATATTGTGACACAAATTTAATTTAATTGACTCCGGTCACCTACTAGCTTAATAATATTCCAGAACTAAAACAAGTTCTGTCTGTAACCATTTCCTTGGGGGGTATGTTTGGGATTTTTTTTTCTTTTTTTTAATTAGGGGATGTTTACAAAGGAATACTAAAAAAGGGTAAAAGCTAACTTTTGTTAAACTTCTCTAAACCTACATTAGAGATTACATCTAATCTACAGAGAATACCATATACAAAGTGCACTAATTTTCCCTAAAAATGTTTTAATAGCAATTAGGATGTGATAAAGTGTTTTTCAAAGTGAAATTTAAGAATGAAAATCCTCAAACATTTATTCAGAGAACACAGAATTTTTCAGACCAGTCTCATAGGTTTGTGCACAGGGCATCAAGTACACTTTGTGCATGGAATTCTTTCAAATGCTTATAAAAAAGTTTCTATTTTGGAGAACTTGTCCTACAACAACAAACACCTGGTAACTTCAGCCCAACTACATTTACAAAATTAACCCATTCAAAATGGTTTTGATTGGAAAGGAACCAGTATAGATCACTTCCTTGGGTGCACGTACAGCAACAACTGATCCCAAGACTTGTCACAATCCTAATCTAGTGATTTGGTTAACCATAGCTCTATGGATTAACTGACAGTATGTGACCTACTGTAATCCAGGTATGTTCATAAAGGGTAAAAGTTAAGCCTCGATACATGTACTGGTATTTAAAAATATCCCTAGCCTCCGAAACCTAAATGCTCAACTCCTGCTGTACGATTACATTTTGTAATCTCTTATTAAAGTGAGGTGAGCTGTACATGACATGTTGTCTGAACAGGTTCTGCTTTTCAGGTTCGCACATTCACAAACATGCGTTCTAATTTATTTGGCTGGAACCTTTACGATATTTTTATTTCCAGTCCCTGAACTAGCTACAATATGCCTAAGTGCAATAGCCTGTAGTTCAGTTGCCTCACAAGCCCCATCAATTCCTAGATGCTTTTTAACACTTTTCTCAATTCCTTAGCGTTCTGTTTTCTGCTTCAAGCATCTTTGTTTTGCTTTTCAATTCTTCCAACTCACAGGTGGTTCTCCCGCATGCAATTCCTTTGTGCTTTTTTCCAGTGGCGCATTTGATTCTCTGCCGAGATTTTGTCTGGTACTTAATTGTCAACTGCACCAAAATGACATTTACAATCTTCATGATGTGCAAAAGTTTGTGGTTGGTTGCTCTAAATTTGCTGATACAGGTTTTGCACACAAAAACCTTTGCGCTCATCTTGAAGCAGAAAACAAGATTTGATATTCCCTTGAAAGTACCTAATGGATAAAACCTGCCACTAACTCCTGATCTGCAGATACAGCAATGTTTTCTAGGCATATAAGGCATTCTGAATCCTAAATATTCCAGTGAAAACCAAATCGAAAGTCAAAGACGAATGAAAGAGAGCATCGATAGTCCAAGTACAAACACTTCAATCACAAATAAGACAGATCCCCTGAATCCAGTGTCCTTTAATGAATCTATTTATTTGACAATAAAGCACCAGGAATGTTTTGATTCCGGTAGAGGGCACTATTTGAGATTGGACCTCGGCACACCATGATTACTGTATTTATTTGGGTCTGCGAAAAGACCACAGTAATTTGCAAGTAACGTGATCATACACTGACATCATGGGCTGTTTTGTTATTTTTTGTACAGTCACTGAAGCTCGGCAGCATCCACGGCTTCATCGAGAAGGCCCTACAGCAGCCTGACCCCAGGGCAGTGGACCTGGCATTGGAAAGCCTCACACAGATGGTCAGTCTCACTATAACTTCATCCAGTGTTTTCTGATTACTCACTTTTGATGTCAGTGTACCTTGATAATGTAATCGCCTCCTTGAACAAATGAACTGAGGGTTGTGTGTGGTACGTGTAGTTGTGGTGCACTTTAATATTGTAAAGGAAAGTTATTACAAGAGTGTACGTGTGGTGCACGTGGTGTACCAGAGATGCGGACAATTTACCTCTAGGCTTACTCTGCCAAAAACTAGGCTGTCTTCTGCTGGTGAGAGGATGTTTTCTGTTGCTGGTCGCCATCTCTGGAACCAGCTTGAAGTTCAACTTAGAGAGTCTAGGAATGTGGAGAGTTTTAAGACCGGGCTGAAGACGCATCTTTTTAAACAAGCATTTTTAGTTTCCTAGTATTTATTTTAACTGAGGTACATGTAGGTTTTATTTATTTCTTATTTATTTATTCATTCATTTAGTTATGTATTTGTTTATTTATACTTATATTGATGTACAGCGCCTGGGAGCAGCTTGATGGATTGGACGCTTTATAAATGTCAATTATTATTATTATTATTGTTAAAACCTACATTGCCAAATGATGCCATTTACCATGTTTACGCACAAGTAGGCCTACATGTACATGTACGTATCACTGTGCCGGTACACTATACATATACATGTACATGTATACATGTACAGATAATACCGACTGAAGTTTGTGGATTTTTCGTTATGGTCCGGTCGCACCCCTGTAGTCCTTGTTAGGTTTTGTGATGCGTCTTTACCATGACTCATTTAATGTACTCAATTAATGTCATATGGTTCTCACTGTTTTTCTCTTTTTTTCACCCAGAATGCACTAAATGAGAACGAGGAACTCACCCCGCTGGGTTACCACCTTGCCTGGCTCCCTGTCTCCCCGGCCATCGGCCGCATGATTCTCTTTGGTGCCATGTTCTGCTGCCTGGACCCCATCCTGACCATTGCCGCCAGCCTTAGCTTCAAGGATCCCTTTGTCATTCCGCTGGTGAGATCTTTCTGCTCTCCAATTTGCACATCACAGCATCCCTTCCATTCAGACTCCAAGTTTGGCTTGGAATGTTCCTGAATCCTCCAAGATCAAAATTTTGCCTTATATTCATGTGTGAATAGTTAATAATTTGACAGTTAGAGTAATGCTCATGTGGTGCTTTCCATCGTTCCAGTGTGATTACAAAGTACCTTTACTTTGATACATTCAGCCTGAGCTTAGTTGGTGACCCTCTGTCTCAATAGCTTTTGACTTAATTGTTCTCAGATACATGTACTTGAATGAAATCGACGCAGTGAGACTTCCTGTGCATATCCAATACTTTCTGGTCAACCAATAAATTTGGGTCAAGTTTTTGTATACTCATCACAGCCCTAGGGTTCAGTGGTGACTCTTCCAAAATCCTGCTAAATGAGGTTTTGATTTCAACTGACTGTAATTTGTTTGGAATAGAAAAAAGATTTGAAAAGCTGCTGAATTGTCTCTCTTCCTTTTTAGTAGATGGGCTAAAGATGGAGAAAGAAATGAGCTCGGTTACTTTTAGGTGGTGGGTTCTGAAGTGAGATTTCGATAATTTGTTGCAGGGCAAGGAGGAGACGGTGAATGCCCAGCGCAAGCAGCTCTCAGGGGACACGTTCAGCGACCACCTCATGCTGGTCAATGCTGTGGCAGGCTGGGAAGAGGCCCGAAACAGTGGACGACATGCTGAGAGCGATTACTGCTGGAGTAACTTCATGTCTATTACCACCCTCAAGGTATTAGGGGCGGTTTCCAAGTTGAATTCTGAGTATTTCAAGTCTCTGAGAGTGTAGAAATATAAAATCCAAGTAGCTAAAAATCAGGCTCAAGTGTTGGCCGGGTTAGGAGTATGAGGTCTTGGACAAAACGTGACACAGGTGTGCAAGAAATCTAATGAAATAGTTTGTCAAATGGCTGACCCTTCAGATTTACATCTTCCACCAGCAGTGCACATGGACTTAGAATTTGACAAACCTTACTGCCTTAGGACAGCCGGGAAATTTCATGATGGAAGGAAGTTTTCCAGATTTAATAAAGATATTCTTTCTCTATTTTCTCCCCAATCTTGGACTAGATGCTGGGCAACATGAAGACCCAGTTCTGTGAGCTGCTGGCATCCATAGGCTTCGTAGCTGGGAAATCCTGCAAACAGGAGGAAGCCAACAAGAACTCAGGTGAGATATTTATGAGATTTTTCTCAGTGTAGGAGTCGACTCCCTCAGGTTGTGTGTGTGTGTTCAGTCTACCGTCATATTCAGACTTTGTGCACTCACTGGTAATTTGCTTTGAAACCTGCACAACTTTTTCAGCAATTTGAATGTGGTGGAGGAAAAGTAAAACGGATATATATGGTGTTTCTGTTGAGAACAAGACCACAAACTAAACCAAGAAGAGGCACTGAATTAAAATGTTGAAAAATTGTATGTTTGTGAACAGAAGATTATACAGTTTCCCAAGTTCACATTTCAAGATGCCTCTGAGAAATTAGACTATTATCTTGTTTTATAGTCAGCTCCTTGATGGCAGTTTTTACTTCTTTTTTCTCATACAGACAACAAGCAGCTGGTCAAGGCTATACTTTGTTCAGGTCTCTATCCAAATGTGGCCCGTGTAACGAAGGGCTCATTCAACATGAAAGAAGGAAAATACAGGTAAAATACAAGAAAAATAGGGAGTTTGTTTGAATCCACTTGTTTCCGTTTTTGTCTCATTTTCTGTTTCTTGTACAGAGTTCTTTGCACTACCTTCTTTTATCCTCCTATCTTCAAATTGCAAAAGAGTGAATGTTGTGCAGTGTTGGATCAAAGGCTTTGATCTTCAAGGCCAAGGCTCTGACCCTGACGGCAAAGGCCAAGGCTCACACCCTCAAACCTTAAGGCTAAAGCCAAGGCTTAACCCTCAAGGCTATATTAAGGCCAAGGCCCTTAAATGCACCACAATATTACTACTACAACTTACCCCAAAGAAACACAGCACAAAGTGACATTTAATTTCTCCCAAAATGATTACTGGGGAAATTGTTGTTTTAGAATCGAGTAGAAACTTAAACTGTTAATTGTCTCATCAAAACTGAAGACTTTATTTAAATGTGATGATGGAATGAGGAGATCCGAAGACAACTACTTTAATAAGACATGCAGCAATCACGCAGCTTAGTTTACTCCATTTAACACAAACATATCTACAAGATTATTGAAAATATGACCTACAGAATGAGAATACTGAGCTGAATAGAGTTCTTAGCGAAGAGTTCTTGACGTAATAGACCTACAATATTATGACGTAATGCAGTGTTTACCGCGGTGCATCGTGGGTGAAAGGTGGGGATGTTGCAGGAATGTGTTGATGTGACACGTTATGTGTAACGTATACTGTATGGCGTGTGAATCGACCTGACACGAAAAAAAGAAAAAAGACAAAAAAATGCTGATTATCGTCCAAAATGGTCCATGTGAGCTGCTATGTTCCATTATGTTTATCAAGCACTCAACGAACGCCAGAGCTGCGTTTTTTAACTTCCTCGAGACCGCAAAAGGCGACAGATATGGATGAAATCCATGAGAAATAAGGCCATCAAAGCGAAGTCCAAGTGGACCTCTATATGCAGTCTACATTTTGTAGGCAGAGACAAAACTTACGATGTACCGGATCCAATGATTTTCCCGTGGACAAGTGAGTGGGAGGAGGTTGTTTTCCGGCAAAATGAACAACGAAGAAGCTTTCATGCTACTACAAACCTAGAACCACTGCCAATCTAAAACCACTGCCAATCTCTGTTGTACCAGCAGAATCATGAGAAAAAGTTTCATGTATGAAGTTCCCAAATCATGTCCGAAGAGAAAGGCAGCTTCTTCATTGTTCATTTTGCCGGGAAACAACCTCCTCCCACTCACTTGTCCATGGGAAAATCATTGGATCCGGTACATTGTACGCGCAAGTTTTGTCTCCGCCTACAAAATGTAGACTGCATACAGAGGTCCACTTGGACTTCGCTTCGATGGACTTATTTCTCACGGAAATCTGTTGTCTTTTGCGGTCCAGTGGAAGTTTTACCCACAGTGCACCGCGGTAAACACTGCTTACATCATTATGTTGTAGGTCTATTGAAAGTATCTCTGCATCACAGTATGGGCTTTCAAATGAAATTTTCAGTGTAAAGAGAGAGCACAGTTTAAATTGATACCATTGACACCTGAAATTGTTTTGGGACATGCTGTATAGAACAAATTATTATTACAGAGATGGGGTAAACAACTCTATGGTGACAAGTAAAATGAATTCTGTGTATGGCGTGCTCAAGATGATGGAAAAAACCCATAATTTTACCTACATTGTAATCAGCAAAATATCATTTCCTGCGTGGGCAGTATACTTAGAGGACAATCGCCAGGCTTCAACACAGATGTTCTATCTATAGTATTCCATATAATTTTATGGAAGTTGGAAATAAACTTTTCTGATGTTGTGGCCAGAAGCACAGTTCTAATACATATGTATGTAAAATGACTTCAGCTTTATTTGAAGGGAGCAGCAAAATGTTCTATCGAACCTTCATACTGTAAATGTGCAAGTGAACAAATTTCAGGTGTTTCCCTTCTCCATGGCAAAACATGATTATCTTTTACTGCAAACTTTGCAGACAGCTCCAAGTTGGCCCTAGGTTGTACATGTATGTTTGCAGAACAGCAAAATTTCAAACAATTTTACCTGGAAATTTAAAACTCAGAGGGCCTTGAAGAGCAAGGCTCTAAATCACAAGACATTGATCACTCAAGGCTAATACCGAGGCTTTTGCCCTTAAGGCTAAGGCCAAGGCCCTTAAACCAAGCCTTAAGGCCAAGGCTTAGGCCCTTAAACCAAGCCTTAAGGCCAAGGCTTAGGCCCTTAAACCAAGCCTTAAGGCCAAGGCTTAGGCCCTTAAACCAAGCCTTAAGGCCAAGGCTTGGTTACATCACTTGTGTTTTCCAATGTTTACTCATCGTGTCTTTTAATTTTCATTTATAGTTTAATGTATTTCAAGATTAAGATATTTTTGGCGTGTTTCAATTTAGGCCATTTCATCATGTCCAGTTTTAATAATTTTAAAGGGCATTTGAATGTTTCTCATGGAGAATTCGCATGTGAAGATTTGATTACTGCAAAAAATGATTTGAAAATTTTATAATAGAATCCTGCAGTTATTGTAATTACGGCTTGCATATCAGGAGACTTGAGTTTCTATGTCTGTCCTGTGCAGGCCAGCTAAGATTATGACTCGCCAGGATGGGCAGGTCAAGATCCATCCCAAGTCGGTCAACTTCAAGGAGGCTGACTTCCCCACCAACTGGATCCTCTACCATCTCAAGCTGAAATCCACCAACGTGAGTATAGTCCTGATGCAGGGTACCATCAACAGGGTACCAGTGAGACATCCATGTTAAGTTGCACTATGGAAAACAGGGACACACCCTAGCACCGGTGAAGCAGTGTTTATTTTGGCATGAGAATGAGTAGGACTCGGCATTAAATTTCTTCCACATATTTGTAGTTGAAATACTTGAGTGATACAATGATAAGTACATTTATAAGGACTTAAAGTGTTTGTTTTTGGTAATGCTTGTCAACAGTAAATAAATATAACATGGTTTGAGGTTTACATGGTTAGGGAATGAATGGTGGATATGTGTTCTCTGGGGAGGGGAGGTAACACTATTCAACTGAAATGTTATATTTGTATAAGTTATAAATATATTCACATTAGCTCACACATGTCCAGTTAGCCTCTGTGAAATAAAAAGCATCAATTAGCAAAGCAAAATGCTGACCGACAGTTACTTGTCCCAGTTTTCAAGTGTGCGTAATTGTAGCCAGGGTGATGTTGGCACATGTACACTACACCCATGGAACAGTTCCTTAATTGCTTTGTAAAGAGCGAAATGACATAGCAGATTGATAACCGTGTGGTATCTGATTTGCACATGCCTATTTATTCTCTGCTTGAGAGCTTATGTGCATGCTTGGTAACCAGCCAGCGGATGACCCCTGAATGCATGCTTGAATTAGAATTCGGTATTTGATTTCAAATTTGCATGACGTATAGTAATGAATGTATGGTTAACTGCAGAATTATTTGTGAAAAATGTCTGCTATGAGGTGGCTTCAACATGGCAAATGTTTGTGGGCTTGCTTTGTTACAAATCACTCGCTGAACTTAGTACACGGCTGTCTGAGTGAAATCTGTCTATCTAAAACTAGGTCTGTGTCTTCACTTCATGGAGATGTGCAGACAGTAGACCTAGCTGTAGCTGTGCAGGCCTTTTTAACAGTCAGTCTCTTGTCTGGAGCTTGGTCTAGGTCTAATCCTCTTCCAGTCATTTACCAATTAAATGGCTTCACCAATCTTAAATTTTGAGGGCTCTTAGGTACATTTTGCCATTGGCAGTCAGGTTAGATCCATACACGTCTTGCAGTGACACCTTTGAGAGGAATTAGACAAGTACCTTACATTTGCACCTATTGGCTTGTGATTCCTGAACATAAACTCCTGCACCGTAGTTGTGGGGACATACAATCAACATTTCACCCATTTTGTGGGGACTGAAAACATTGTGGGGACTCAGAAATGTCCCCACAACACGGTTCAAATTTCCCTAACAAAAGAACTTGTCCCCTTAACCCGGTGAATGCCTACCCACTTGCGTTTGTCAAGTGTATATTATTTGATGTGATTCCCTTGTGGTCCTTGCCCTGCTTTGTGCACTCTGGTACACATCACCGCTGTTGAGAGTACACCTCCGACAACCCTCATTAGCCATTCTCACTCAAAGTTTTTTTATCTGTTCGTCTATCTTCCCCCACAGGTGTATCTCCATGACACCAGTGCCGTGGGGCCCTACCCTCTCCTGTTCTTTGGCGGGAAGATCGGTGTCACCCGAAAGGAAGGGTCGGAAATGATCACCGTCGACGATCACATCAAATTCTTCGCCCCAGCCAGAATAGCCTATTTAGTCAAGGTAAGCCGTCACTGATTCCCTATCCTCAAACGTGAATGTCCAAGGATGCTGTTTTGAACGGTGTTATAACTTGCACATTTGTAGTTGAACACAAGACAAGAGCAGCAAAATTGGGATACATGTCACTCAAAAGTCAAGTCATATTATGTATACGTACTAGTGTATGTTCTACAATTTTCTTTTTAAATTAAGTAATGCTAAAAAGTCTATTTTAAGAAACTTACGTTGTGAAAAGAACTTTGTAGAAACTGAGAAATTTGTAGAAGAGTTGTAGACTATAAAAGATGGGCTCATGATGGACAAGGGTCACTCCTTGACAGAGGTGTTCAGAAAACACAAGCCAACAGGTGCATTTGGTATATGTCTAATTCGTATCGAAGGTGTCATTGCAACATCTAACCTGATTGCCAATGGCAACTCTTCCTATTACCCTCAGAATTTAAGATTGGTTAAGCCATTTAATTGGTAAATGGCTGGAAGAGGATTAACTGGCCCATTAAGGTCAGTTTGTTCCACCTCAAATGGTCTATGTTTCTCTCTTCCACTGGCACAAATAAACTGGTTGTACTCGTACGTGCAAGTACTTGTACTCGGAAACCATTACTTGTATTCGGCTGGCAAAGTACTCGAACTGTCTTTGTACTCGGCGGTCAAAGTACTCAGCAGTACTTGGTACTCGAAAAAAGTACTCGACTACAACACTGAGAAACATACACACCAAGAGAGATTTTGGAGGGCAGTTCTACCATATGCGGCTGATAGAGGTTGTTGACTTATTGACTCCTGCACCATTTCAACCTGTGGTGGCAAGGCGAATGTGGAGCAACTCTTGTAAGTTCATCCAGACAAAGTGAAGTGCAGAGCTGAATCTTGTTCCGAAAGAGACAGTTCCAGTTTGTGGGAGTGTCAAGTCCAGTATTTGTGATGGTCATCACGCCCTCCCCGTTTCATCTCGAGCCCGGTCATTCTTATTTGACGTGGTCTTTGTCCCTGGTGCAGCTCATTTTTTGCACCGTAAAGAACTAAACTGTTTTTCACCATCTGTGGAGTCCAGCATTCTTCACTGTAGTGCCTGCCAAGTTCTCACCCATAAGATCTACTGGTTTACATTAGATCTATTTCTTGATTCTTTACTCTTATCATTGTAAGCTAGTTCCAATCTGTATTTCCTCTGTTATCCTTATTTTTGACAAGCTAAGTGTGTTATTCTCATTACATTTATTTGTGCCTTATGTCAGTGTGATTTTGTTTAACTTCTTTTTTGCATCAGAGAAAATTCAAGCTTCAAAATAATTGAATAGTCTGGAGTTTTTCGGATCGTGAGAATGTGTCCAATTACATGAAGCATGAGCTTTAGGACATGTGACTAGTCATTGATTCTGTTGAGGATATAACGATTTATAATGAACTTTACTAGGACGTACAACAACGCAGGTGTCATTCCTAGGCACCATTGTTCCACAGATCTTACTCCGCCCACACCATCAGCACCAATTTCATTGTTCTGGTGAGTGCTGGAGTTCTGCCTATTAGGTTGATGTTCAGCTGTGTACCATCCTATAAAACTGAAGCTCCTCAGATATCAACACACTGTGGAGCCTCCAATTTTTCATTTGCCCCAAAGGCCTTAGAGATATAACAGTACTGGATGAAAGTGCTGACTTTTGTGTGTATATCCCCACTTTTGATTTTGCCAGGAACTCCGGTTTGAACTGGACAAGCTGCTGCAACAGAAGATCAGCCAACCAGGGATGACCTGCTGGCGTCAAGACACCAAGGAGGGCCGGATCATGATGGCCATCATCGACCTCATCACGACCCAGGAGGACAGCAGACAGTAGATCGTAGATGGGCCCTGCTCTGTGGGGTCGGCCAATGTTTATGTGTTTCACATTCTTGAGAAAACCCCAGTTGCAAGAATATCAAGATTTTTGGCGAGCTGCGAAGCAAGTGTGAGCCTATGTAATACCGATTTTCGTCTTCTGTCCGTCCGTCGGGCCATTTGGCCGTCCGCCCTCAAATGTTAAAGTTTTTCTTTGCAGGTCCATAGGTGTTAAAACGTGCCATTTAGTGCTTGTTTGCTTCTTCTTGGAATTCCATCAGTATTCCAGCAGTATTTAAATAGTCTCATCTGGCATTAATGCTTAGAAACTTATGATGGGGAGGGGGGCGGA
>NW_019091358.1:0-64233 GCF_001949145.1 Acanthaster planci
TTGTGTATCTTGGGCTGGCTGAAGAATCTTGGGCTCTTTGAGTTGGATGGACGTAACTGTTGGTACAGCTGTTCTGTGATGTTCCCAGAGCGATGGAGGGAGAGAAGCTTCTGTTGCAGCTTCCTCTCAATGGCTGCCGTGGGGTCTCTTCAAATTCACGGCAGCAGCCCGAATTGAGTATATCCACGACCTTGTGATCATACTCAACCTGGTCCATGACCACAGTGGCATTGCCCTTGTCAGCAAGGAAAATGTGGATGGATTTGTCTTGGCGGAGGGACTTGATGGCTGAACGGTCTTCTCTAGTGGTGTTGGGCTTGGGGTTCTTGTGTTTCCGGAGGGCTTGGCTGATGTCAATGCGAATCTCATCGGCGGTGGTCTTGTCTAGGCAGCAGAGAGTGGGCTCAGTGACTTAAACGATCTCTGCCCTTGGGCAGAGGCCAGGGAGTGAGCGCAAAGTTCAGGCCTAGGGCAAGAACTTTCTCCTCGCTAGAGGACAAGGAGCACTTACTCATGTTGACCACGGTGTGCTTAGTAAAGGACTCCTTGGACTGAAGGTAGGAGCTGGAGCTGGACTTGCGGCTGCAGATGGGATCACGGAGGCGATGTCCCGGAGGAATGGTGTCGGACTCTGCATCGTTTCAGGAAGGTCAGGTTGTTGATGCTCTTGGAACGCTTGATGGAATTTCGTTCGTAGTGCTTGACCTTGGTCGTGGTGGGCTCCCCGTAGAGTGACGACAGATGGGATTTCAAGCTATTCATGGTGACAGACGACTATAATTGTCGATATATTGGTTGTTTCTCATTTCTGTTCATATATTGTGACAAAAATACATTTTTCTTTATTCTTCCCAAGTTGGCAGGAATCATTTTTTTGTGTCTGACAGGAAAGAAGTGGAACTTGTGCAATTTCAGTGATTTTTCAGTGGACAAGTCAAACATTGTTAGCTGCACAAACGTACCAAGAATGCCAACTGTTTACAGAATAATTCCATCATAATGTGTAGAAGCCGTCCATTTTAACACTAATGCTATTTAATGTGTTGTTTCTTTTATATTCTGGTGCGATTTGTAAAGCGTACGTGTGGAAACGCTATACGTATTACATGCACAGTGTCATTGAATTTGCCCATTGTATACATGTATGTGTGCCTGACATTTAAGACACAAATTAACGGTGTACTTAAATGCATGTACATGTACTCAGTGCTTTCGTTGTCAGTGGGGTGACTTCATTTGCATGTGTGCGACACGCACTTTTAGCCTGTCAGCATACATGTACGTGTGCAGTTTTCAGCCCTGCCAAAAATCTATAAAAGGCGAGCCAGCATCACATTCAAGTGCTCTGTTCGCCTCCAGAACGGGCCCTGTGGGAAGAAGCGATCCGGCACCAGGAAGAAGCAGGAAGATGATGACGAACTAGAAAGAAGGGTTATGATGACAGGAAAACTGACAAAAAGGAGTAATGAGCCAAGTAGAGACACGAAGAGCCTGAGGAATTGAGGTTTATAATAATTGTACCGGTGTCACATGTAGCGAAGATGGCCACGTACAGACAGTAGACTGGCTACCAGTCTTAATAGCTACACGTGCAGTTGCAGCAATAATCTTGAGGCTTAGAATAAACGGAGGGGGTATGCAGGCTGAATTCACCTCACCTGACAAAGAAGAATCACTTGAACTTGAAGGATGAGTTTGAATGTAAATAAATTAGAAGCATAATTGAGAATTCTAGAAATATTTCTCCACTGCCTTATGAATTATCTGCCTTTGTCTGTCTTAGGGATTCCGCCTCAGAGTAAAGGTTTAGGATCAGACTTTAGGACAGACAGAGATTATTCCAACTGCCCAATTGTATTGGCTGGTTTTTTGAGAGATTTACATTTAGCAGAAAATTTATTCGATTTCTGTTGACTGAGTGATCTTTTGTTTTCTTAAAGAAATTTTTTTTACCATCTTTTTAGGGATTGGGATAAGGAATATAACAGTTGGGTTATATTCAGGATTGATTGTTATTGGAAAGCAGAGAGTGAATAGCCAATCTCTTTTTTGAATTTGTGGAGGTCTTGAAAAAGACCGTTTGGTTTTTGTTGTTTTGCCAGGCTCAATAGGGTCATTTCCTCTTCAGGCTCTTGGTTTGTTGGGGCCAGGTCAGGGAGCTCAAGAGTTGTTGAGCTGTGCTGTGGTCACGGCCTTGGAGATCAGCAAGTTCTTCTTGGGCATAGTATCTGGCATCCGAAAGCTTGTCGAAGAGGATGTAGGCTGGGTAAATGAGCTGTGGTACATGTATCTGAGGAACGGCGTGGTCTTAGTTGTCAGACCGCAACTGTGATGTGAAGGTGGCAGGGTTGATGTCTCAACTGCCCTGGACAGGAGTCGGATTTGACAGGTGATGTGGTTTCTGGCAGCGGTTGTGTTGTTTGTTTTGCCAGGGATTTTACCCATTTGAAATGTGTGTCAAGGAGGTGGTGAGAGGTTGACGGTGTGTTGTCGTTGGAGGGTCCAGTGTTTTCTAACTCCAGTGAGAGAACGAGTTTGTCATCACTGGAGTTATTGGTGGGTGGTGACTGTTGTCCGCAGAGTATGCTGGAGGTGGAACTTGACGGTGAGGTCAGTGGAGGTGTGCTGTTTCTTCTCTTGCTTTGGTTGATTTCTTGCTCAGCTTTGACATTTTGTTTCTTTAAAGACTCTTGCACACTCTCTCTGTGATGGCTTTTGCATTTGCACGTTTAACTTGATTTCCAGGAATTCCGATGTGAACTATTATGCATGTTATGTATAAACATGATAAACATCAATTCCATCTAGATTGGAGATATCCACTGTACCATCCACAAAATGCTGTAGTACGGGGCTCTGTTTACCAAGAGCATTCTTCAGGTTAGCCTTTATGATCTGAAATTTAGAAAATGAACACTCAAACCATGGAAAAGGAATGGGCTAACAATGGAAACACAAAATGATGCAGATTACTGGCACATGCCCTTCCAAACTGGGGTAGATACATGTAGCTTCTATCTTTGGGGCCAATTTGGTAATGTGTTTGGATTGAAAGGGGTATTCAGTTATTCAGCAAATCTCAGCCAAAACTTTTTCCATTTGCACTATGTGAGCTATAATAAAGCCATTAAAATAAAGCAGTTATACAAGCATGACTTTGCACAGCGTCAGTCACAGTGGGAAACACCCAGCAAAACATTAAGTCACCAATTACAGGTACTGACTCTACAGAAACTGTGATGTACCTCATCAACCTTTATTATTAGGGGGCTTACCAACAAGGCCTTACCATTCTCCTGCGTAAAGCCTGCTTTTTTACTGCAAGTCTGTCGTTGCTAAGAGGCCGGAAAGTTCATGAACTGCACGCTCGTGTGCACTGGAGAGCACACAGAGTTAATGAGCTGGCCCGGCTGGGCGCTACTGTTGCAGAGAAACTACGTCACAAGACACAGAGACATATTTACATACTGCGTTCTTTCCCCGGACTGGACGGTGTTGGAAAATATGATCGACTTGGAGATACACTTACATATTGCGTTCTTTTCATGGACAGGATGATGTTGGAACAAAATGATAGACTTGGAGAAACATTCACATATTATGTTCTTTCCGTGGATTTTACAGTGTTGAAATGCAGTTTTGACTTAAAGAAGCATCAGCTGCGAATTTGTGCATTGGGTGTTTAGTTTTAAAATTTGCAGCGCAAATTCGGCACCAACTTACGTAAAAATCATGTTCACGTTTGCGCTGATTATTTAAGAGTTGGCAAATGTTGAACATATTTGCCCCCTGGAAAATTTTATAGGAGAAAATGCTTTATGGCATCATTATCAGTGTGAACCTGGCATTAAAGGAACCTGTATTACGGTCCATTATTCTGCCTTTCTGTGAATTCTGAGTTGTACTTCATGCAAATGCGATGTGAAGTAAAACAACTTCACAAAACCTTTGGCGCAAAATTGTGCCCTTATTATTTAGCATATGAGTAGATCACTTGAATGCAAATGGTTTCCAAACATGCATAATGTATGTCAAGGTATGAGGTGCATCCTGGATGATCAGTCACGTTCACATGACTTGGACATTTTCATTTTCTTCAAGGGAGGTATGAAACCCTATTTCTACATAAACAACGTTGGAAAGCTTATAATGAATAAAGTGTTTTAAATTACTTTGCACAGAACGTACAGTAATTATTACTTTATGCAAACAAAACTTGTTCATTTCACAAACTTTTATGCATTAAAAATGAAATACAGAAAACAATAAATGATCCCTATTTTGGTGAATGAACTCAACTTTTGATGGCAGAGGAGTTACAGGGAACAGTTTGGAATCACACATTACAAAATGAAACACAGATTTGTATTAAAATAAAATCTCTGGCAAGTAAACAAGACTCTTCCATGGTGTGTACATTCATTGCAAATCCTTTTTTTATCCCACAGACATGCATAAAAATGCAACAATCTCAAAGCTTAAAGCACAGATGCATGGCCCCGCTGATGAATAAATACAGTATATCTTCAAGCAAGAAGGATCATGTTTGTGCCAGATCGGACTAGTCATGGCTGTGATGCACTGGCACTTGGCCCACATGACTCAACTAGTCCATACCATGGAGAAAAGAGACAAGGTAGTGGTCGCTCACGACTGTCACGTTGTGTAGTGTGTGCAAACCGACTAGTCTAGCTCGGTGTGAACAAACTTTACATGGCCAGCGTGTGGTTGCTCTGAACAGGCGATCGCAAATGCATGTTATGTACACCTAGTGCAGTGCTGCGCTGCATCTCTGCAGGGCCTGGCAGGTACTCCAGCCACTGTGCAGTTTTGGGCACGTACATTCAACTAGTTGCATGGGCCTACTGTCATCACTGAAACACCCAATTTTTGATGTCAGGAGTTCCAAATTCAAATTGTAGCATAATGGCCAACCATGAATGAACATGTCGTTCCGATTGCGGTTTGGTGGGGCTCTCCGGTACACACAGGTCTTTGATCAGCTGTTCCGATCGCGGACTTTCCAGTTGACATTGATATTTAAATGGCCTGACCTAAATTTGCGCAGGGTGTTCTGAACGCGGAGCAAATGGAATATTCATGTTTGTAGATTAACATACACCGTTCTTGCTGCATACGGTCGTTGTTGTCAAGTGCCCTTTTGTTAAAAAAAAGTTTGCGGACTCCAGCAGACTTCCCCGGGGAAGAACGGTAAGGCCTCACTGCTAAGCCCCCTCAATGTAAAACAGATAACTTTCATAAAGTCTCGAAAGTGGGCATTCCTGACGATGGACGTGGCAAAAAAATCCAACCATCAAGTTCTTGATGATTGCCTGGTTTATTGCTCTCTGTCGAGGATGCTTGACATTGTATAACTGCATAGTCTGCTGGTCAGATGGATTTCCCACCCCAGGGGTGACACTGACAAATGCAGTAATCCCTTGCTGTTTGTATGGATGAGGAAGTGATGGCTCTATCCCATTCAGAGATGCGCTGTCTTATAGATTGATGTGGGAATACACTTGGATAAAAGCAACTGTTTATTTGAAGGTTTATTTTTGTCTGATTGATTTCCACATAGAGACTAAAATGGAGTCTCGAGAGGGCAAAAATAATGGGGAGGAACTGACTTATATAAAATTGGTGCCATGGTTACCGAAGCAGTGAGTTGGGTAGGGGTATTTTACCTGATACTAGTGAGAATGCATTTTCATCCCTTCAGGGACTCATCAGTCGCACGATTCCTGAGGAATCCAGGTATGGTTTTACTGAGTGAGTGGCACTCACAAGACGGGAAATTTGGGTAGCCGTCTGTATGGGATATGATATTAACAACACAATTTAGTTGGATGGGTTTTGTTCATCCAATAAGGAAACTAGGATATCAAGGGTGTCATCATGTTCTTCAGGTGTAGAGGACTGGTTGTTTTCTACATGGCTGAGTTTGGCTCTGACAAGTTTTTTTGGATGTTGTTGGCGCTTTTGTAAGCAACAAGTGGAGGTTTAGGGAAAATCTCTCTGAGGCGTGGGTTGCTTGAAATAAGGTGACAATGTTCCAGAAGAGTATTTCTGACATCCTTGTAATTCACTCGTTGATTGTGTGTAGTGGTAAAGATGAGGTAAGTTCTTTCTTTGCCTTCACGTTTTGTTCTGTGTGAATTAAAGATTTCCATTGTTGGAAATGAATAGATTGCATCGACTTCAGAAATTTGGCTTGGGTATAGCCTTGAGTTAGAAGTTTTTCTTGAAACTTTTCACATTTATTAGAAAGTCATCCTTATTATTTGTATTTCTGGCATATCTCAGGATTTCACCTTTGATAAAGCCGTGGAATACGTGTTGTGGATGGGATGAAGTTCTTTAAGTATTGGAATGTTTCCATTGGTTTCATGAATACTTTAGTATCCAGGGTACCAGCTTTGCGGAAATGCGGACCTTTGAATATGGTAAGGTCCGGGTAGGTGATGGAAGATTTAGATGCCTCAAAAGTAAATTTGAGGGAGTTGAGGGAATTTGATGCAGTTGGTTCAGATGGTGGACAATTTGGATGAAGGAATCAAGATGGACCTTGTAGATGATGAGTATGTCATCTCTGAATCTTGCCCTCAAAAGGATTTGATCCATGAGGGCTGAGATTTCCAAGTCACGTAGTGCTACACGTACATGTATATCGCAAATTTCTGGACTCGCTACTGAACCCATTTCACATCCAATTTTCTGTTTGAAGGAACTTCCTCCAAACTGAAAATAACTGCAACCTAGAACAAGTTCCAGGAGAGTACAGATATACATGTATGTGGATCGGGGTTTGGGAATGGCGTAGCTGAAATTGGTTGTATCATAGGCCTTGCATACCGGTTCGATAGCTTGTGCTTGGTGAATGTTGGTATACATGGAGACAATGTCAATGCTTGCTAGGATTGAGTTTTGGGGACAGTTTTCCTTTTCTAGATTCCGCTGGATGTCCGTTGTATCATGGACATATGTTTTTTTGGCGGTTACTATTGGAAGGAGGAAATACTCCACATGCTCAGAGATTTTGGTTGTTGGGCTTGTGCAACCGCTGATGATAGGCCTGCCAACAAAGGGTTCACCCAGTGGGGATGTTTTGTGTTTTTTGGGACGAAAATACATGGTGGGCAGGAGATGGGTTGTCCAAGCAGGTCAAGGTAAGCAAAGGTGTGTTTGTCTATGTGCTTGCTTTTCAGCATGTTGGTTCAGACATTGTGAACTTTGAGGGAGGTTTCATGGCTGAAATCCTGTTTACTTTTTCATAGTGGTGGGAGTCAAGATGTTTGAAACCGACTTTTAGGTAGTCCTCTCATTTCATGATGCAAATGCCACGGCCTTTGTCATAGGGTTTGATGACAACAGATGGGTTGAGTTTGGAAATAGCTGCCTATTTGGCTTTGGACATGTTGGTTCAAGTGTTTCTCATACGGATGTGAGCTACATGTAGTTTCATCTTGGTGGCTTCCAAATACACTAGTTCTCAAGAGTTGAATTTTAAGTGGATTTGGGGTGCCATGTGGATGAAGATTTGAAAGGCCTGTCTTTCAGAACTTTGTTATACATCAGGAATGCAGTTCTCATTTGTTTTTGATATTTATTAATATCATGGAGAAGAGAGAGACAATTGGGTTTAGCCGGGGTCACTAAAATTGGCTTTTGAACTCCCCATTATTACAGATATAAAGTAGCACTTATAGTAGTAGCACTTACATATACCAGACAAAACATAATGGCTAAATATTAGAAAATAATTAAAAAGAACACTTACAGTATATACTGGCTCATGAGGTCTTACAGCACACTGAAACTTGTCACAGCCTGCCCTTCCTCTTTAAACTTTTCTCCTGAAAATTTGGGGCAGCAAATCGCTCTCCCAACTTATGGCTACCGTCAACACTGGATTTCCAATCCACATTAACAAGGTTGAAAGCTTAATAAAATTCTGGCTTCAGAGCTGTCGCTCAAACGTATGCTATCGCACCACAGGCCTGTCAGTGTGTGTCACACAGAAACACACCCCAGTATTTAAGGCTACCACTGCTGGACAACGCCTCAGTGAGCAGGCACTATAAGACACTATTCAGGTCCCCATGCCTGGTGTGTACCCATGCGGGTGTGAACCATACAGGACCGCACCTTACTTTGCATAAAAGGGCATATATAAGGAAATTTGGCCAACTTGGCAACATACAGTTTGTGTCTTTAAATTAATCAAACACTTGGCGTAAAATATCACTGACTTGTGACAAACACGTACACATAATGCCCACTGAGACGTCGAGAGCATGATACGAATGAACAAATGTGTCCTATATAGTACTTCTGTGTGTAAAATATGTTAATGCAAACAATGAATCTCCTTTCCATCTCCGTCCACAAGCAACTTCGATGTGAACAAAATTTTTTTCTACACTGTTTCCCCAAAGTTTGTTTTAGGAGTTAAAAGTCCATAAGTCCAAAGTCCATAAGACAGTAATGGAGCACCTCCCCTTTCACTCCCTTTCACCCCTTTCCACCACTTTCCACCACCCGCGCCGGGGTTTCCCACTTCACTCACCTTGACATTTTGGCCCCGGCGTACTTTTTTTGTCAACAACTCGCGACGTGCGCCTGCCTGCACCGACCTCGCACAAACAACCTAGACCTTTGACCCCGTGACTCTCAAACAAAAAAGGGGATTTCCCTCGCTTTTCCTGCCTGAACTCGTGACATCTCACAGTTTACAACCACCTTAAATAAACGGACTATATATAAAAATAACAATATATATAAAACATGTCAAGTCAAGTTGTTAGAAAAAATGAGGAAAATAAAAAGAATCTATATAAAAGGATATGGTAGACCATAAATCAAACGTTAATTGTTATTTCTGCAAATTCTGCAAAGACACGAGAAATTCGATCGATTCAGTAGATTTGTACGATTGCTTTCGTTGTTTAAATTCTGACTGTTTGTTTCAATGTACAATTGTAAAGAATGCCATGAATGCCACAAATGTAACGACTGCGCCAGATGTAATAACTGCTCCACTTGCGACAATTTCGGTAGATGTATAAATTGCGTGGCTTGTTTTAATTCATACTACTGCCAAAATTCAAATACCTTGGACAGTTGCGGGGACTGTTATGAATGCAGCAATTGTATCGAATGTTTTGGTTGTACATATTGCAACTGCTGCATAAATTGTGTCGAGTTGGAAGGAGTGGATCACATAGTGCTCGTAGACGGTAAGCATAAAAAGCTGAGGCACGCGCTAAAAAACGAGCCACTGCCCGATTCAGCGACTAAACTCGACTCGGATTTATACGAAATTGGGCTAATTATTGAATACGACATTGCCATTGAACATTTAATTAAAGTAGAAATCCCACCCGAATTAATAGACGCAGCTGAATAAAAATGAGAAAGATATATGACAAAGCCGGGAAAATCAGAATCATGTCAACCCAAGTATATATCGTTTCAGATGACCACGAGTGTCTCAATGCCGACAACTGTCACCCCAACGTCACCTATGGCCCTTTTGACCCGAGTAAATTAATCATTTCAAAGCCCATGATTAATAAAGAAGGCACCCACGTGAGTCAATGCAGTTCCCCCATTTTTTACCGTCACATCGGTAAAAATAAACACCTGTTGATTATGACGATAGAACCCTGTTACGGCATAAACCTGCTTTATAAATATGGCACTCGAGATAAAACGCCAGAAAATTTAGTGGGTCGGCAAATTTGCTATCAAATAGAACAACCTACGACAAACATACTCGATCACATAAATTTGGCCGTTTATAGGTTTATCGAATCTCAAGAGTCTAATCTCCTGTCTAATACCGTAAACGCCTACAAAGCCAGTCGCGATATAGATGAATTGAACAAGAACGACTATGTAGTTAAACCACCTTATATGGCTTAAAACCAAATGTACGTTAAAATAGATTTCTCTATTTGATCACCAAAAAAAACCCATTGACTCGTCAAATATCAATAAATTTATCAATAAGAGATGCGACGCGCAATCATTTATTTGTCCAAAAGATGTATACTACGGTACCCATGGTTCACTGTCTTGCGGCGCTAGCGTTAGGTATAGAATGACAGCGGCAATGTTGAAAATTAGAAACGACGCACTAATTTCAAATAAGTCGGCGTTGCAAGCATTTAGCATATCTGAATCTCTCATGAAATTAAAAGTCGATTTAACCTCGGTTTAGTACATCTGAATTTGAATCTCTCATGTAAATAAAAGTTGATTAAATTATGAATCAATTAAACCTCGGTTATTCTTCGGAATAACTGGGGTTGTTTTCATGTCACTCGTTCCTAAAATAAATAAACAACATATAAATAACAATGACATACGCAGAAATTTGCCACCTACTCGGTTACGAACCTGAATGGCCAACCCTGCCACCACAACCAGAAAAAACGTGTGAACACGACATATTTGAAATGGACGAAAGATATGTATGCCGACATTGCGGTCTAATTTTTGGGTGGGTTCCTTCATATACCCCTGAAGCGATGGGAGATAGATACTTCCATCATCACGTTTGGAAAAAACCCCCTCCACGAAAATCAGAGAAGACTTTGAGAGAACTTAACATTGAGTTACCCAGTGATCAATCGGGTCGCATCGAATATGCGTTAAATCGAGTTTTAGATGGTAAGATATCCAGAGGAAGACCGTTGAGGGCTTAAATCGTGGTATTTTATCAAGAGGCAACCGGGGAGGACGATTTAAAAGTAAAAGATTTGTTTCAAGTTTCGGATAAGTATTGGAAAAATGCCCTCGACAAATTAAACCTCGCCAAACAAGATTTCCAAAAATATATAGATTGCTAAACAAGATTTTTCAAAACGTATAGATTGACCAAACAAGATTTTTCAAAACATATATAATAAAATGGAGACTCACACGTTTTACTTAACTGAGAGCGAGCAGATGTTTAAATTGAAAGATGTCATTAAAAACACCAAAGGCGACAAAGTCGTCCGAGTAAAGAATATTCAGTATGAAGCTGGATATTTCAACGTAACAAACGCGACTGAAATTGAGTGGGATACAAACTTGGACGCTAGGCCCGCGGGGGTACGTGGCAAACGACCGCCTGGAATACCTTCAGAGGAAAGAACGGAAGTATCTCCCAATTCAGAATTAGTACAAACAGCTAAAACCAGACTGATCCAAGCAAATAAAAAAGGCACTTTAGCAGAAGAAATCAGAATTATCGCTGAGGAAATTGCGAAGCCGAACCAAGAAATCTCAACTTGAGAAGAGCAGTTAAACCAAAGACAACCATTAGAAACGCGAGCTCGTTTAGCTTATGATATCGAGGATAAAAAAGTCAAATCTGTTTCACTGCTCGAAGGGCAAAGACAAGCCTTGGATGAAATCTATGAAGGGAATCCCCCAACTCGACCTACAACAAATGCCCCCGTACAACCCACGAGACCCAGAAGAGAATTAACTAAAAGACTTTTTTTGACGGGGCTAACGGAACCTATATACGATAGACTTCATTCTCAGAGCTCATCTCAACCATTACCCGAGGGTCGAAGAGGAAGCATCGTGGTATCTCCCGGTTATTATAACATGGACTCAGAATCTAAAAGGGTGACTTCGGCCATTACGGACCCCAATCTCAAGTTGAGACTAAATAAAGAAGTGTCTAAGCTATTGAACTTACCCAAAATAAAACTTTTACCCAACGTTATTTATGAAGGCAACTACCATTTAAACCCCTTGAAACTCGCGTTTATTCATTGCAAACAATTAAATACATTTGACAACTTTTAAAACGGGCAGTCTTTGAACTTGCTATACGTTGTTGCTACCGAGCCTCGCACCTCAACACCTGTGACGTGTAAAATGCCTGAGAAGTTAATACACAGAAACATCAGTGAATTGGCTTTAAAACGATCGAGGTGAGCTCTTGAATAATATCGGCAAAATTTTAATCGAGTTAGACATATTTAAACGCGTATATAATAAAAAGATGACGACTAACGTATACCCGGATTTAAGTAAACACCCAGATTTGACTTTAAACTCGGCCGAACAAGCGGAGACTAAAATTTACCACCTTTGAAAGAGATTAAACAGGTACTCTCTGCACTTAGTTACGTAGAGCACGGTGTGGAAGTGTTGGATGCTACCTCGGCAGCCGTTGTCTTCCCGCTATTTTAGGTGTCAGTACCGGACCCGTTGGACTTGTGATAGAAGGCATCGCTATTGGTGCGTTCGGTGCCTACGCGGTGCTAAAGTACGCCACTCGCCGATTAACTCACAAAACCAAAAAGCACGATGAAATTCGAATGTTGGCAGACTCCAAGCTAAACACCATTGAGTGATACGTATCTCACGCAATTGAAGACGGTGATATATTGCAAGAGGAATTTGTACTGCTTTTATCCGAGCTGAAAAAGTTTAACGAAAAAATAAGGTCAAGT
Organism: Acanthaster planci; assembly: GCF_001949145.1. The sequence continues at coordinate 12,465 of NW_019091358.1, forward strand.
ACGTCTACACAATTACAAGAAACCAAGTTGACGAGTAAAGAAGAATTTGAACGTCAAGTAAACGAGAGAGCAGAAGCGCTAGCCAATGAACGGGCGGCGGTTTTTAAAAAAGATCTTATGAAAAAACTTGGTGAATAAGTTTTACAAAGTCGGTTAAGTATCAGGAACAACCACCTGCTTATCAAGCGGTTCAACCAACGGCACCTCCTTTAAAATAAAAATAAAGACGTATAAAATAAATGGGAGCCAACTTTAGTCATTTATCGATCGTAGTCAACAAAGACAACTCGTTTACAGCCGAGTTTCCAAATTTAACGTACGTGTATAAATTACCGAAAGTAACGACGAACGAAGCGGTCAATCATTGGACAACCGATCCAATTTCGTATTATCAAAATCAATTTAATTTTGCGGTCTATTGCGCGACGACAGCCTGCGGCATGGGTTTCGATTTGCTGTCTGACCCTAATCCATACGTGTCTGCCTTATTCAATTTTCACGTATATTATACCGTACAAAAAATATTTTACGACTGCGTGATGCCCATTCCCAGCGACGACGTATATGACGTGTTCACAATAATTACGATCATCGGAAGTTTACAGACATGTGTCGTCTATTTAACGTCGATTCAAACAAGTTGTTTAAACAAACTCACGATACATTGTCAAACGGATTAGGAACTGCTATTACGACAACGGTTACGTACCTGTCCCTAATAAAAATTATGATGCACACGACTTACACGTCACCAATTGCAAATAAGTGGGATCTACTTTTATGGGCTTTGGCTGGGCTAAACCGCCTAAAGGCTCGGGTCACGCGAGTACTTACATGGTCACTTGGATTTCACAGTCGGACGCGGTCACTTTGGCCTGGTAGGATTTTATTCCTAAAAAGTCTAGGTTAGCGGACGTTGGAATTACAAAAGTGAATGAATCTATCCGTGCTTACGTATACGCGTTACTCGGTGCACAAGCTCAGACCAAGACCAGCGTTTTGGCCCCCGACACTGGGTTAGACCCGCAACGGCAATTTATTATGATCGTGGAATCTTTAAGTAATTCAGCCCCCGATCCCGAACAGTCGATTGACCAATTTCAAGATTCATTGCAATATGCAAGAATGCCTTTAAACTTTGTTGTTGCCTTGGGGCTATATTTGGTGCCCTTGGACATGCACTTACGCATCAGCACTTTTGTCGGTTACAACAATAATTTACAAATCGCGACTGGGGATATGAGGACAGGTTACGTACTGAGTATAAATTTTGGACCAAAGGTTGAAGATGATTTTAATGATGAAGCAACCGAAGCAAATCCAAATTTAAAGCCAATTTTAAGTCCCGTTTCAGAATGTAGGCCTTAAGATGTGCATAACGAAGAAAAAATGTCTTTAACCGTTGGAGCCATTGCCGTGGGTGTAATCGGTTTTAAGTTGTATAAAGTATTAACTTAGAGTAGACGAAAAAGTAAAAGGCATTAAAAAAAACGCTTGTTCTCCACGTGGAAAACAAGTGTTTAAAATTTTTTTGCCCATTATAAAAGGGATTTACGTTTTTTGTATAAAAGTCAAAACTACATAACTGACCTCTAAAAACAAAGTCCACACGTGATCCGCTGTCCATCCAACCGCTTTACTCACCACGTTGAACAGCCAGCTCAAAACGCTACCAATGATTCCCGGCAAAGTGCCTAAAGCTTTCAAAGGGGAGGTGCTCCAGAACTGTCCTTTCCCTACTACTACAGTTTCCAACCGTGGTTAGCCAACCAAAAGCGGTCGTGTTTGGACCATGCTTGACTCGACACAACGATCGTAGGATATGTGAGAAAAAAAAGGGTGCTGAAAATGGGAGTTACCTCCATACAGGGTACAAGATCAAATTAGATTTCGAGCAAATTGTGTTTTGGTTATTTTTCCAGGAAACAGATTCAACTACCAAATCATGGCTTTTAATGTATTCAAAGAGCCTTGGTATTTTCCAGGACAGCACCCACATGACCAAAGGGGTGATTTTCCATCAGTCATTTTGAACGGATTACAGCATTTTGTTTTTTAAGATTTGCGTACAACTGGCAAAATTCCATTACAACATATTCACATTACAACTCTGATCAAACATCATCAAATAACAGGCAAGTTAGGCCATGGAGGAAGGAACACTTCCTTCTTCCATGGTTAGGCCACCCTGCGAACCTAATCTCATCACAGGAGCGCTGCACTGGTGTGGCCCGCCTGGCAAAATCAGTATTCCTTCCGGAGTTGTCTTTGATTTAGCACGACTCTGACTGTGATCAGAGACCAATCAAAATTCATTTTGCATGGCCATTTATGACAGCATTGGCCTAATTTGGAATGTAAGGGCATGGCTATCAGAGAATGGCAAATAGAATGCTAAATTTGGATATAGTACGTTGCATTTGAAAGTTAACGCTGCGAAAAGGAATGGGAAAAAAAACAAAGGAATTCGCATTCGCATTTCGTATTTTGACCACAACTTTTCCCCCCTGCGAATTCGCAGCGAATCGAATGCGAAAGGGTTGAACAACGCACAAAAACCGCGCAAAAATGGTGCGAATCTTCTGTGAACACGGCGTGAAGCATTTGCGAAAACATTGAGAAAAACACAGTGTGCGAAAACAGTGTGAAAATTTTGCAAAAGCAGGGCAAAAGGTTCCGAAAATCATGCGAAAACTTGTGAAAACGAGAAACATTGTGCAGCGAAAATGCTCAACGTTTGCCACACGCGCACGACTATTATGCAGTGAAGAGTCCATTATGCAGGCTGCGCTGCACTTGGGGCCGGCCGGGGCCAACTCACCACGTGCACGTGGAGTGTGCTGTTGTAGTCTAGTAGCGATTTCCTAGGCTGAGCCGTCCGGTCCATGCAGTGCGATCGCGGGGATGTGCTCACTACGGCGACCCACGCTTGCGGGGCGCAGTTGTTTTCTTGGATTACCATAGATAAACACTCGACATTGTCGGAGAATAAATGTTTAAAAAGTTGTCTGGATGTCGAGTGATTAGTATAGACCAAGTTATGTCCCCAAGTTATGAAGTCATGAAGCACATAAAATGTGTGTCTTACAGTAAATTTACTTTGCTCTGCTGTGGCAACTTGGGTTATTTGCCCACTTTTTATTTATTTTCGTGGTGTAGTTTGGCACACAAAATATCAACAATGAAATACTACATGCAGTATTTTGTTACCGAAAGGTTTCTTACAATCGACGAATAAAATAACTGCTTAAATTGTACGTGTATCTTCACGTAGCGAATCTCGTCTTTTCGCCGATTGTGTTCGGTGTTTCTGATGACATGTTACTCTCTGTGGTCACATGGTTATTGGAAAAAGTTCGCTATGCGGTGCGGCATGCACGAGGTCCCGTGGCGGTTTTTGAAGAGGTTTGGAAATTTTTTTTGATCGGCATCACGAAAACGTCGAGATAACTGGACACAAGGCATTTATTCCAAAATCACGATACATACATTTGCCTATACATGTAAACGTAATTTACATACATGACAACATGTGGATACATGTTCATGTACATGTGCACATGTGGTACGCATGTTGAGCATCCATCCAAGTGGGTTAATTTAATTTGTAAACACTTATAACTTATAATATAAGACATGTTAGAGAGCGCTATAACGGCAATTTACTGTACTTCAGCTGTTCGGTGTTCAATGCTTGTCTCCAACCTCCACCATAGCCAGCTTTGATTTCTCCTGTCACGTTGTATTTTGCTCAAAACCGAGAAACATACTGCGTTGAAATTTTAATGCTGTCTTCCTCAAGTAATCTGAATATTCCTGAGAATTGAAGAACTTTTCTCTCAGACTGATTTTCCTCCACTTTAAATATTCACAGATGTGCATTTTTGAAACCACAGAGAACAAAAACTTCTGATGTCTACGTGTACATGCACAAATACTACTAAATGAAAAAAGCTTGCAAAATTATTTCCCCACTACCAGAGAAAATCTGTGAAAATCTTTTCCCACTTGTGAGAAAAAGTGCGAAAATCTTTTCTCACTTGTGGGAAATTCTGTGAAAATCTTTTCCCACTTGTGGGAAAATCTGTGAAAATCATTTCTTACTTGTGGGAAAATCTGGGAACCTTTTTTCCCATTTGTGGGAAAAAGCAGGAAAATTGTTTCCCATTTGTGGGAAAAAGCATGAAAATTGTTTCCCATTTGTGGGAAAAAGCGTGAAAATCTTTTCCCACTTGGGGGAAAATCTGTGAAAATATTTTCCTACTTGTGTGAAAAGGTGTGAAAATATTTTCCCACTTTTGGCACACTTTTTCACAATTTGTGAAATGAAAAGGAATTCCCTGGGAAGAGAAAAAATGTGAAAAAATTTTCCCGTTTGGGTGTTAACTTTCAATCGCAATGTACTGGCCTTCACACTGCAAATAACCAAACCAAATATATATGGGTGAAGATTACATGTGGGTTACCGATAGTTGAACTGTACATACATGTAAGCACAATTGGATGTAGTAAGAATTTAGAATTGTTGTGCAGCGGAAATGCCTTACGTTGCATGTTGCCGGTTCATTATTGGTAAATTCTCACCACGTGCTTTTTACAACCATCGTGTGATGCAGGGCCGTTGTAAGTTTACTCTACATGTACATGTATGCACAGTATGTATGTACAGTACATGTATAGTACATGTACGTGTGTACACACACGTGCCAAGTGCCAGTGTAGCACAACTCGTTATCCTTTTTTTGTTGTGTTTGCTTTTTTATCATGTTTTCATTCTCAGTGCTATCAATGTCATGCCATATTAAAGCTGAACATCCAGTTTGGTAGTTCGGCTGCAGCACTAGTTGGGTGGCAATGTTAACAGCGCAGAGGCAGAATTTATCACAATGGCACAATATAAAGAAAATATGGTGTCTGTACATGTATATACACAAAGTGCTGCTGATCGCTGCCTCATTATACAGTACGTATTTCATGCAATTTACTATCTTGTTCCCAGACATGAAATCAGCATGCAGGTTTACATGTTAAGTATTGGCATGTTTGCAGGGACAGAAAAAAACAAGGTTGTATCATATACTGTATGTGTATAATGATAGCAATACTACTCTACAGTGTACACATGATCTTGAGTCGAGTGTAATCGATTCTGCACAGTGAGTGCAAGTTCATGTTTGCATACAATACTGGTGATCTGGATACCAAGACCAGCAAAATACCAAGACCACGGGGGAGGAGACCGAGATCGCAGGGTACCAAGACAGAGACCAGAAAAAAATGGTCTCAAGACCTACATGTACCACATATTTCCCCAGCCTGCTAGAGATACCCATCAATATAGAGTGCAACAAAACCGTAATGCGTCAAATTTTTAAATACTCTGAGTATTGTCAGAGTAAAGTGATACCTGTGATCAACTCAACTCAAAATTGAACTGGGGATGTCTGAAGCAATGATTCAGTGAAATAATGATGACTCTGATACTCAACAGATTACAGTTAAAGTTGACATAGTGAACATGTCAGAGTAATTAAGTGATAATATAAATAGTAATTACAACGTTTGTAATGCGCTTTCTACAACGTTTCAAAGCGCCATTATTATCCTTGCACATTGGGCTCACACATCATATGAACGTTCCTGAAACCATCTCAGCTCCCTGGGAGGTGTACTAACCCAGTGTTGCCATTTTGGGGCAAATGGCTAAACATAACCGTGTCTGCCCTCACGTGTTACCATTTACTCCTGGGTGGAGAGAGGCATATAGGAGTAAAGTGGCTTGCCCAGGATCACAACATGCTGCCACCAGCTGGATTTGAACCCCTGATACTATGATCAGAAGCTGCAAACCCTAATTACTAGGCCACATGCCCAGTCAAAAAGAATTCAATGTCGGCAAAAAATAATGAAGCAACCGTGAAGAAAAAAGTAAATATTTAAAAATTTCATAAACAACTCAAAACATTTCCATTTTCAAGTACAAGTTAATATTTTAAAATGAATGAATTAATGGATCAACACTACTGTCTGATTTCTTTCAGGGAAAGAGAGCATGGTTTGTAATCAGCAGAATCAGTTGTGGGTCATGACTTAGAACTTGAAGATGGTTGTGCACATGTATATGGTTATGATTTGCATGTACTTTGAATAAGGAACTTCTCACTTTATTGTTAGCTGTTGGTAAACTACATGTACATGTATGTAAAAAGACAAACACCAAATAGGCAATACATGTATCCAAACTTCTGAAACTAGTGAACATGGTGAAAGTCACATTCATGGATGCAGCTCAAATGCACTTAAAAGAAAAAAACAAGTTTGGGCAAGAGAATGAGATGAGTGTGCATTTTATGATAAAGAAAAAACGATAAGGAAAAAAACCCAGTGTTTTGCTGACTGCGGAAAGCATACCAATCGCTACAGTGTTATGTGGGAAGGAATAGAATAAATACACTCATTAATCGAAAATATAGTTGCATTCGTTTTGATAATTTATTCAAGTCTTGTGTTTCCCTGCTGAAGTGTGAAATAACACTGATGTTTTCTTCGTGATATTCTGTTAAAATCCCTTTTATGTTTGTTTATCTGCAAAAGATAGACTGGCGTCTTGGTCGTTTTCGGTAGGTTTCATTATAAAAAGCAAACCGTGGTCTTTGGTAGAGAAAACATCCAATAAACTTAAACTTATTAAAATGTCCTGTCCAGTGTTTGACGGCTGTTTTTCTCCAGTTTGGGAAAGTATCTTCATGTTTAGGTCTCTTTACTGGTATAAGACCACAAGTCTTTGATGCTGCCGCAGGTTTGTGAAAAGTTGGCACAGGCAATGAACATGTAATGGAGATCATGTTGAAAAACGTTAATATTGCTGCAGGCACAAGCTGCAGCCATAGTTTACTCAATCGATTGGCTTAACTTACGCCAATGCTGCATGAAGACTGTCCCACACGTTACCGTGTAATCTCGCACCATAGAGGCTTATGCGTATTCTAGGAATTGTGTACGTGATTTGCACTAATAGCAGACTCCAAGGACTAGAAATAGTCTAGGTTTGCAAATATCCTATGTGTATTTCCTTACGCATAATGTAACCAGCTTTAGTGTATGATGAAATGAGGGATTCATGAATGTTACCGCTCCTGTGCCCATCCCTCATATTGATCAGAATTGAATAATTAAGTCTCAACTGTCAGCATTTTTGACAGACATGAACAACCTGTAATCTTTAGTACCTAAAAAATAACGGGCAGTAATAATTGCCCCTGTAATTTTTGAACAGATTTTAAGTGTGACAGATGATAATATTTACTTACTTTAAAACCATAATCACAAAAACAAAATATGTCTTATTAATGATCATGTCCCAAGTTGGCAGATGCAAACATCATTTGATTCCCTCAAAATGCCAAGAATTAAACACCAGCAAGGAAAATCAGAAGCAATCTACAGCACGAGCTTGAGAAAAATGTACAAAAGGCCCCCTCACCATCATCCTTGAAGAACTGCATTTTCATCAAGTACATTTCCATACACTGCAGTCCAGAATACCGATGATGAAGACATTCCAGAAACATTTTGTGCATTGTAGGCTGTTTCACCTTTAACCTCAGCTCAGAAGGTGCACCCTTTTCTTCATTCAATACTCATGAGCTCCTTCACGAATTTTTTCTCTTTGTACCAAGATCTGTCAAAATAAAATCTTTCAAACTATTATGTATTCTGAAAAAAAAGACGTTCGAAACATAAAATATGTGGTGATGAAAATCAAATGCCCTGACTTTTAAATTTTTATGTAATTTTGAGTGGGGTTGTCTCCAAAACTGACAGCTAAATGAACAGCATGTGAATTTTTTGAGTGCAACATATGCGACAGCATTTTTGATGATGTGGAACATCATGTGTTTTCCGTCAAAATTCTTAAACATCAAAATTCTGCTACCACAAAATGGGTGGAAAGTGGCCCGGTGTTGTTTCACTGTACGGTGGGAAAAAGTCAAAATTCAAAGGGGTGGTCGATTTTTTTCTTTTATGACTATTTGCATCTACACATTACTTTCTACCCATGCTGTAGTTTTGGGACAATTCTGCAATCAAAAAAGTATATTTTCAGCTCATTTTTATTGTGGTGACCGTTTTCATAATCTTCAGAAATCTTGAAACAAAGACATTGACAATGACAAAACATGCAGTATTAGATTGGTGCTTTCACCCCATTCCACTACACCTACCAAAACAATTTGGTACTGCCTAGAAGCTTACAGTATGGCCTGCTTTATTTTTAGCACGTTTTTAGGAATCCTTACTCTGGGTGATTTCTTATTTAACATCTTTGAAGCCTCTTTTCTTGGAAACTATTCTGTAAAATGCAGACTCAACATTTCCAAGGTTCTAACAAGAGAAGATGGGGTCATACCCCAATAGATTATACATCATTAGAAAGCTCTTTTATTGCAGGTTTCAAAAATACCAAAAGCTTGAATTTGAAAAATCTGACTTTACATGTATGTTCATTTTGTGGTAGCAGGTCTTAAATTGTTTTCAGTGGCTGAAAGGTATGAAGTATGATATCTGGCAAATACATGTATGCTGTTATAATTGCAGTAATGTACATGTACTTGTACCTTTATTTCCTTCCTCGTCTCTGTTTTACTTCACAGTGTTATGCCAATGGAGTCAAACTAAGCAAGCTTTCCCAAGGAGGTGATGATACAGTAACATCATTGGAGATGTTTTTCTCTGGTTACCAAAGTATCACAGGAATGAAATTCTTCCCGAACTTGACTATGCTAATTCTAATGGGACAAGAAATTGCTAAGATTGAAGGACTTTCAACCTGCAACCACTTGAAAGAGTTGTGGATTTGTGAATGTAAAGTCAAGGTAAAACTTGCATTTTAAAAGCTCTTCATTTTGGACCATTTGTCAGTGTTGAAAGATTATGGGTAAACAACTGAAAATATTTTCCCATCATGACTTGAATGATGTCCAGACAAAAGTTTAGTTTCTTTTCCAGATCAATATTTTATGTAATATCTTTTATTATTCTTTAATGATGTATCTCACTCTTTGCTCCTCTGTTTATATACATATGTACATCCAGTGGTCTTTTTTGTTTTTACTCATCATTTTTGTACATGTACATATACACTTTGTGTTGTATACGACTACTTTTGAATGGAAGAGCTGAATGCTTTTACCCCTAAGACCTGACTTTTCAAGTGATGATGTTATCATCTGAATAAGTGTGGTAACATTAAATTTCTGCCCAAAAAACAAAGTCACTTGTTGCTTTGTCAATCACACATCGTTGTTACAGACTGAGATATGAAGTCAGTGACAGCGGATGGAGATAAGTTCTTTAACTGCGAGGATATGCTAGTGTTGTCTCTTCTGGATTGCTTTGTTCAAAGTGTAACATTCTTCCTCGTAACTTTAGGTGATTGAAGGATTGACTGCATGCAGGAAGCTGGTTATCCTACACCTGTATAGTAATTGTATCAGCCGAATCACCAACATCGGTCATCTCAAAGATCTTGAAGTCCTTGATTTGGCTGAAAACATTATTGCTAATATCGAGGTATGTATTATTAAGTTATTTATTATAAGAGGAATACCTCATCACTTGCAGTTAGGTCAAAGTTGTTTTTGGAAGTTTCACAAAATAAATTGTAGACAAGTTTGTCTCCCCATACACACGAAGAACCAAAAGGAAATTAAGAAACCCCCATAACATGCACCAACGTTCGTTCAAAACAACCAGGAAAGGTATCCCAAGGACTATGCAGGAAATTACTAGATAAACTTTTTTTTTTCTTTGGTCTTTTATCTAAAAGAAATGTTGCAACTGTTGAACATTTTAAAAAGCTGAGAAATTCCAATATTCTATTTTTTTAGTTGAGCACATTGTACATGTATAAGGCTGTTGCTTTAGTGGGGGGGGGGCGAGGGGCTGGCCTCTGGGCAAACAGTTGCCTTCCCCCCCACTGGCAAAAACCATAAGCATCAAAATTATCTATTGTTCTTGTTATGTGCCAAGCTACATGTAGTTGATATTGTGGGTTCCTCTAATGCCCAAAGATGGCAACTGGGACTGACATGGTACATACAGTACATTGCGATTGAAAGTAAGCACCAAAATGGGAAAATCTTTTCACATTCTTCTCTTCCCAGGGAATTCCTTTTCATTTCACAAATTGTGAAAAAGTGTGCCAAAACTGGGAAAATATTTTTACACCTTTTCACACAAGTGGGAAAATACTTTCACAGACTTTCCCCCAAGTGGGAAAGATTTTCATGCTTTTTCCCACAAGTGGGAAAAGATTTTTCACAGATTTTCCCTCAAGTGAGAAAAGATTTTCACACTTTTTCTCACAAGTGGGAAAAGATTTTCACAGTTTTTGTCTGGTAGTGGGGAAATAATTTTGCAAGCGTTCTTCATTAAATAGTATTTGTGCATGTACATATAGACATCAGGAAGTTTTTGTTCTCCATGGTTTCAAACAATGCGCATCTCTGAATATGGAGAGTGGAGGAAAATCAGTCTGAGACAAAAGTACTTTAAATCTCTGGAATATCCAGAAGATTTCTTGAGGAAGATAGCATTAAAATTTCAAGGCACTATGTTTCTTGGTTTTGAGCAAAATACAATGCGACAGCCGAAATCAAAGCTGGCTATGGTGGAGGTTGGAGACCAACACTGAATACAGAACTGCTGAATTACAGTAAATTCCCGTTATAGCCTTCTCAAAGGGACCTAACAGAGTTGAGCGTTATGGGCCTCGAGCTGGACCAAGAGAGGGCGCACTTACCCTAGCAACCGTGACTGTGCTTGCGGTACTTACTATGTTTCACTGGTTAACAAAGGCGTTTCATCACTGATTTATTGCACGGTATACACGGTAATGCAAAGAGACTGTTCCCAAACATTTGCCAGTGAGGCAGAAACTAGACTCTTGAATGTTGAGTTTGGAGGAGCTAAAAACTTTTGACAATTGAATGAGACAGAACGTAAATAAACATGGCGCAACAAATACATTGCGGATTTTGTGAAATAAATCCTAAATAAATAAGTCCTATTCTAATTTTATTTTGAGAAAAAGCAAGTTAAAAAATCTCAGGAATTAATTATTAAATATAACTTATCAATCAAACCTGTTAAACACAACTTTTATTGTGTTACTTTTTACTCTTAACATTTCCAGCAAAGTTCAAAAATTAAAAATTACAATAATTTAAATGCAAACAAATTCAAACACACATCCATTATACGTAAGTCTTTTTGCATATGGATACTAATAAACATTAAGTGCATGTTTATCATTTTCATAAAAATATAAATCAATCTTATTTTAGACTCATAAATACATTCGAAAAGTTACATGAATAAAATAAATAAACCACACTTCCTCACAATGCAATGTGAAAACATATCTGTAGAGCGCGTCACAAATGTTGGTGTATTCATCACAGACAACAATGAACTTAAGTAAATTGAACAAAAGACTCCTTATTCTTTTAAAGATTCAGATATTGTAAACTGGCAATTAAAAATCAAATGTTCCATATCTCAACTTTGACAAGCATGGACAAATAGGCTTAAAAAATTCTCATGCCTACCATACCCCAACTCAGGTAACAATGTACTGTATGTCACAGGAGTTTAAGTATACATTCTGTTTGTGTGGTCTCCCAAACAATCGGTCACTATAAATGTGCCATTCAATCCTAATTTCATCCAGACATCAATTTCTTAGGTACAGAATTTCTATTTTGAACATTTTCTCCCTAAATTGTTGACAGAGGGTTCTCCCTAAATTGTTGACAGAGGGTTCTCCCTAAGAGACAGCATCAATGTCAGGTACTTTTCAAGGTCTTTGTTATTACCCACGCGACAACACTAACTACCCAATGACGCGCGGACACAGCAAAGCATGCAGCGCCCACTAAGTTCACAAGGTCTAGGCTTGCCACAGGCGGGCACCGTGGCTGGTGTTCCCGCTCCCCTGTAGTCCATGCATGCCCAGCATCAATGCCCAGCCCCCACTTTACATAGAGTGCGCTTCACAAGTTTTTATTTCATCAAACACCCAGTCAATATTACCCGTAAAATTTGCCCATTTTTCATCTTGCGCTATGTACGTACATTATTTTCTTGCATATTTCTAAGTTTTGTTTTTTGCAAGTTATATTCAAACCCCCTTTCTGAATGTAATGATATACAGTGTATCTAACACAGCCCCTTTCTAACTAAACTTGGAACCATCCAATGAAAATTTCCTTCCCCAAATAATCTTTCCCATAATTATAAAAAAACAGACAAAAGAAAAACACAAGACAATTTCTCAGCTTTCTTCTTCTCTTGACGACTTGTCATTTCTTGTTTTTTCACTTCTCTTCTCATATGCACATATATTTACAATAATTCAAACTGAATTTTAGAATTGAAATGACTTTCTTGTAAAAAAACTTAGGCAGAAAAGGGAAAGAAAAAATAGAGTAGTTGCGCTACACGATGTCTTGGAATACAGGTAATTGTACATGAATAATTGATTCAAGTATAATAAACCTTGAAGGAGTTGCCCCAAAATTTCATGTACTATTTCATTTACTACTTCTGGGAAAACTGGAAACATGGCATAAATAAGCAAATGATTCAAGTGTGATAAACCTTGAAACAAGGAGCAGGGCGAAGTGCTACTTCACAAATTTCACACATAAATCTAGTCTTATTGTTTCTGTGTAAAAACAAACACCACAACGTCTGTGTGATCTAGCTCGTGTTCCAGTCTGGGGAATTTCTACAACAAAATGTCTTCCTATCAGTCTACCTGGACCAGGAAGACGGGTTGGTCTACCTCTAGATCAATACACTGGCAAATTTGGTGCACGCAACTCTAAGATTTCACTCACCAACATGTGTCTAAATGTCAGAAAACTCTCGGTGCCACCAATTTCCTTATACACAAGATAAGAGTTTACAAGAGCAATATCAAGCAAAAATAGGAACGCTTTCTTGTACCATTTGATTGATTTTCTTACTGAACGGTGCGACGATGCCAGCTGGTCTGCAATGTCCACACCCTTCATCCCCTCATTGTAGTCGAGTACACACCTGGGTTTTTCCAAAGCAATGCCGTGGTGGTTCCGCTTTCCAGTGTTGGCCATCTCAGCTGTATGCATCGTGGACAGCATACGGACATCTTTTTTGTCTTGCCAGACCAAGGCAAGCAAGCCTTGGTCGCAAGAGCGGTAAGCAACATCACCTCTCTTGAGTTTCAAGGAGCACAAGTCCTTGGGCATGTCTTGACGATTGCTTCTCACCGTCCTGACGACGTTCGTCTTCTCGCCATGTAGTTTCAGGTACAGTTGGGGGCTGCTGAACCAGTTGTCCAGGAAAATGGTGTACCCTTTGCCAAGAAGATTGGCGTTCAAGTCAAGTACGATTTTCGTACTTGCCAGTCCAACAGCCTGGTCTTGACCGGTGTAAACCTTGAAGTTCCAGGTGTATCCAGCGGCAACTCCCGTGCTCTGGCAGACTTGATACATCTTGATGCCAAACCTTGCATGCTTCTTGCTTGAACTTAAGTCTCCCTTTGAATTTCCAAAGGGACTCTTCGGTAGTAATGTTGCTAGACGGAATGTAGATGGACTTGAACTTCTCGGTCAGTTCGTCTATCTCCGGGCAGAGCTTGTAGAGTTGATTGGTTGTATCTGCACGGCTGTCATCGACGAAATGCAGATGGGACAGCAAGTCCATAAATCTGTCGTGGGGCATGGTACTAGGGAAAAACGGAGTCTCAAGTATTGAGTCTCTCATCCAGTAGGACTTCAAGTCGGGTTTCGGCATCAGTTCCATGATGATGATCATGGACAGGAACACTGACATCTCGTCTGGTGTTGTGTCGAACTAGCTTTTCATGTGACTTGGACTTGCTGCTTGACTTTTCGGGTGTTCAGCGGCATAGCGGTTGGTCTCGTTGACTATGTGCAACGTCAACTCTGGTGTGAAGAACTGCTCGAAGATTTCAACAGGAGTGCTGTTTTTGTCCATTTCTTGCACCTGAACACCCACTATGCCTTGAAAGTCATGTCGGCGGGGGAAGTTGTCATCAGCCATCCATTGAATGGACGAAGTCTTGACCTTCTTCTTGGCAGCCTCGCTAACGGTGGTTGCCCGTTAGAATCGCTGTCACAAGTTTCAATTTCTGAACTATGTTCAGATTCCGACGTGAAATCTGAACCACTAGTCGCCATCAGAGTTTCCTCTTCAATGGAAGACATCGTGTAATGCAACTGAAGGGCCGAGGAGCGGCCAGGAAAATATATACCAAGTGCTACAGAAAACACTCCTTTTTAGACAAAACAAATGTCCAATTATGCTGGACAATGGACTGTCTGTATCCCGAGTGTGGGTGCTGGGGTGCTGTGCTGTGCTGGGTGTTGTAACGTGCGACTGATTCAAAAGAACCAAAATGAAGTAGGGCATGACGTTGATGAACATGACCGCAGAGAAAAGGAAACCAGCAGCTATATTTACAGAAATATATTCAGTTTACATACCAAAAATAATAATAAAGCAATTTTAATCTAGGTTACTATTTGCTTAATATAAAAATTAAATAATTACTTATGGGTTGTTATCGAGGTTTCCTGACTTGACTGGGTACGTGCTGTCAAATTGACTGTTGGTGTTCTGTTGCGGAGGGACAACTGGGGCACAGCTGGCTGAAGCACTGCCTGGTCATGTGGGTGAGCCTTAGAGCTGGTCTGGTCCTAGGCCATCTAGGAAGAGCTGCAAAACTGGTTGGTTTGGGTCATCAACTTGAAGGAGAGAGAGAACAGCTGAGACTCACTGTCTCTACATGCAATGCATGTGGCAAGTCGTCAACTTGAAGGAAAAGAGTACAGCGGTGACTCGCTGTATCTGCAGGCAGTGTATACATGTAGCTGGAGGGCCAATTGGACATTGGCTGGAGTGATGAAGGTTGGTGATACCCATCAGTTGAAAAAAGAACAGATCCCCTGGCTGGACGGGTGGCTGTGGTGTCATTAGTGCATCCGAGCATGGTACAACCCACTTCTTAAATACATGTGCACCCAGAAAATAATAAAAGGGCCATTACATAACCAGTCAGCCCTCTGGGCAACATCTTAACAAAAGAATACTGGGTACAAAACACAATACATGTACATAGGGTCTGCTGCAGCACAGTTTAGACTTGAAAATAGAGTTAAATAAAAAAAAAAAAGCAGGCGAATTATAAAGGACGAAATGTC
Source organism: Acanthaster planci (assembly GCF_001949145.1). Next base: position 27,737 of record NW_019091358.1, read on the forward strand.
CAATCTGTAACAACGTTTTCAGGGCCTAGCTGGGCCGTAAACAATGGCGCGCACACCATGTCAATGGCCTGTATTCATCCCGCTCCGGGCCCACACAACGCGCGTTGCATAAGCCCTGACTGCGGAGTCAGCGACACTCCACGGAGATTACCCAGGGTATTCAATCAAAGACAAAGGGGGTGTTCTGATGAATAAAATGCAATTTACTGGGTATTGTAGGGTCGACCAACTCTCCTAGTTGCCCTAGATGTCCATTCAATGCAAAGCTCCCAGTAACTACAGGTGTATACTAAATAAAAGTTGCAGGTGTGGTATGCGGCTGCTGCAGACACCCGGAAATTAGACTTTTCACGAGGTGCAGCATTTCCAGTCATCCGTCGCGAAGGGGTTAAAAACAGTGACAGATTACCTTCGAAAAATGCAAGCTAAAAATGATGGCAGTTCCTAGCAGCAGGTCTTTTGTATTTTGTTATGTCCCATTTCGGGTACCCAGGCTCTGCATATAAACCCATGGTGCTCGAAACGGGGTTCCTCGGCAGCAAGTGGTAAGACAAACCTTCTTGTTCTTCTTGCTTATTCACTTTGCACACATTTTCTTTCATCAACCTCTTTAGTCCCTTTACAACTTTGGAGCTTAAGCAACATTTTACCAGTCTCCTATGTTCACGTACCCCTGCCCAGCCTACATACACAAAGTTCCCATGTGCCTAGTACAATTCGCTGAAAGACTTGATCATGCATGCTGCCTCTTGACCCTCCACAATGCACTGCGGGCCCGGCGTCAAGTTCATCCTTCTTTTCCCAGTGCCTATCATTTACAGACGTGTCTTTTATGACATTTTCGGAGTTTCGAGTTCCGTACCTTTCGCGTTTGTGAATTGATTTGATTCCTGTTACAGTATAAAGAGTGATTTCTTATCTCTTGGTAAGAGTGCTTATTCTCATATTTATTTCGTTCTTTGCATGCTGTGTTTTTTTTTTGTGGTTCTTTTCTGCCCCCTTTTTCTGTGCATTGTATACAAGTTTGGGTGTGACCTACTGTGATGTGTTGTGTTGGGTATGGCTGTTAAACAGGAGCGGGAAGCCCTTTGTTCTCTATGTGATGCGTGCGTTCGAACAAGAACAGCCCAACGCTATACGGGTCTGGCCGCTTAGCGGGGCTAGGTAGGCTGCTCTGCTCCTTTGTGGTGCAGTTTTGCATTATCTGATTAGCGGCCTGGACGAGGAGAGACCCAGTGAAATGTAAAGGCAGAGGGTGAGTGAACTGTACCGCAATAAACCCCAGACCTTTATCTACAGATCAGGCTGAGTGCGAGTTACCGGAACATGCCTAGATCGCTAATAGCCACTAGCAGGATTGATCAGGCTGAGCGAGCGGACTGTAACAATGCCCTTGATCACTGATGGCTACTCCACCTACCGAGCCGGTGTGCTGGACTCTTATACTACCTGTGGTCATGGGCGCCCACCTTGCACCAATAGATCGGGTTGAGCGAGCTATGCCACAACAATGCCCTTGATTATGATTGTCTGGGAGTAATGAGCCGTTCCCTTTCTTTGTGCAGCGGGTCCCGGGCATCGCAACCAACCGCATCCGCGGACGACTCTACCGACTGATGGCTCAGCAGGACCCGCGGGGCAATGGTCTGCCGTCTGCCCCGGGCCCCTCACCAGCTCCTGCTCACCGAGCAGCACCCGCTCAGAAGTCGGGTCAGTCAACTCCCTCCAAGTGGGCAATGGGTTTCACAGCGGGTTCACCACACTCCACTGCTTCTGTCATGGGCGAGTCAGCTAACCAGCATGCTGCCCAGCCTTCCATTGCCTTTCGTCCGTCCGTCCGTCCGCCACATCTCATCCGCAGCTCTAGCCTGCCGATGGATTCCGGTCATGAGGCCACCGATCCTGACCTGGGGCGTTCCTCCCAGGAGATGACCGACCACTCGGGGGATCCCTGCCCAGTCCTTTCTCCAATCATTCCAGCCTCCAGTTCCCCCACACTGGCAAAAACTAAGAAGATTAAGGCCAAGTCATCTTCCTTGGCCTTTTCTTCATCCAAGGCTAAGAAGAGACGCCACTCTGATTCGGATCCACCCCCATGGATGGCAACCCTCCAGTCTCTCACAGAAGCCTTCACCTTTCTTGCCCGCAAGATAGACTCTAAGCCTCAACCAGCTGCGACGGCACCAGACCTGGAGCCCCTCCCGGCTGTCCCTCCTCTCTCACACGGGGCCCTCTCGGAGGCCGAGGCAACTTCTATTCTGCAACTAGAACCATCCCACAGTGGGCCAGGGCGTAGTCAAAGTGCGCCAAAATAGGGATTTGGTGAATGAAACTTTCTTCAATTTTTTGTGCTTTTCAGAAAGGTTAGACCCCCATGGATACTTCTGTAGAATATTTTTTCAAAAAATGATGTTTATAATTTTTTTGGGTACTTTTTGAATACGGAAAATTACGGAAAATGAGCTACAGATGCTAAAAATGGCTACACACGTTCAATCTATTAATCTGCTATATAGGGGAAACTGATCCAATTGAAAATGCATCTGTGTATTACTCCTTAGTCATTCTAAAAATTTATTAGATTTTAGAAATATTGCAGATCATCGTAAATATCTTGTTTAAAAAGTACAAAATTACTTTTTTTCCTTAAATAAGTATGGAAATTATAATTCCTGTGGATTCCCGCTTTACTTTTTATACTGTTGTCATCCTTAGTATCTTGTTTTTCAGGTGATATCAAAATTAGCTGCCGCCTTGCGCCGCCGTTTGAATTATGGTGTATTTTGAGACCGCCAGCATTGGCGTTTTTGCAGTTCTTTTGATACAGAGCATTGAGATATGTTTACAATAGCGATTCCGGCCATCTGACTAGCTGCGGTACTGTATAAAAAGGCAGCATTTCGTTTCATACAGCCTTTACCATTTAGTTGAACGTTTTTGAACTTGAAACACAGTAGTGGATACTGCTCTTCAATCAAACAAGCATTATGAAGGCTTTCTTCATTTCGGTTTTCATGTTGTCGATGATTTGATTCCAAGCTGGAAAAGATGACATCTATGTCAAGAAGACAACTGTTTGAACTTGTTCATTCGTCTAAAATCATCACTGACATTAAACTGTCGAACCTTAGATTTTGTCTGCTTAGATTTTGTATTTCAATTCCACGATGTTGATGGGTCTGATATACCTGCGGATCTTCGTTGACAGACAACCAAGATGATATTAAAGGACTTTTTCTTTCGAGTGAGAAATAGATGGACTCGAAGCAAACACATGATAAAACATTCTTTCAAAACAACGCTGTTTGGTTGGACAATAAAATATCATTTCCCGATGAAGTGGAACAATTTTTTGCAAGTAAGGACGCAAGCAGGAATGATCCTTGTCTTTCAGCAGAGCCAAGTACATCCAAACAGCACCCAACAATGGAACGTCCAATCAAGGCTTGGCAAGCACTTTCAAAAAGATCAAGGCAAAGAAAAGCACTCAAGCTTATAACACAAAAGAAACCAGCTGAGCTGCTGTTTGCAGCATCACGAGGATCATACAAACAAAATCAAGACCTGAAGTATGTGCTTCAGTTTGCAATGATTTCTCCGTCCAGACCCACTTAAATGAGAAGACTAATTTCTAAGCAAAAAAAAAAAGCCGGAAGCATTCTCATTGGAAGAAGCCTTGTCATTGATGACTGAAACTGACTTGACAAAACGTTCCTATCAAATGATATGATCAGCAGCGAAACGAAAAGGTTCAGACATTTATCCGCCTTACAATGATGTAAGAGAAGCAAAAAGAAAATGCTACCCGGACAACATCGATATACGGGAGGACTCGGCTTAAATGCCTCTTCAAGACCTGCTAGATCACACTTCATTAAGGATAATTCAAGGACAAAAAGATGTCATCACTGAAGCTATCGAGAATCTTTAGGAAGATGAACCTTTATCGTGTGACTTAATATGTAAGTGGGGCATTGATGGTCATCTGACCACAGCGAAAACAAGCAAAAGTTTTCTTCGCGGGGCAATCAGATGCCAGCATGTTCTGCACTGCACTTGTCCCATTCAATTACGGTTCAGAGATCATACCCTGTGGCAAAACCCAGTGCCATCTTCAACAAGATTTTGCCATCCTGTTCACCTACAATCCCAAAAGGAGACCGTTGAAGTGTGCGAGGAAGAAGATCATTGAGTGAATCGGGAGATTGAACAGCTCAAGCCAATTGATGTAACTGTGGAAATTTAATACGAGATGGAAACAGAGAAAAACAGAACAGGCAATGTACAAGTAAACTATGATCTTCATGAAACTGTTGTAGACCAAAAGGTGATCAGTGCTTTAACATCAACTAAATCATCTATGAGGTGTTACATCTGTGGGACAACACCCAAACAGTTTAATGATATACATGTAAATGAGCTTCAATGCCCATAAATGGATTCGCTGCTTTGAGATGCTTATTCACTTTTCATACAGACTTTCTTTTCAGAAGTGGCACGCAACATGAGACAAAGATAAGGAACTGCTGACATCGAGAAAGAAAGAGATCCACGATTGTTTCAAAGCCAAACTTGAAATGAAAGTGGATGAACTAAAGTAGGGAGCAGGCAACACCACTGACGGAAATACTGCAAGAAGAGCATTCTGGGCAGAAAAGGAATTTGCGGCAATTTGTGGACTGAATGAATCGCTAGTTCATAATCTGCACATGATCCTTGTTGCACTGTCATGCTCACTTCCCCTCGACTCTGAAAAATTTGGAACATTTTGCAGGAATACCGCAAAACTTCCAATCAAGCTGTACCCTTGGTTCAAGATGCCCGTAAGTGTCCATGTTCTGCTGATCAACGGGGCAGAAATTTTGTTACCTTCAGTGCTTCCAATCGGCACGATGAGTGAAGAGGTTTCAGAGGCCATGAACAAAGACAAGTTATTCCGCCTCAGGCATGTGAGGAAGACATCACGGTTGACACCATGAGTGACGTGTTTCAAAGGCTTATGGTGACTGGAGATATTGTTATCAGTACGTATTCAATACGGTCACGACACTCATGAATTCTTCCTTGTGAAGTTAAGTCTATGCTCAAAGACTCAGATACGTGTATCATCAGTGATCCTAGAGACAACACTCAGCAAAGTGAATCTTCAGAAAGCGATTAACATCAAGTGGTAAGTGGACTAAATTCTCTCAAATAGCAAATAAGGTGCCTACATTATTCATTAAAAAACAATTACCGATAATATGAAAATATGAACCTAGAACAAATGGAAAAGTAATCTTATTGAAGAAACAGAAAAAATTTCCCCTTTTTTTAATTGCATCCGAAATTTGGCGACACAAAACACTGATAAGGAAACAAAACATGAAGTTCTGCATTTAAAATGCAGCTGACACCTTCTCCAAGATCATTATTTTTGGAGAATGAAGGAAAATAACGTGAAATTAATCTAAAAGCCATTTCCATTTGGTTAATAAATGGAAAAAAGAACCGGGTACATGTGCAACGTGCAGTACTTAGTACGATGCTTAACAAAATAAAGTAGTGAAAGTCATCCAATAAAACAAAAACAGCATCCAAAGACTTCAAAAACATTTGAAACCATCTTTATCGGATTCCACTCATTCGAAAACCAGCTTAGGTGAACTTTGTTAGGAACATATTCGCTCAAATACTTTCGGCACACTTTGACCACGCTCTTGTCCACTGTGCATCCCCTCAACCAGTTACGGCGTCGGAATCGCCTCACGGTGACTTGCTCCACTCGGTCTTCAGCCCGTCTCCTCCTAGGAGGATGATATTGACTCAGTGGCTGGTCTGACCCAGCCAGAAGATCACCTGCGCCTTCTCCAGTGTGACATGATTCACATCCTTGGGCTCCCGTCGCCAGATCCTACACCGTCTGAACAGGGACACTCTTCGTTCAAGCGCCACCCTTCAGGCCTTGGGTCAGCTGAACCTGTCTTCCCAGAGATTCCTCTAGACCGTTCCTGCATGGAGATGATGAATGCCCTCACAAAGGTTAGACGCTGGCGCACAGCTCCTCCCAGGGCCTTGTCCTACCACTATTTTCCTCAAGAGGATGTCTCTTGCTTTTTTCATCCCCAGATATCCCTGACGCTGCCAGAGACAAGATTTCGTCTGATTCTGGCAATGCCAACCTTGAAACAGTTCTCCATCGCTTAGACACAGCGTCTCGCTTCGGCCTCCGATGTTCAGTTTTCCTCCTCCTTCTTTCGGGGTATATTGCCAGAGCTCATGAAGAAGACTCTTCAGTCTCCCCAGACTTTGTGGCCCTAGCTCTGCGAGGGCTCGACAAGGGACTCTACTCAACTTTTGAGCAATTTACTCGTATCTCCCTTCTGGCCACTTCTAGCCCCAGAGCCAACACGGTGGATGCCATGAATAACCCTTATGAATCTGTCAAGAACAAACTCATGGATCTCCCGCTCCATGGGAACTCCTCCACTTCCACTCCTCCCCCATGCAACAAGTCCAAACGCCTGGCTCTAGAGGAGGAGATTTCAACGCTATTGCGCAAACGAGCCATAACGCCGGTACATCCAAACCAGCTATCCACCGGCTTCCTCTCGTCCTTTTTCCTGACACCCAAGAAAGAACCGGGAAAATGGCAACTGATAATCAATTTGAAACCGCTCAACAAGTTCATCAAGCCAAGATGGTTTCGAATGGAGACACTTAGCGTGGTTCTGCGCTCCTACCAGTCCCGTGTTGGGCCACGTCCATAGATCTACGGAACGCATATCTCCATATCCCAATACACGAACAGTTCTGCAAGTTCCTCCGCTTCGAGTACTGCGGCCAAACCTACCAGTTTCGGGCCCTTCCCTTCGGTCTCTCAATTTCACCAAGGGTCTTTACCAAGATTGCCAAGACTCTCGTCGCCTATCTACGAAGGTGCGACATCCTCATTTTTCAATATCTGGACGACTGGCTGACTGTAAATTGCTCCCCCGACGAGGCCAGAGCCAGCACCTCTCTCACCCTTGATGTTACGACATGCCTAAGGTTCCTCATCAACCATGACAAGTCGGCCCTCGACCCATCAAAGCGGCTGACCTACCTTGAGGCGGTCCTCGACCTTCACAGAAGCATCCCAGCTCCGACACCGGAATGCATCCTCAATCTACAACAATGTGTCCTTCAGTTTTTGCAATCCGAGGCACCCACGGCCCTAGCCTGGCTCTGTCTTCTCAGACTATTGGCCAGTTTGGTCGACCTCATCCCATGGTGTCAACCGGAGATGCAGCCACTTCAATTACATCTCCTATCTCGGTACTGCCCCAAGAGCAACCCGGTTTCTACCTCGGTCCCTCTTTCGCCGGAGGTTTGCACTCACCTCCAGTGGTGGACTGTCAACGAGCACCTGTCGACTGGTCGTCCTTTTGCTCCCCCACACCAAATGTCACGATGGCAATGGATGCGTTGCTATTCAGATGGGGGCCTCCCTTCCTCCATTTCACTCATCCAAGGTTTTGGACTCTTCCTTCCGCTACAAACACATCAACCTGCTGGAACTGCAGGCAGTATTCAACGCTCTTCGCCACTTCCAGCAGCACTTTGTGGGTCTCTCGGTTCTAATCCAGAGAGACAACTCCACAGTGGTGGTACATCAACCACCAAGGCGGCACGCGCTCCCCTCAACTTTGCGTCCTTACATGGCAGATCTTCGTGTGGGCGTTCGATTATGGAATCTCTCCCCAGGCCGCTAACATAGCAGGAACAACCAACAGCATAGCAGACACTCTCTCCCGAGGCACTGTCCATCCGACAGAGTGGACTCTTCATCCGGGCGTGGTCAGTCAGATCTTTGGGGGGATCGAACGTCCCCATGCCGACCTTTTCGCATTGGCCAACAATACTCATCTTCTGACGTTCTGCTCCAGGTTTCTCCACCCATGAGCCTGGGTGATGGACGCTCTACAGGTGGACTGGTCCGGCCTTCTGGCGTACGCCTTTCCTCCAATCTCTCTCATCCCGCGGGTCATATCCAAGATAGGACAAGAGACATGATGAATTCTCCTCGTAGCCCCATTCTGGCCTCGCCAACCATGGTTCCCGAGACTGACAAGGCTCCTGGTTCGTTGACCACTGATCCTTCTGCCCAGAGAGGACATTCTTCGCCTGCCCAGGTCAGGAATCCTCCATTCAGCACCAGGCAATCTTCATTTGACATACTGGATTTGTCCAACGATTGTTCAGAGTGTCAGGCTTTTCTGCGGATGCTGCATTCATGGCGGCCCGGGGCCGACGACTTCCCACATACGGAATCTACAATCTACGTTTTCTAAGGCTGGTAGTGTGGAAACGATTCAGTTTCTTTGCTTGACGCTGGTATACAGTCCATGTCTTGCACCCATACAGTAAGGTGGTGAGGAATACTGCTCCATAGACTTTGATCTTTGTTTCTGTAGTGATGTCCGCCTGTTCCAGCCATTGCTGTAGAGCCTGCCAATAGCAGCACTGGCCTTGGCCAGTCTGGCATTCACCTCGTCATCGATGATGACATTCCAAGACAGCGAACTTCCAAGATAGATGAATTTCTCCACCACGTTCAGTCGCTGGCCATTCACGGTGATGTTAGGTTCTGTGTAGGCATTTCCTGGTGCAGGCTGGTGCATCACTTCTGTTTTCTTTGTGCTGATGGTAAGGCCAAAGTTGTTACAGGCCTCGGAGAACAGGTCAACGCTGTGTTGCATGTCCTCTTCAGAGGCAGGGTTGAGGGCACAGTCATCAGCAAACAGGAAGTCGTTGATGGTGCCTGACTGGACTTTGGTCTTCTCTTGGAGCCTCCTGAGGTTGAAGACAGAGCCATCAAAACACCATCTGATGCCGATGCCTGTGTCCGTGTCGGTGAAGGTTTCAGTTAGCGTTGCCGATAACATGAGGCTGAACAGGGTCGGGGCAAGGACACAGCCCTGCTTCACTCCATTGGACACTGCAAAGGGATCTGATGATTCACCACTGTCAATGATTCATGAAACTGACGCACGATGGCTGTGAACTTTCTGGGGCATCTGTACTTTCCCATGATTCTCCAGTGGCCCTCTCTGCTGACGGTGTCAAACACTTCGGTTAGATCGACATGTGGAGAACAGGTCAGTGTTCTGTTCCTGGCACTTCTCTTGGAGCTGTCTTGCCGCAAACACCATGTCGATCATTCCACATTCTTTCCTGAAGCCACACTGACTCTTGGGCAGGAGACCTTGCTCTAGGTGAAGTTGTATCCCTGTACCTTGATGAGAAGTCACTGAAGATGTGGTGGGGTGCTGGTCAGCGGCTTTTTACAGATCATCACCAAGGGCTTGTGGTGAGTGTGGGCATGGAAGGTGTTTCCGAACAGGGTCTCTCGTTCGATGTTCGAGTAGTTTGCTTGGGCAGGAGACAAACTTTTTGAGACAAACGCTACCGGCTTGCCATCCTGCCGAAGGCACACCCCAATTCCCTTCTGTGACACATCGACCTCCAGTACGGTTAGTTCCTTGGGGTTGTAATACATGTACCTGAGGCACGACTTGTCAGTAATGGACTTCTTTACTTCGTTGAACGCTGCCTCTTGGTCTTCCTGCCACTTGTATGGGACATTTTTGCGTAGCAGCTCCTGTAGAGGTGCAACTTTGTCAGCAAAACTTGGTATGTAGGCTGACACATACGTCATGAGCCTGAGGAATTCCTGGAGGTCCTCTTTGTCCTGGGAGCTTGGTACGGCATGGATGTCTTCGACTCGTTCGGGGTCAAGGCGAATGCCTGTCGGTGAATATACCGATCCAAAGAAGTTGATCTGGTTAACTTTGATCAGGCGCTTCTTGCTGTTGAAGACCAGTCCTTCTGCCTCGGCTGTACGTCCGTATTCAGTGATATCGTCGGCAATTCGGACACATCCAGGGACTTGATTGATGATGTTGGCCATGGCTTGCTGGAAGATGTCTTGGCTCACTGATGAGCCAAATGGGAGTCTCTGGAAGCAGTAACTACCAAACGGTGTGCGAAAGGTCGTCAACTGATTTGTGGGGGGCTCAGGATGGAGCACATGTTTGCCGCGGTGCACTGTTTCTAGGGATGCACTGATGGTGTGGATCTTAATGATCCTCAACTTCTCGCGTTTATGCATCTTAGGCCCTCATTGCCTGCAGCTATCTTAATTTTAACTGCAATTTTTCTCTCCTCAGTCACCTCATTATCCATTTATGCATCTTAGGCCCTCATTGCCTACAGCTATCTTAATTTTAACTGCAATTCTTTTCTCCTCAGTCACCTCATTGTCCATTTATGCATCTTAGGTCCTCATTGCCTACAGCTATCTTAATTTTAACTGCAATTTTTCTCTCCTCAGTCACCTCATTGTCCATTAAACAAAGGTCCATGTGTTATTTAAACAGTCTGAATTCCTCAGTCAGATCTGGTGCGTTCCAACGCATTTCCGGGTATTTGGCCATTGTGACCAGTCTATACTGCACAGTTCCAGCAATCGCCGGAGTGATATTTTCACCACATCTCCGTCAACACGGAACTACTTTAAGCCTACACTAAATTTATGCCCGTAATATGGCACGTGTACGCCTAGATTACACAAATACTAATACGACCAATATTATTATGGCATGAGAACAACAATTTGCAGTGGATGCAATGTCACTTAGAGTTCAGATAGTGAGGTGCAAATATTGCAGTGTTGGTCGTTAGAAGCTCACTGACCGTGTTTCCGCAGCTCGGGCTTGGTGCACAGGGCAGGGGATGGTTGGGCCTGGGTTTGGCACTGGTCGTTCTGGAGGCCCTCCTGGTCAGGCACGGTTCGCTGAGCTGAACTGACAGCTTGATCGGCGAAAGTCCCGTCTCTGCCTACAGGGCTGGTCTCTTTTCTGGGCTGGTAGGGTACGGCTTGCAGGTCGATGGTCGATTGCGGAAAGTCCCTCTCTGCGGGTGGGCAGGGCTGGGTTTATATTCTGGTTGGGCACAGCTGGCTCAATCAGAGAGCCTGTGTAGCCAGGGTTGACTCAGCTGGCTGGAATGGATCATCTGTTAATTAAAGTTTGCCTGTGCCCTGTGTGTGCACCTTGCACAATGACGATGTTCGATGACTGTCGACAGGCAGGTCGGGCCAGCTGCGGCATCACCAGGTCACCGCACAAGATATAGCCGGGGCCGTGTACGCTGGTCCTGTGCGTGGTGGAGTGGCTGTTCAGGCGGTGTTCCGAGAACACCTTCGCAGGCTCGGATTTGGTACATGTTCGCAGCCCGGTCCCTATTCAGTGAAAGCTTTCTAAATTTGGGCCTGTTTTTCTGTCACCACTGCCACCATGTTGTGATATGGAGTGGATAAAGCATGATGAGGACGAGTGGGCGCATAGCTTCTGCTAGCTTGTTCATGGTCCTGGTTCATGCCATGTGTGCGCACCTACAACACAGTGCCATGTAATTATATTATCATAACATACTCTAGTATAGAAAGTTGAATATTCATGCCATCTTTGGTGTTTGATATATATGACAACAATATCAAATTTAGTACTTGCACAGTTCCTTTTATTAGGCTGTGTATACCTGAAGTGTTTATGTGCATTTGTTCCCGTTATCTTTCTGGAATAAACAGCCAAGCTTTTTGTAAGATTTTTAGTTTTATTTGAATCATTTTTATTAAGGAATTTACGCAAAAAGGTATTTTATGAGATCTCATGTCACTCCCTGTGATGAAACAGCGTGTTTTGTTTTTCGTTAATTGTCCTGTGGTATTCAACATATTGTTGGCCAGTCTTAGGCAAACTCGTGCAAACACTTTGAAAACTGATGTTTTGGAGTGACAAAATAAAATTTACAAACAAATGCATGGATAATGGAAAAGGGCATCAAAATCTTTAAAAATTATTAAAAATGGCAAAAGTAAATCTAATGTTAGATATTTTTTCTTTCTGCTTCCTGGTCACCACAAACATTGTTACGATATTACTGGCCCCACTTGTCCGGCTAAGCTGCAGGCAGTAATCAGGCATTTTTGGAATGTTTAGTATTGTTCATCTGACTGAGCGGGGATGATCATTGAGCACATCAAAGGAGGGAGTAAGATTGACTCGACACCACAGCTCAGAGCTCACACAGTGTTTGCCTGATGTGTTTTATTACAGTTGTTAACTTTTGGAGTCGTAAATTAAATGTGCCCCCTGGGGTGATTCCATTCTGAGTTACCTGGGTGCAACACAGCTACATGTAACTTGTTACTTCTATGATGACCACTTTTAAAACACGCCCTAGTGTCAGGAATGTGGTGTGCTTTAGAATGAATATTCAAGGCCAAACAATGGACAACATGAATACAGACTACATGTAGATTCATGATCTGGAGATGGGGGCGATCTGTGAAAACTTATTTACTGCCATTTATATTCAAATAGGAAAAAGTTGTTTCCGATTATAGTTACTCGCAAAACACTGCCTTGTCCTTTGTAGCAATCCACGAAAGGCTATCGATGTTAGACATAATTTATGTATGGATTGCTTGAGATTTCAGTTTCTGAGGTTTTGGCTGTTTTCTTGTACCTTTTCAAGGGAAGCCTTTATTTGTTCACTGAGTGGTTTTGATTATAAAAACAGCTGAAAAATTTAGTTTTCCTTGGTGCAATTGCAAATAAATGGAGCTAAATAAAGGCAATATCCTTAGAGCGTATAGCAAATAAATGAAGTAATATGCAGCCAAGTCGGTGATGAAAACTATGTAGTAGTTTTAACAAACATTTTATGGCTATGAAAAATTGTTACTTATATGCGAACAGTACCTGAGTATTGTGTAAACTGTGGGTATGTATTTGTGTGTAATAATTTAATATTTGCGAGTTAAATTTGAATAAAATCTTGTTTACTGAGTTACCTGACTGCACATAAGCATAACGATTTGAATTCCGCAGACTAAAGACACTGTTGCTATACCTCATAATTCAGGCAAGCTTTCGCATAGCAACCACCATCTCTGGAATGGACTGGTTCCTTTGTGCCCTTCTTATCCATTGAGAACAGTGTACTGTTGCAAGGCGTCACTTACGTATCTACACTAAGCAACAGATTGCCCCAAATCACAAGGTACATGTATAGCAACAGTGGTTTTAGTAAAGAGAATTCAAGTTGTTATGTTCACGTGAATTTAAAGAACTCATTGTACCAGATTTGGGTCAAAGTCAACTTGCAAAAGGCTTATTACATGCAACAACAAAATTATGCCATTTATTAGATCATTTTACAAGTTTTCAACAAAATTTTTTGATGTTTCTAGGGGACTGGTGCACTTGTTCAACTTCGTAGCCTGAATTTAGCAGCCAACAGAATTGAGAAAATAGGTAGGTAGTTTTAAATGGGCTCAACAGCCCTTTTAAGCTCAGTTTAATGACAAACCGATAGTGATGATGCATTATTTTTTGAAAAAACTCAGATACGCAACATTATAATAAATATAATACAAAACTGCTGCAAACTGCTTGCTGACTACAATGACCTAAAATACAAATCTTAAAATGTGGAGGCCTGATGTTTCAATCCTCGTCTATCCACTATTTTGTAACTTTTGTCACAACAATTTTTTTCCTCTAAATGTAAAAATCTTAGAAGATTTAACTTCATGAGTATACGTACGCATTTATTACAAAACCAAATTAAATAAAAATAATGAACAGTTTATTAGAAAAGTCAGTTTATTTTGCCGAAATGAAAGTGAGAAGACCATCTGTCCCGAGGCTATGATGTGTGACAAACATTACGTTTGTCCATGTAACAAATGTTACTCATTGAGAAAAACATACAGTGTTCATTTTAGCTGAAGTTTTGAATAGTTTTTTAACAAAAATGATTTGGAAAACTGAAAACAAACACGTTTGGTTTGTGAACAATTCTGTTTTCATGCTCTAATTCAAACACCAGAAAAATGTCTGTCCGTGTGACATATATTATATCTGTCCATGTGACATACATGTACCAGTACGCTACACATTTTCTGGAAATAAATTTCAGTGTTTTCTACAATGGCATTAACTTATGAGATAATGAAAGTTTCTAGAAGTAAACTAAAAGACTATTTAATACATTGAAGGTAATGTTTAATTGTGTTTTGAATTTAATTTTCATATTTAAGAAATAAAGTGTCTGTCCACGTTGTTGCAATAAACATTATAACTTTAAGAAAAAATTTCTGTTATTTTTCAAATACTGCTCAGTCTCCTGCTTTTACATACCCATGCCCAGCCTACTGTACAGGTCAGAATTTTAGCCGACACGCTATCACAAGCAGTGACCCTGACATCCTGTTCAAGACAAGCTTCGCGGTTTTACCATGCATTGCTGGTCCAATGCACGATAAGCCTAACCCCGAAACTCATTATTTTGGCAGGGCTTGTGACCGCAGACCGCAAAGGTGACTGACAATGTGTAGTGGACTGCTGCACACGCAACGGTTCAGTTTTTTGTATGCGTGTACAGTATAGGGCAGTCCAAAAGTTTCTCTGAAAACTCGTGAGGGGCCTCGTTGAACTCGCGAGTAACGAGCCAGGGTCCTCAGTAAACACTCGTGAGTTTGCGAGCAGTAAATGATTGAGTAACTCCGCGTTCGTGCACAAACCAGAACCGACAGCCACGTTATTTTATTTAAATGTACATGTACGTGTACTTTGGTGATCTTTTCTTTCACGACTATATCTGTCAATTCCCGAAAATTTGGCAGCCATCAGTCGAGAGTTTTCAACCACAGTTCAATTTTGCTCCGAAGATTATAAAAAATTTGCAAAAGATGTGCAATTTACATCTCAAAACTACCGAAAAATGCATGGAGAACATCACTAAAATGAGGCATGAAATAATACAAACTGTGTCTTGAATTCCTTGATACATAATTTTGGAATTGATTGTTTGTGATTACAGATATATATACCGCAAACCAGGCCGTCTAGGGTCTACCGTTTTTCAGAAGGCGAACTGCAATTTTCGGTGAAACTCAAAACCTTTTCTGAGATGAAGGAACATATACCTGGCCTACCCCCAGAACTGTGGGTCTGACGTCTGCTCCTCTTCCATGTGGGAGAGGAGCGAACGTCGGATCCCACAGTTCTGGGGGTAATACCTGGCCCTCATTCTTGCCCATTTTCTGACGATCCTGTCCCGTCTAAGTCACTTCAAGACTAAAATGCTTCCCCCTCCCCCAAAATTCACTGCAACAGAATTTATAAATCCTCAATGATAACTCAACCCCCCCCCCAAAAAAGCCTAAGTTTTATTATTTATTTACTTTAAAAAAAAAAGAATTATATTGATAAATCTTATCCTTAAAAATTTGGCCAGCGTTGGTAATGGCGGCATGTATTTAACATACATTTTGATTGGCCGATTGGCCACCGTGCAACAAATTTGGGATCGGATGAATTTCCATCATGATTTCTGAGACGTGCGCAAAGGATTTAGTGATATGCTTTCGTCGCCCATCATGAGCCCGCAGCTTTGACTTTACTACGTCAAAATCCTCTGTGACGATCTGGGTTTTCACTGTGGGTGTTGTACATGTATGCATGTTCATCCTGTATGAAAGGAATATTTTATTGCAATGGGTTACTTTCTTAAACTAGGTTTTAGGGCAAGAATATTTAAATTTCAACCAATTTTTCGTACCCAAATTCATGTTTAAACAATATTTCTAATACATAGCTTTTAGTGCAAGTTTTCAAATAGGACAATCTATGGAACGATATAGCACTGACACGATGAACTGGCTGCGATTGTGTTAATTGTAAGAAGATAAGATGAATTTGAAACCCCTTTTTGTCATGTTTTTTATTTCTCCAGCTGCATCCATAGGCCAACTGCACTCCCAAATGCAAACAGTAAACACCTTAGGGGAATTTTATTAGGAAATTATTCCCCAATAATTGCGTTGATCCATTCCCCTACAATGTGTCAAAATCAGCAGGAAGTAGACTTTTGCGATCAACTCAATGAGGCCTTTTTATTGCGATAAGCACAAGGTTGACTCTCCAGTTGTTACGCAGTTTTAAAATAAGCTACCCATTTCAGAAATGGGCCCGGAATGATCTTTAGACTCTCTTTCCAATTTTCATTTTTAACTTGTCACTTGTAATTTGCTTCCTATTCATGTCCATCACACACATCCGTAGACTTTTTCAATGCTCAGTGTATATCCACTTTGAATTTTTAACTGCCTTTTCACACGAGCTACACGAAATACACTTTTGTACTGTTTGTACTGGCTGAGTCGTTTTTTGGACAAGCTTTTCCATATTACAATAGGTCTCCCCGGTTTTCTTCTTTTTTTTTTCTTTTTTTTTTAACATCATGTTACCCAGGTAGCACAGGGACATTGGCCCGGCGTTGGAATTTTGTCAGTACATGATGTCGGGAGAGCGTAGGTAAATGTTGCATTTGCAAATCCTGCCGGCTTCGGCTCAAAGTCCAAATTTGCTGTTGGGTGGATGTTGGACCGACATTGTACCAACGGTCCATTTATACCCACGGCCCAACGTCTTTCGGAGTTACTCTGCCGGCATTTGTCCAACCTGCTGTTTATGCCGTCGTACTGATGGACGACTTTCGACGTTCAACCGAAGTCAGCGTGGGTTACCATAAGAATTTGTTTCCCTACTTCCACCCTTCTTTGTCCTGACATCTCCCTCAGGCCCATCGACAGACTTGATAAATCAGGCGGCCCGACCTTTACCCAACCCCTCCCCTACATCCACCCTACGTCACCCCGACTGCCACATCCGATCCCTTTGCTGACTCCATAAATCCGTCGGGCTGACCTTTACCCTGCCCGTCCCCTCCCTTGTCCACTTTGTCACTCCGAATGACATGTTTGGTCGAATGCCAACTTCATAAACCTACTATGTTGACTTTTCAATCCTTGCATCATTTAAAACAATCAAACAGTCACCGTATCGATGCTATGGCTGTCTTTGCACTTCATGAAAACCTACACGTTTGATTGAAAAAGACTCACATTGTAGCAGATTTAGTAATGACAACTTACATGTAATGTACTTTAATAAATTCAAAAGCAGCATGCACATTTAAATACAAAGCATGTATTTCTATTAGCATATTCGGAGAAAGAGAAATTACACAAAATATAAACGTTCAACTTGCTTTTCTTTTTCTTTTTGGCGGAAAAAAAAAATGTCCACTTCTGGACTATCACAAACAGGTATACTTGGATCATATGGGACCCATATTATTTTTTAAATACAGACCCATATGGGTTATCTGGGCTGGCTCATATGGGTCCCATATGAATCTTGGGTGCAGCCCGCTTGTGGTCCCAAATGGCACACGTATGGGCTGGGCCATATGGGACCTATATTATTCTTAGATGTAGAATCCATGGGGGCCCTAGGTGGGACTCCTATGTTGGCCCATTTGGGCCCCCTATGATACTCATATGGGCCATTAGTTAGGGCCAGCGACCATTTAGACCTGGTTTGAAAAGGGTCCTCCGGTAGCCCGCCCTGTATGAAGCCCGCTCTGTATTCAGCTTACTCCAGGCCGCTATCAGGCCTGTCTGCACGTCGGCTTCCCCCACCATGCTTCCACAGGTGAATAGTGGTCTAAGCGGATAAGTGTAAACAAAGTTTCTTGATCGCGGTGACAAACACTTAGTGGTATCCCTCGTTTTCCAAAGCTGGTGTCCGCTATTACATGTTGTCATAGTATTGGCCATCTTGAGAAAACTCATCATACCAAATTTCCTTTATTTTGTTAAAACGGGGAAATCCGAGGCAAACTGGCTCCCAGCTTTGGTTACGCTATCGGTGTTATGCAGCTTTAGCAACTTCCAAAATCAAGGGGTGTTTTGCTACGAGATTTTGAATGTGCACTTCACATTTCAAACCCATTTGTAGATTTTTCTGAAATAAAATCCTCACACTTTTCTTTCCTCATTTTTATTTTGGACTGACAACTGTTTACACCAATCATTCGGAGTTTTCCCAATTTATTAAATATGAATAAAATGACAACACTATCACAAATGGTACAGTCCGAGAGACGTGCACAATGCCAAGCGTATTTTACACGTACATGTAACCAGTGGGCCTGGTGGACAGCCAGCCAGCCCGCCCCCATACGTACGTGGAGGTGTAATGTCCTGTGCTTCAAAATAACCTCTAGACAGAATAGAATGAAAGACACAGACACACAGCTTGCTGCTTTGGTGCATGAGGTGCCATGTTGGAAGAGCCCAGCATTAATAAAGAACATACAGTTGGTGATGTCAATGCATATGTAATAATGCAATGCACAGCTGTGTGATTCAACTACATGATGGCTTTGACATGATTGAAGGATTTAACTAGAGTGATTGGCTGTTGAAACATTAAAACTAATAATGGATATTACAGGAGGCTAGCGGACAGCAGGGGGCCAGCGCTGCTTGGCTGGCCGGGCGTGCTGTCGTGCTTGATGCTGGCCGCACCAATAACCGGGCCGTTGTACTGCACCGTGATAGGAAAGAATTCCATATCTCACAGCCATTTAAATCTGTGAAAGGAATACTTAATATTACATGCACGTTGCGTCCATATGTTTGAATAATAGCCCTAACCCACCCCAACCTGCCAAAATCAAACACCACAATCTGTTTCTGTTGAATATTGTTTGACTGGGTCTACTCGAGCCTTGGCACATTTGCATGGGCCCGTATGTGTACATCTGAAACACGCGGCTGTCTGCCTAGCCAGCTATATAGGCGCTCAACGTGTACGGTGCGATGGGCATGTACAAATACACATGGCGTGAGTCAAGCGCTGGGTGGGCCTGGCCTGGGGCTGTACCCGTGAGAAGGTGCTCGTTGCCGGGCCGCGTGATGTAAAGAATTCCATATTTCACCGCCACCGGACGTACATGGATGGAATACGATATATAGGCCCATTACATGTACCGGTACGTTTTGACAAGATCAGTGATCAGCGGACTGCAGTCCTGCAGTAAATGCTGGCATCACTTCACATTCAGAGTGCTGTTACTAATGTTAACTTTGTCGGAGTAAAGATCAAGGAGATTGTTAACAAAGACGAAAATCCCTTGTATATGGTTGAAAATGGTGTCGCAACATCTCATGTCAAGTTTGGTGGAATTTCAAACTTCCATTAACATTTTAGGGCCGAAATGGTAAAATTCATTATTGTGTACACTCAGTATAGCCGGAACAACTCCAAAAAGTGATTTTTGCCCATCAAGTTTAGAAATCTACAGGAAGGTCTTTCGTCTTCATGTATATCAATATTATATGTATATTTTTACAAATCTAAATTGAAAAGGGGTGGGAAGCAGTCAAGCTAGATATCGGTCCCTATGTGTTGGGATGGAAACCAATCAATGGGGCAATGGAATTTATTAAGGGTTGGGATGTCTTTATTTTCACTTGAACTTTCAGCAGAGCGAATCAATCTCTTTTTTGAATCTGTGTGGCACTGAGAAGAGCCGTTTGGGTTTTTTTGTTCAAGATTGCTGGGATGATTTTGTCTGCCCTTTCAGTGCCCGTCCTACAGCTCCTGCCGACAGTGTACAAGTCTGTTGTGTCGATCTCGGTCTGCCGACAAACCATTCATTTCAACAGTGCAGGGCATAATTTTAAATAGAGGGGGAAGTGCATGTGTGAGTCCTCACACCAACGTCGATGGGCATCTCAAATAAGATGTTGATCCAAAGAACTCTACATGAGGTCGACTAGTCATCCTCATTTTGTCGTAGTGGTAACTGAAATTCCAACCAACGTCGGCGACACAGTAACAGCCGATGTTGGCTGTAATACTTTGCTAGGACTGTGGTCTGACGTAAGTAATTGGACTAGTCGGTTATCTGTAGTCATGCAGATATCGGCTGGTTGTCTTCATTTGGTCTAATTGACGGTCAGTTGAGTTCCAAACGAACGTCAGCAACATGGTACCAATCCGATGTTGGCTTTAGGGTTGTGCTTGGACCGTGGTCCGACGTTATCCATTGGACAAGTCGGTTATGAATCATCTCGCCGACGCCGGCTTGTTGTCTTCGTTTGTCCTGACGGTCAGTTGAGTCCCAACCAACGTTGGCAACACGGTACCAATCCAACGTTGGCTTTAGGGTTGTGCTGGGACCACGGTCCGACGTTATCCATCGGAGAAGTCAGTTGTAAATCATCATGCCGACGTCGGCAGGAACCACACTTTAATGACGTTGGGCAGAAGAATAAAAACTGACGTCGGCTGGCTTTCCTGTTTAGGGCATGTTGGTAGACTGCATTCCTGCCAGTGTCGGTAGGACGGTCAAAGCCCCGATGTCCATGTCAGAATGATGGTTGGATGTCGTACCGAGTAATACTTAGACTGACGGCGACCATCTACCGACTTTGCCAACCCGTTGTCGACTGCACCCGACATCGGGCCGCTGTCAGTGTGCTACCTGGTACCCTGTTTTTTGGCAATGTTTAACAGTGCATCTGGATAGGGCGAAGACAGAAGAAGATGTCCGATTACTTTGGCTTATATACTTGTATGAAAGTCGTTTTAATCAAACATGCAAACAAAAAAGAATATTTGCTGATTTTCTGTAGCAATATAAGCATCAAATCAGTATAGCCATTATAGCAAAACTTAATGACAAATACCACTTTAGAACTGGTGGACAGCCCAATATACCCTGCATGTATAACCTCAAGGGGAACATAACTTTATAACCTTTTGCCCCTACTGCCCCAACTCCTAGCTAAACATGGGGTCACAATCCACGGGCTGGCCAACTCCTTCATGCCCAACTTTCCATTGTATGCCTTATTACATAATTCCCACTGCACTTGACCCTGCCCTGCTTAAGCTTGTCTCTGTACAGGCACTGGGCATAATGGAAAAATTGTGTAGCCTCAAAGTGAAACTTTTATTCACTATATTGATTAATCTAGCACTGCAATTTGCTCAAACATACCTAATGCTTAATTTATATACACGAAATAAATCAGTTGTTTCTAGTGAGAGTCACAAATTTTCCCTATATGTTATTGAACTTCGTGGAAGTTTGCAGTTATAAAACCCAACGTTACCCTGGCAGTGCAAAGTTTAGTTCATGAGTTAAAGTACTTCCCATTAACAAATAGCATATTTGCAAGACAAAATATCATGTCTGATCTATGCAAAAGCTATTTAAATATTACATTCAATATTACAATCGTGAAACAAAAACAATCATGTCAGTCAGTAATAATATTTCATTATTTAACCTCATTCAGTTATCAGTCCATTTATAACTTGATAAAATTGGACTAATTCAGCCACTTATCAACAGAAATAAAGCTTCTGGAAACTACATAAAAGAAAGAAATCAGCTCATTCCTGGTTAGGACAAAGACAGGAGAAGACCATGTCCCATTACTTTGGCAAAATAATGAAAGTAACCAGGCACATTCACAGGTGCTCTCTGCTGTCTTTGGCCTATTGCACTTTTGATGGGGGTGTTTTCTATGGCAGTTTCCCTCTGGAGGGGCTATGCCGCAAAGGGGTTCTACAATCACATGTTGAATTTCACCAACACATTTTTAAAAAGTTGACGCTTGGATTGATTGTATTTTAATTTTGATCTTTTAGGTTATGGCGAGGATCCTTACATGTAAAAAACATGTCAGTGGACCAGTTGAGACACATCCAACAACAAAAAAATCATTAAACATGTTCGAAATCTACCGCTATGAACACTGACCCCCTTACCATTCCTCCCCTTGACAATCTACGCCTGGATTTCAACCTCGCTGCCACAAGATATATAGAGTGTACCCATGTAGCCATGGTTACACTGTTGCTCGGCAGGCAAGAACGCAGGAATGCACCTGGGTGCCTCAGAGGCCAACGATTTGGGAATATGGAGTCCACCAATCCGACCAATGACCCACTAAGTAGACAGGAATAGGCTTTTGTATTGGTTAAGAAGTCATCATCAGCCGGTGGCATCCTCAGAGACTTCCACCAGAGGGAGATGCGCATTTCATAGAATAATAGAGCTGCCAATCACTCTTCTCTGGAACGCTTTTCCAAGGATCTCAGATAAATTTATTTTGGGAGATTTTTGAAGCTAGAAAAATGACGATGTGCCCTTTATATAAGGTATTAGGCTTATGGTCTAAATTAAGTGAACCATGGAAAGGAAACAAGAGAAAAACAAAACAAAACAAAAATGCCAGCAAAAGAGGGAGGTCCGAATGTAGAGAGCAAAACAAGCCATACAATATAATAAAATAAAAGAATTATAAAAGTAAACATAAAAACAAAAAACTTAAAATGACAGATGGCCAGGTAATAAGCACAAGTTGCACTGGTACTTTTTATAAAAGCTGACCAAAACTCCTAGGTTCGAATACTTTTGATTCTGTCAGTAGCTTATCTCCAAATGCCAGGCAAGTCAATGACTGAAGTGGAACAAAAAAGAGCAAGTATTTACATTGTATTAGTTACATAGCAATACAAGTACTTTACGCCCAATCTTTTCCATACGTTTCTTTCAATCATCTCCACACAAAATAATAAAAAATGTGTACATACATGTACGTATACAAATGTACACTGTATGGCAGTGCACTGAATAAGTGAAATCACGTACATGTACATTTACGTGTATTGCCTGGCTGGCAAGGTGATCGTCTTGAAGTATTGAAATATGTATCACTATCAGAGACGTTTTCTTTTTGTTTGGGATCACAAAAGTTGTTCAGTTGGATTACATCTGGAAAGTCAAAGTTCAGTGATCAGCTGGCCAGTAGTCCACCATATGTGTTTAGCTACTACAAGCTGAGCTTTTTCCCAAATGTAAGCTTTGAAGTTTAAACTCATGGGATCAACTGGAGTGAGGACGATGCCACTTTTCTTGCTGGTTCTAATGCTAGATTGGTTTTAAGCAATTCCCGATTGCGCGGGAACTTTTTCACAAATAAACAGAAACGGTGAAAGAAATCAATTCTTCAGTCAAAACTATTATTACAAGTTGATTTTATGATGAAGCATTTCTTATTTTATGGAAATTTAGTTCATGTGTCAGAATACCAATAAATTAAAAATAACACCCACTGAACTGGCGTAAATTTTAACTTGACTTTTTTATTTGCTGCCACGCGCCTCCACCATTCCAACTAATCATGAAACTACAACCAGCCGGGCACTTTCATCCCAACCACCAATCATAAATCAAGACAAGTGTATTGCATATTCATTTTGATACTGCGCCAACAAATGCAAAGCTACAGCCCTTACACGTCACACGACAGGCATATTTACAAAGTTTACATGGGCACAACTTTGTCCGTTGTGTGCAGAAGGTGCCTGAACGTCACTAGTGCTAGTGCAGACCCGACTTCCCTTCATTTTGGTATGATCTTTGCCATTCAGTTTGGTGCTAATATTGTCACAGAGGGATTTTTGTTAACTAAGTTTTCCAGCTCAAAGGTCGAAAACTGATAGGAAAAATCCCCACCTCACATCCAATTTATATTCTCGCGATTTTGAACACACTAAGCTCGAGTGTGTACATGTATGCCTGATTCAGAAGTTTTAGGAGCAATTCAGACGTAAGCCAAAAGTGTTGCCTGCATGGCACTTTCGTCGATCCTGTATGGACAAACAAAATGCTTTATCTTCGAAAATGTTTTTGTGATGCCTGCTACATACAAGGTAAACTACTGACAACATTTCAGTAGAATTTGAAGATAACTTGAGCTGCAGTCAAACTGAATACATGTACTTTTCGTTGTGGGAAACTGCTCCAGTCAACAGAGGCCTTGCTGTTCTGGTGTTTGCGTGTAGCGTGTGGGTGTTTATACTCGGCAGATCGGATTGTTGTGTCGGCGTTCTCTGTTATGCAGGGGTCAGCGTGTTCCGTGTTTGCAGTTAACTGCTTTCGTGTCTGTTTGACTCAATACCTGCCGACACGCTAAGGTTTTGTATATGTGATGTTATTTTACTTCACATCGCATTCGCGTGAAGTACAACTCGTGGTGTAAAGATAGAATAGTGGATAATAGAGGATCCTTTAATGCCAGGTTCACACCGATAATGATTCCATAAAGCATTTGCTCCTAGGTAATTTGCCACGGGGCAAACATGTTCAACATTTGCCAACTCTCAAATAATTGGGGCGAACGTTAACATGATTTTGTTTCACGTAACTTGGTGCCGAATTTGTACTGCAAATTTTCAAACTAAATTCACCCACTGCACAAAATTTGCAGCTGATAATGCTTCAAGTCAAAACTGCATTTCAACATGTTAAAATTCGAGGAAAGAACATAATATGTGAATGTTTCTCCGAGTCCATCATTTTATTCCAACAATATCCTTTCCGCAGAAAGAGTGCAATATGTAAATGTATCTCCTACTTGATCATGTTTTTCAACACCATCCAGTCCGTGGAAAGAATGTGACATAGTTTCTCTGCAACAGTAGTGCCCAGTTGGGCCAGCTCATTAACCCTATACGTGCACAAGCACACACAGGTGTGCAGTTCGCGAAGTTATCAACCTCTCAGCATTAACAGACTTTCCGTTAAAAAAGCGGACTTTCCGCGGAAGAACGATAAGGCATGACAGTACAGTGGTCCATGCCATATTACTTAATACATAGATATACAAAGAAGTCAGGCCAATGCAACTCACTTTCTATGGGTTACATGCTTTAGTGGCTGTACATTGTGTATGAAAACTTCAAAATAAGGGGGTCATCAGGTCAACTCGTACGGCAAACAAAGTCTAAAGCTTGACCAAGAGACAATTCGTATCTCTTACTTTTGATAAATCAACGCACAGAATCTGTCGAATATTCACAAAACAGTCAGTCTATTACATACTCCATGGATATGATAGGTGATAAGTCCTAACTTAAATGTATATACAAAATCTGCACACATTTCTCAACGCAGTTAAGGGCACAACTTATTCCCAGCCTAGGTTGTAAGTCATAGTGACTGGAAAATACTCAAATATTCCAATAAACACATGTCTTAAGCTAAATATAGAAGCAAAGCTTTCTGAGGAAATATCTCTTTTGGATCTAGTCATAGAACATTACTGGCTTGTGGAAATTACAAGATACCAAACCTTCAACATCATAAATTTGTTTGGGCTTCTCAAAATATCCCAGAGTAGACTTCAAACAAGTAAATATCAATCGATACACTTCTTTTCACAATATACAACAAGAGTCACAGTGAAAATGCAATGACTAAACTCCAGAAGAGACACACAATAGTATAAAATGATATAAATAGGAACTCTAACTTACCTAAAATAGAAAGCCAACACTTGTGAACATAGGACGAAGACTTGGATTTGAGGTCCTCCAGTCCAAAGAAAAATGGTGCAGCGTGCAGACAGAATTCAGGAGGCTTGTAATCAGCATGATGGCAAAGCTTGGAATGCCAAGCTTGCCAAAACTTCGGGGCAAACTGCCACCCAGACATGCCCTTGCCACATGACTAGCTCAGGCTCTCATTGGATAACTTAAAAAATGTCACACTTGACTTCAATACTGATTGGTCATGTAGTATCTAGGTAGATGAGCACTCAGTAGAAATTTATGGCTTTCACAGCTTGGGTAAGGTATGAACAACAACTAGGGATTAAGAGTCCCAACATTCTGCTGATCTCCTGTAAAATTTACCGGGAGTGTACACACTGGTGTTCTACACTGTCGTCAGAGATTAAAGGCAGTGGATACAAAGGGCATCCTGTGATCTCCTAGGAAAGCAGGAATATTAAAGATAAACTGGAGAAAGAGCAGGCTATCTGACAAAAGGAATAGGCAAGATCAAAGGTTCACCACTGGAACACTGCTTATCAGTAAAATGGTCAAAAGCTTAAGAAAGAACAATTAACGTATGCAAAATGAAAAACATAGTCATTAAAAAAAATTAAATTTGAAGATATAACCTAAGACCTCTTTTGGGATGGGGTTTAACAAACATTGTTAACAGAAAGCACTTGAAAGAAGTGATGTGATCCACAAACCGTAGCATATGGAACTTGGCACTGTGTGTAAATCTTAATTGTTTAGTTCCACAGTGCAAGTGGGATTGTGCAGGCATGGCATGTACATATTGTGGACCTGTTGACAAAAGGAGTCCACATAATTAGGGTATGATTGCACATGTCCACACAATGTTTTCCCCTTTCTGAAAAACAGTTTCAAAGGCATTTTGAGGTCAAGGTTATCGTGGCGAAATGAAGAGGAACAGTCCAGGTGATCATCATCAAAAATCCACCTCAAAGGAGTTATCCTAGTTGGAGAAAAAGAAGTATTTCCCTCAAGTTTCCTTAACCACAGGAGAACAAAGGAATGTCCACACTTTGTATGTAAAACAGGTATACATGATTTCATGAAAAGTTGCTTGGCTGTCCTGTGTTTAAATTGTATCATCTTGGATGACGATGATCACAGCTTTTTCAATGGTTGTTCTTTTGCAGTGCTTGGCCAGTCTTAAATGTAGGTTTAAGACCGGCTCAGGAGAATGGATGTGCCTAATGCCC
This sequence comes from Acanthaster planci, assembly GCF_001949145.1. Next base: position 54,264 of record NW_019091358.1, read on the forward strand.
TTGCCTGCAGCTGGGACATGATCAGCATTCAGTCTTCTGAGCTAGTCTTAGTGAACCAGTGATTTTGTTCTAAATTTTACTTTCTTGTTCCCGAAAAGCCCTGTTCATTTATGGTATATTCCTTTTGCAACTTGACCAATAGATTCTCCTTACACATAGATTTGGTGCACGCGTGACAAGCTGCATGCACATAGACTGTTGACTTACCAGAATTGATTAAACTGTCTTGCATCAAGGTGCCAGCATGTGGCATTATCACTTCTCAGCGGGCATTATCAAATGTTAATACAACATCGAGTTGCACGTCGTTTAATAGGGAGACTGTCTGAGGTATTTATGAATACAGTTAGTACCTTCTACCATTTTGAAAAAGTATCTGTCTTTCCTCAGAACTGAGAATAAAACCTTGAAGTTCTCTCACAGCCAAACAACTTTTCATTACCTCCCAAATTATATGTTTCTCACATAAAACTTTGTCAAGTTGAGCAATGACAAGCATTACAGTAGACATAATTAGTTGAATAATCATCCATTTCAAATTTATTGTGTGGAGCTTATTCCAGCTGAAATGTATAGTACGTGAAATCATGCCATTGCATAAAGTTTGGTGAAATCAGCTGTGTACTATCCAATACTATCACGTATATATATGAATGTTCATTTATCCAATCTGAAGTAAAGAAACAAAAGCAAAAAATTACTTTGAGATGTCAAGTTTTAGAAATTTGTCAAACTTAATGTCAATAAGGTTCATGAACAGTTATTAGCTTTCAACTTTAAATAACGGCCAACTTATATTGTTCTTCCCTGTTTTTATTAGAAGCATCTCCAGCTTGGAATTGAATTGAAACTGTGTCATTATTATCCACTTCATGCCGGGGCATTTTTCAATGTTGACGATGCCGGGCCGGCATGACTATCATTTTTTCCATTTTCAAAATCCTTCAAAAATCCATCATTTCCTTTCACGGTTGTTTATAGCTGCACCAAGTAATCTTTAGGTACTAGGTTACCCTCATTGACGCCCGAGTATTTCAGCCAGGCCTGCAGCCTTGTAAAAAGAGCCCAGATTGTGCGGTGTTATGCAACTTTCTTTTGTTCACGAACCTGGCACAGTGCACTGCTGACCTCTTTTCAATAGGGGCCAGATTAGCGTGCAGCGGTGCTGTGTGGCTCATCGCTGCGGTAGTGGAGTGCTTTTGTCCCCGGTGGTAATCCACTCACTATAAATGCCCCAAACCCTGGTATACTGTTTCAAAACAAGGATGGATTATCACCACTTTTGAGAGTGAAAAATGTTGGTAATGCCCAGCAGCCTGGTCTTTTGTTGGGAGTACGGTCTTTTGTTACAGGGCCCTGTTTCCTTTGTCCGAGTTCGGAGACCCCGGCCACGCATATAAACCATACGTCTCCGATTCCGGAGTCCCCGGCAGGAAGTGGTTATTATTATCATTATTATTAAGAAATGCCTTGAACCAAAACATTGTTTTCACAAACAAACCAGTTCATTCCAGAGATGATGTCTCTATGCAAACACTTGCCCTGAAACAAGAGGTATAGCAACAGTTTCTTTTGGCTGGAGCAGAGTCACTGACTCCTGTCAAGTGACTTGGATTAGAGTCGAATTCGAGTTGCTATTTTTGTGACTTGGCTTGTAAATACCAGCTTTGACTTTTGGCTTAACTTGGACTTGCAAAAATGACTTGTTACCAACTCAAGTCAGACGCTACTCTACCAGCCCCATATATTTTTAATTAAGCTATTCAGCTTTACGCCTTACGCATATAGAAAATGAACCTCGGCTTGCGTGACTTCTATTTCATCTAGTCTAGCTGCAGCTTTAGATCAGAGCAGTATGCCTGTCATGCTGGCATGTTGCATTGCCTTGATGCATGACTAGGATAAACGGTGCTCTCAGTATGTCATTATTTCATCTCAATGCTTATTTCCACCCAGCAGAGTATATTTATGAAATTAAAACGGAGGTCCAATGTACGACAGATATGTGATTAACTGCAAAAATTGTAAATACAGCACAAGTGAAAAGGGAAATTACAGAGGCATTGTTAAAATAATTGGAGAAGAGGTGTTCCGCTGTCCGAAATTCGTAAATTTGTAAGTTGACGCCTGGTAATTTGCATATTACAGCTGGAGAAAATAATGTGCAGCTTGACCTGTACTTGGACAAAGAGACTTGTGACTTGACATGTGTTTATACCAAAAGACTTGTGACTTGACTTGTGGCTGGACCTAATGACTTGCAACTTGAATTGGACTTACATATACATGTAATGACTTGTGACTTGACTTGGACTCTCAAAAAATGACTTGCTGCCACCTCTGGGCTATAGAATTCAAATTGTTACGTTTATTTGCAATTTTTTTTCAAATATAACCCATAAAAGGCTTATTTTGTGGCATGTATTGGGTGCTTTCATGTATCATGCCAATTTTAAGCAATCTATTGTATTAAGCTGACATAATGCACACATACCTATACATGCAGGGTAACAAAAGATTAATGCAGTACATTTTATTTTATAAAATCTGACGTTCAAAATTATGTGAACATTTTCAGGGCATTCTTTAGATGTTAACAGCAACTTGGAAGTGTTAAACCTGTCCGGGAACAACATCAGCTCATTTAGAGTAAGTTATAAAACACAACACTTCCTCCTGTTTGTTTTTTCTGGTGTTTCTCGTACGTTTGTTTTTGTGAGTATTTTTTTTGGTTTTGTTGTGTGTGTGTCTGTGTGTCCGGAGTCTACTGCACTCTACCTACCCACACAGTCACTACATATGCAAACTTCCTATGCACATATAGCTATTCGCTGAAAAGATTTGATCATCCATGGTGCCCCTTGACCTCCCTTTATGCACTGCGGTCATGCTGCCATGTTCGTCCTTCTTTTCTCAGCGCCGTATCGCAGTGGACGTGTCTTTTAGACATCTTCAAGTTTTTTAGTGCCTTTTTCGCTACACGGTTCTGTGACTTGAATCATCCGGTTGTATTTCCTTAATAAACTTTTATCTTGTGTGATTTTAATTTTGTTGGTAAAAGTGCTATTACCTTGTTTTTGGTGTCCTTTTCTTTCTTTTTCTGTGTGTGCATTCTGCAGGTGTTTACCGTCAGTGTTACAAGGAACGGTCAAGCCTACACTCCCCGTAGGCCTTGCCGCTTGAGTGGGCACATTCACACGTTAGCGGCCCATACAATCCACACAACCCTAGCTGCATGAGAGGGCGGATTGTTATCTTTAGCAGTTTCCTCTTTAACCGCTCGAGTGGGCGTTTCCTTATTTAAGCAGCCATTGTGGATTACGGCCTAACCACTTGAGTGGGTGATTCTCGATCAAGCGGGAGGGCGGGGACAAGGCCTAGCCGCATGAGTGATTCACTCGTATATGTGGCTCTGACGACGATATAGGCCTTAGCCGTGAGCGAGGGGGGGGTCCCTAACGGGATGTGCCTCCTGCTCGACAGTTGTGCACAGAGCCGACTGATGTGGCTGGATTGAGCCTTCATTGTTCGCATGAGTTCTGATCTCTTACGGAATGAGGGCAAGGCCAAGCCGCATGAGTGGGCGCTCCGTATCCTAAGCAGTTCAGACGAGGACTCCGGCCTTCAACGTGATGCTGGGTTCCGCGGTAGTCAGAAGTCCCCCCGGACATTCTTGACTTATGACCATTCTATTTCTGCCCTCCAATAGACAACTTAGTCAACCGAGCCAGCACCTCCACCGACCATTTAAGATGCAACGAGTCGGCTGATTGACCACCTATGGTTCAGAAAGGCCAGCAGGCCAACGGGGCTCCTCTCTCCCCAGCGCCCACAACAGCTACCGGTCGTCGTAGCTCTGCAGCAGGCAAGGCAGCATCCTCGGTAGCATCAGCCGACCAGACATGTATAGTCGGCCTCATACCAACAATGCCAGGACGAGCCCCCCACATTCTACTGGGTCAGCCCTCTTAATGATTCCTCGGCTCACGGTACCGGGACACCCAACAAGAATTCACTAGGCACCGAGGAGCCTATGGGGCCACTACGCCAGCACGCAAGGCCGCATCCTTGGTAGCATCGGCCGACCAGACATCTAGTTGGCCTCATACCGACAACGCTAGGTCGGTGATTTTCCCCTTTCAATTTTGATTTCCTGGCATGACAGTGATGCTGATCATTCTTGGGCCAAGTTCCTATTGTTTTCGGGACGGCCCTTATAAAGGCAATACCGGGCCACGGAGCCCGCTGGCCATTTGGGCGGTTGGGGCCTCTGAACTCTGTACACCCTGTTTTCCGGCTACCTTCTAGGAAGACTAATTCTACCCTCTTGGTCCCCTGCCCACTCTGGGAATACCCCCTTTTAGAGACAGCGCCGGGCAATGCGGGTACAACACCGCCTGCATCCTGGCATTGGTACCGCCATGAATCACAAATCTCCCTATTCATGCCACATGTCTGACAAGGGTGACGGTAGGAAGACCCCACGTCGCTCATGGGCCAGCCCTACTGAGCGCCCCAATACTCCATACCTTTGTTCTCAGTCACCCTTCGTTGAGGGCATGCAGGTATGGGTAGATAGTACATGTTACAGGGCCACCCCCTGCATCAGTCGGCGTGACTTATCATTATTCTGTGCATCAACCCTCCACTTGTGTCCGTCCTACGTTGGCAGGTGCAGAGCCAAGAAACAATGACTATGTACAAGCAGTCTACTGGATACAACCTTCCCTCTTCTGGTGCCTGTTCTCGGAGGCCTGCGGGAGACGATCCCGCATTTTGCCCGCAGACCTATGTATTAGGTTTGTATTGGGTGGGTTATATGTTAATTAATATACTGGGGGATCCTGCTTGACAAGCCTCTGTTTCTTGGGACCCCCCATCAACATTTCTTTATTTATTCATGACATATTGTAATTAACAGTTATGTTGTAAATAAAGAATGAATGAATGACACCTCCCCGATCGCCATACGCCTGATCTCACCGATGTCTGACACAGTGACCCACTGCAACCTGCTCCATTTCTGGCCATGCCCTGGTGATGACACCGTTTGCATTTTGACCCATTACTGCATTTCTCCTGTCTGCGTCCGCGCCTCGGGTGTACAAATTTACCGAGCTTTGCGCTGTGGTGGATTCTACATGCATGTTATTATCCTGTAATACTGCACTTTTCCGGGGGCTTTCTCGTACTACTGTACGTTGACACACGTACAACAACTTTGACCTATGGTGCTTTCTCCACAAATCTTCCACACAGCCTGACTATGTCCGGTTCACTGTCCGGATGTGAGTTCTCCCCTTGTGGGCATGTCCAGATGTTTTGACTGTTATGAGGTCTGACAGAAGTGGGTCTACCATCGGCCCCAAATTTTGTCACACTGACACCTCGTGTTATCTCTTCCGGTTACGCCCTGCGTGATTGAAACAAAGAGCAATACTTGACTGGTATCGTTCTATATTTCCCTAATATTACTTTAATTCCTTTGCCAAAGTAATCGGACATCCTCAATATGGTATTCTTCTGTCTTTTTCCTATCCAGGAATGAAGTTTCTTTCTTGTAGCTGTAGTTTCCAGAAGCTTTTTTTCTGTGGATAAGTGGCTAAATTAGTCCAATCTTATCATTCTCTTCTCAAGTTATAAATGAACTGATAATTGTTAATTACTGAAATATTGTTACTAACATGATTGATTTTGTTTCGTGATTGTAATATTGAATATACTATTTTAAGTAGCTTTTGCATAGATCAGACATGATATTTTGTCTCGCAAATGCGCTATTTGTTCATGGAAATTCATGAACTACACTTCGCACTGCCAGGATAATGTGGGGTTTTATAACTGCAAAGTTCCTGGAAATGGATCAGCGCAAATATGGGGAATAATTTCCTCATAAAATTCCCCCAAGGTGTTTACTTTGGAAGTGGCAGTTGGCCTATGGATGCAGTTGGAGAAAAGCAAAAAACAAAAAGGGGCTTTCAAATTCATCTTATCTTGATACAATTACCACAAGCAGCCGATTCATTGTGTCAGTGCTATATTGTCCTATTTGAAAACTTGCACTAAGAGCTATGTATTGAAAAATATTGTTTAAACATGAATTTTGGGATGAAAAAGTGGTTGAAATTTAAATATTCTTGCCCTAAAAACTAGTTTGAGAAAGGAGCCCATTGTAATTAAATGTTACTTTCATACAAAAGGAATGTGCAGACATGTACGAAATCCACAGCGAAAACCCAGATCGTCACAGAGGATTTTGATGTAGTCGAGTCAAAGTGCCGGGGTGCCATGGGTGATGAACGTATAACACTAAATCCTTTACGGACGTCTCAGAAATCACAATGGAAATTCATCCAATCCCAAAATTTGTTAAGGGGGGGAGAGTTTGAGTTGTCATTGAGGATTTTAAAATCTGTTGCAGTGAATTTTGGGGAAAGCATTTCAGTCTTAAAGTGACTTAGACAGGACGGGATTGTCAGAAAATGGGCAAGTAGTATGGGGGCCAGGTATATGTTCCTTCGTCTCAGAAAAGAGTTTTAGTTTTACCAAAAATTGCAGTTCGCCTTCTGGAAAACGGTAGACCTACTGCTTTAGACGGACTAGTTTGCGGTATATATATCTGTAATCTCAACCAATCAATTCCAAAATTATACATCAAGGAATTCAAGATGCAGTTTGTATTATTTCATGCCATGTTTGAGTGATACCTCCATGCATTTTTCCGGTAGTTGTGACGTTTGCAAATTTTGCATAATCTTCGGAGCAAAATGGAATTGTGGTTAAAAACTCTCCACCGATGGCAGCCAAATTTTCGGGAATAATAAAACAATGCGGTCGATCGTTGGTTCTGGTTTGTGGTACGGCATGATGGAGGTACTTCGTTTGTCACTCGCTCCTAACGGTTTACATGTACTGCGAGGGATACAGAACATTCGCTTGTACTTGTCTCGAACTTCACTCGTTTACTGCGCACAAACTCTTGGGTGTTTACCGAGGGCCTTCGCTCGCAAGTTTCCGGAGAACGTTTTGGGCTGTACTATATTGTACACGCATACACAAAGCTGGAGCGACAGCCCTGCCTGTGGAGTGGTTCACTATACGTTGTCGGTCACTTTACGGTCTGCCGTCACAAGCCCTGCTGAGATAATGAGTTCCGGGGTCAGGCTTACCATGCATTGGACAAGCAATGCACGGTAAAAACCACAAAGTGTGCACTGAACAGCATGTCTGGTTCACTGACCGTGTTAGCTAAAATTTTGACCTGTACTGTAGATGTTGTCAGCACCAATTTTTTTGTTTTGCTGAGTTTTGTTGTGTTGTGGCTACAATCCTGGACAAAATAATTGGAACACCATGTGGGAAGCACGTTGAAAAGATCCCCCCTCTCCCCCATTCAATGTTGCAGTCATTTATTGGACCAAGATTCATCCCAGCTTACCCAATGAGAAACATTGACGTGGTGATGGGGAGGCATGTTCCAACAAGATTTTTCTAGGAATGTGGGCAACATGTCATGCTGTCATGCATGTCTTTGGTACAACATTTATGGTGTATGTCATTGAAAGCTTAAAACCTTGTTTAATTTTATATTCATAGGAACTTACTCACTTGATAAGGCTTCCGAAGCTGAAACATTTGGGCTTAAAGGACCCATTGTATGCTCCAAACCCTGTGTGCTTCCTGTGTAACTATTCAACACATGTTCTGTTTCACCTGCCCTTCCTTGAGAGATTGGACTCGTATGATGTTTCCAGTAAGAGTCTGAGAGAAATGGCAGAGGTGAGAGTTTATTACCCTTGTTGTTCAAATATTATTAAAAACATCCCTAACTGTCCAACTTCTTTTTATGTTAAAATTTGTCAAGTTTCATTACGTTTTAGAGGATTTGGAAAATGAAACAACCAAATTTGGTTATTCCAAGTTAATTATAAAAAATTATTGTGTACTTGTGTAACTTGAGTTCTATGAACACCAAATTATACTGTACTTGTAGCTTGTGACAGATCATCTGAGTGTAACTTATAGTGCACCATAGTACTCATTGGTCAAATCCATAAAAAGACCAGCAGTTTTTCTGTCCCTTGTTGATAGCGGGCATTTTCAGAAATGACATTTACTCAGTAGAAGGTCTTTTGTGTTTGAATTAACTCAAAACAAGCCTTTTAATTGTTGGAAAATGTGGTAAATATCTTTTATTATCACATAGAGGAGCCCAGCCCCAGTGTACATATGTACAATGAGCAATTTGCGTCTATTCTTGTCTCTTTGCAGAGTGTCCATTATTAAACAAACCTCATTAATTTGTTGACTCTTCCATGACTTTGATGTGCAATTATGCAGTGTCTCAAAGTATATATCGGTCTGACAATCCTCTTTCCAAAATTGCTTGATAACATGTACATGTACACTGTATAAACAAATCTTACATTTCAGCCTTCTCTATTTGACTTCATCAGCCCTTGTTATTACAGAGTTTGAAAGTGAATTCTCTTTCTTGTCCTCTACATTAGCACCCATTCCATACTTTGTCTTCATTTTCCCAAAGTATATGTCATTATATAATAATGCCCATGGATATGAACCACTTGCTGCCGGGGACCCACTTTCGAGCACATACGCTTTATACACAGAGCCGGGGGCTGCTCGAAACCGGGACAAAAGAGTTAAGCCTTGTAACAAAACACTGTGCTTGACACAAAAGCTGAGCTGTTGGGCATTACCGGCATTTCTTCACTTTCAGTAGTGGAGATAATCCAGCCTTGTTTTGAAACAGTATACCACTGTTTGGGGCATTTAGAGCAAGCGGATTACCACTGGGGACAAAAGTGCTCCATCACCGCAGGGATGAGCTGTAGATGAGCCACACAGCACCGCTGCACGCTAATCTGGCCCCTATTGAAAAGAGGTCAGCAGCGCACTGTGCCAGGTGTGTAAACAGAAGAAAGTTATAAAACACTGCACAATCTGGGCTTTTATTACAAGGCTGCAGGCCTTGGGTATAAACGTGGGGGTATAAACGTCCGTTAAATGAAATAATGAATTTTTGAAGAATTTTGAAAACTGAAAATCTTGAAAATGACTCGTATGTGGGCACTGCATTTTTCAAAGCACCCCCGCAGCAAGTGGTTAAAGGTAATTAACTTTAAAAGATTTGTGTGGTATCATGTATGTCACACTTAGCTTGAATTTTTGTTGCATTGAAATGGAATGTTTTAAAACAAAACAAATAATATTCATAGTATTCTGAAAGGTCCCTATGTTTATTAACAAGAACACAACATGTTATAGTTGTATAAAAATGATTTATTTATGTGAACAGCATCATAAACATTTTTCCTTTAGGCTACAGTTGTGAAAAAGAAGATGTACTACAATATGCGCATCAAAACACTTCAGCGTATACAAGCAGACATGATACATCGCATCACTCGAGAGAAGCGGCATCTTACACATGGCACCAAGGACAGACTGAGAACTCTAAGCTTTAAAATTAAAGAGGTACTTTTCAGAATGTGATTAGTTTCATTTAATCATTGCATTATAAAATGCTCTTTTAGTTTCCTTGCTGAATCTTCAGACATTGCCTTGCTGTGACTGGAGTTTTTAATCCCTCAAAGGCAAGTGTTTACATTTTCTCTTTGCTTTTGGGGCCTCAGTTTCTTTTTCAGACAAGAACATGTGCTTTTTATCATTCTGTAATGAGGATTTGCCCTTGGAAAAGTGTATTCTTTTGTTGCTCAAATGAGAAGAAGTCTATATTAATGTAATGTAACCATGGCAACTAGGAAGTTGCTAATACCTTCCAACCAGTTTACTTCCCCAAAATAGCCTGTATTTTACCATGATGGTCATTTCTGACCCTCCCTTTTGCCTCAGGGAACCTTAAACACCCAAAGATCTGACGGTTTCATGGAGTGTGATATTTTAATCACTTCCTGCCGGGGGCTCTGGAATCGGAGACGTATGGTTT
>NW_019091358.1:64262-92742 GCF_001949145.1 Acanthaster planci
TTTGAAACAGTATACCAGGGTTTGGGGCATTTATAGTGAGTGGATTACCACCGGGGACAAAAGCGCTCCACTACCGCAGCGATGAGCCACACAGCACCGCTGCACGCTAATCTGGCCCCTATTGAAAAGAGGTCAGCGGTGCACTGAGCCATATTCGTGAACAAAAGAAAGTTACATAACACAGCACAATCTGGGCTAAGGCTGCAGGCCTTGCTGAAATACTCGGGCGTCAATGAAGGTCGCCTGTCAACTTAGAGTAGTGCCTAAAGATTACTTCATGCGGCTGTAAAGGACCGTTATTAAATGAAATGATGAATTTTTGAAGGATTTTTAAAACGGAAAAAATGATAGTCATGCCGGCCCAGCATCATCAACATTGAAAAATGCCCCGGCATGAAGTGGTTAAAGTGAATTACAACGTCCAACATAGTACTGGTACTTACGAGTTCTCAAGCCCTACGTGGACATTTTTTAATAAGTTCGCACCAGAAGGCACAAAATCCCTTTACCTTGTCAGAAATTGCACCAAAGGTCAGGAGAATGCTGCGTACATGTATCTGTACATAGATAATGTTGTGTCGCTAGTAAATTGCTCTCAGGACCAGTTATTAGGGTTCTGAATCAGAACGCTGACCTCAAAAGTCTTTGCTAAGCAAAAATTAGTACAGGTGCTTTGGAACAAAGATGACAAGAGTAAAGGTGGAGTTATTGATATGCAAATGCTTGTGAAAGGACTCAACATTTCTATAATACCTTATTGTAAAAACATTTAGATTCGATCTCATCAATGATACTATTATTGCTCCAAACATATCTGCTTCTAAGTTGGATTTCTTTTGTACCACCTCATATTTTTGATGTATTTGTTGGATTGAGAAGAGCCTGAGGACTTGACTTACAACTCTTGCCTGAATTATGCCACACCTCTTTGACCCTTTTGATGCTGTATACAATTTAAAAACCAGTTTTGCTAAAGGAAAACATTTTAAATCAAATATGATGCATAATTTTATAACTATGATTTGCATATCAAATATGTAAATATGTTTTGTTGACTTCGTATTTGATAAAGTTGAGGTTGAAGAATAAAATTATGGTTTTAAGTTTAAACAGTTTTACTGTTTCCTTTGGAAATCACGGAGAAAGTGTCAAACCGTACAGCCGTACAAAATTACACACAATTACAAACCAGTGTATTGTAGCATCATCTAACAAACTGTTTTTGGGAAGGGTACACTTAATCAAGGTATGAAACATCCAATTTATATAATTTTTTTTTTACCTTAAACCATAGCTAGCAATACATATTGTCTTATGCCCCTCCAACCTAGTGTTCAAACTCTTCACCATAGTTGATTAGGAAGAGGATGACTCCTTATGGAAAAGCATTTCTGTAAATACTGTGGTTTTCAAGTGCCTACTCAAAACACACCTATCTCCCAAAATGTGATTATGTGATGTTTTTGTTTAATTTTTGTTTGAAATTTTAGGTAATTGTTTCCTTTTTGTGGGGTGTTGTGTGTACCTTGTAGAGTGCAGTTTTTTGTGTTACTATTATTATATAATTATTATATTTTGAATGGTCTTATTTACCTCTCATTAGATTCAAAGATACATAACAGAAGCTGGAAGTTCCACAGTGACTGTCAGGGGGACCAACTGGGAGTTTGAAGAGGAGGAACAAGTTGGAAGTGGAACTGAAAGTGAAACCCAAGATATGATGCAAACCACTGCATCTATTGTCAGTAGGCTTCAGAGCAAGTTACAAGCTTTAGAGGATCGCAAACTAACTTGCACACAAATCCTTCAGGAGTAAGGGCATTTTTATTTTTTCTAATGTTACAGTGTTGACAGGACATTCCCCCCCCCGAAAAAAAAATGTAATTTTGAGACAAGGAGCCGTATCAAATTACTACTTGGGTGCGCACATATTTGTATACAAATCTATGGGCCTTGTGGTTGATTAACCAGTATGGGAAGGGAGTTAAACCTTTATTTAAGTATTGAGAAGAATACATCTTTACTACCATTACTTGTCACACGTTAAATATGTAGGCATTATTTCACAATATTGTAAGGAAAGATATTGAAAGATATTCTACAAATTACTGCCTGTGCCTAAACAACGCCTAGCAAATTAGAGATGCCATAAAACACCAATATCTTTCTTGACTAATGAGAAGCGCTCTATAATATGATAGCGTAGCACAAGATGGCGGACTCATGTATGGATGAAGTCTAATCGAGTGACGAAGAATATTGCCAGAAATGTTGCTATATGTGCATTTCCCCTACAAAAACATCCACTGTCAGTCAGGCCATAATTGCACGAGGTTTCGTTCATGCACATGCTGCAGAAATGGAAAGATACGGTAACAGCATTGCATCTTTGATGCCCGTTTCAAACAATGCCAGTTTTCATCACACTTGCTGTGCAAGACTTGTAATCAATTTGAGGCAAAATAAATTGCAGCTTCAAATAATTTATCACCGCGGGACATTGGAGGATCGTTGTCACTAAATGGGTCAGTAGTGGTCACTCACAGTTGTTTGCACGGTGATTTAATGCCTTGAACTAGTTACTGGCATGACTTTAAGATGTTAGTAGCTTTGCTCTGGAGAGAACTCCGGGTCACTTTTGCTTGAGGAGTTGTGGCATTTGGTTGGCAAAAAGATAAGTCAGTCTGTTTTTGCCAAAACATCCCTCCTGCACCCCATTCAGTCCCACCACCTGCTCAGCCATAGCTTACTTCAATGCCTCTTTTGTTGCTTTGTAAAAACTTCAGTGTGCATTCCGTCAGTAGTCCACTTTGCCAATTCTAGAGTAATTAACAGCGATCCTGTCATTCCTGTACTCAGTTGCCAGCTTTTAAGGAGCCAGAAGGTAATTTTCTCCCTTTTATTCCTTAATGGTTTTAGGGGGGTTTTTCACCCTTATTAGAATTGGCAGTCACCGACTTTGGTGGATGTTGGCGTGAATTTCATTCAGGGACCACAACTTGACCTCAGGTTTTAAGTCACTGTATTATTTTGTGTGAAAAGATGATGGTACTTTCCCATTCAGTGACACTTGATAGCGAGAGCATGCTTTCATCCCTTCGTATGGGACTCATCAGTTGCAATGTGGGTGATTCCGGAGACGGAATCATACGAACTTGCATATGGTTCAAGATTAAATTTGTGAGCCAAGAGTGGGCATATAATTGTGTTGTGGTGGGGCAGCCTTATGGTTTAGCGGAATGGAAACGAGGTTGAAACCTTTTCCAAACACGATCTTTTCAGTGTTGGTTAGTGTTGCTTTGGATAGGTTGGTTATGAAGGCTTCAAATTGTTCCGTTAATAGGTTTATCCGGTTGGATTTGGCGATCTTGGCCTTAGTTCAGTATGTTGTGGAGACACAGTTCTATTTCCGTTAACTGTACGTTCTCTTCCTTTATTCAATATTTTGTTTTCTTTTGGCCATTGCTTTGACTCTGGGTTGGTTGTAATAAAGGAGTGTCGTTCAGGGTATATGGATGTATTCCTCAATTCGATATGTGTAAAGTGAAAGTAAAGGGAATAATTGGGGGGTTATGGTTATACTCCTGTATTAAGATCACGTGTATATAAGACAGCAGTGGCTAGAGATATTCTCTTTTAGATTTGTGGTGGTCTTGAAAAAGACCGTTTGGTTTGAAAAGACTTATCTTCGTGTTGGTGCTTCCTCTTCACTCCTTCTGGTTGGGTCTTTGGCCGAGTGATGTAGTCAGACAAGTTGCGGGCTGTGGTGTAGTTGTGGCTTGGTGAGGAGTAATGCTGTTTGGTTTTGGAGTTTCTTCCACCATCCGAGAAGGAGCTCTGAAATTTGAGCAAACGGTGTGTGTTTGAGGTGAACGTACCCTGAGGTAGGCCTACATTTAGATGTAGTCCGATGGTGTTTGAGTCTCAATTGCCTTTGACGGAGAGTGTGTTGGTCGGGTGATGTGAGTTTTGACAGAAATAAGTCTGTTTACTTTATTTGTCAGACTCCTTACCCGTTGGAATTGTGTGTCAGTTAGGCGGTGCGGTTGCAGGACTCGTTCTCCGTTGGTTGATGGTTGTTCAGGGGACTGCACTTCCAGTGACAGAGGAAGGGAATCATTGTCACCAGAGGTGTCGTGGGCTTGCTTGTTATTCGCAGAGGATGTTAAAATCAGAGCTGGACATTGCTGACGGCGGTGCTCGACGGCTGGCCTGGATCTTGTCGTTACCCGATGACTTGCTGAGTGTATAGATGTTGTCTGAACAGTTGTGGGACGGCTCGACTGGGTGTTTACAATGTGTTGTTTGCGTAACGTGGTAGAGGGTGCATTGGAGTGTGGCGCGTTGTGATTGGTCAGTGCATTGCCCAATGGGTGCGCTGATGCACTGGTGGGGAGAATCCCAGTTTTTTCGGCTGGTGTGTGTTTCTTTTCAGATGAAAAGTGCTTTTTTTGAGGGGTGGCTTTGGGTAAAAAGTGGTCGGAAATTGTGGTTCCGGTAAAGGTGTTGTTTTGGTTTGGTTTATGTATGTTTAGTGCGAAAAACTTATTCAAATCGTAGGCGATTTGGGGATTGTGGTTGTTTTTCGTTGAAATGCTGGTGTTTCCCAGTAGTATGTGAGTTCTATGTCTGTCAGAACCATACAGACTCACAAAGAGATCGTATCCTTGCATGGTGCTACCGCAAGCTCTCCACCTTAGTTGTCTGTCACCATGAATAGCTTGAAAACAAGGCTGGATTATTACCACTTTTGAGAGTGAAAAATGTCGATAAATCCCAGCAGCCTGGTCTTTTGTTTGGAGTACGGTCTTTTGTTACAGGGCCCTGTTTCCTTTGTCCGAGTTCGGAGACCCAGGCCACGCATATAAACCATACGTCTCCGATTCCAGTCTCCGGCAGAAAGTGGTTAAGCCCAAGTCAGGTCACACTTCATGGAAATTGCTGTCCAATCACAGTGATATTGATAACTAAGGATGGTTGGTCCTAAAGATATTCTATACTGGAGTAGATCCTTGTTTATTTGTTCTTGAGAACTGGGTAACTTTGCATTCTGTCATTTGTAATTGCTCTTTGAATTTGCATATCAAAGGCGTTGTACCCCTCAGGTACATTCCAAAATGATTTACCGCTCCATCTGCTTTGGGTGGAAACAAATTATGATAATTTCTTTTTTTATACATTGTTTTGCTGATATTTTACATTTTACTGATATTAGTTGCTGTTCCACGTCACCAACTTCAGGCGGGAACAATGGCTGATTTCTCTAGAACCGGTACTTTCTCTGATATTAAATTGATGTTCCGCATCACCAGCTTCGGGCAGGAACAATCTCTGTAATTTGGTGAATAGCTATACTTTGCCTGAATGTGGTGTAAGTTATATGCAGTTCCGTTTCACCAGCTTCGGGCGGGAACTTTCTCTGTAAATTGCTGAGTAGCTATTCATCGATTGTATGCAATGTAATTTTTGCAGTTCCACATTACCAGCTTCGGGTAGGTAACACCTGAACTGTGTCAATTTCAATTAACGGCTCCTCAGGCCAATCAGCAAAACTTAGAATGCGAGTGCCCACCTGTCCCTAAGTTCAGTTCTCTGGTTGTGTTCATGTGGGGATAAACAGCACGTTTTGTGTGTGCAAAAACGTGTCACCAAGAGCAAAGAAGTGCTTGCAGCTAGTGTCAACAGTACCATACCGGTATGTTAATGTTTTATTTTACTTTAGGCCTAGGGCGTATTTGCACTAGGGCAATATCAGTAAACAAACATAGCCCCTACACGTACATTGTTTCAAACATTAACTGAATAAAATAAGGCCTAAATAGAAGTGGATAGCAAATTTGCATACAGTTTCTCACTTTTTTGCTAGCATGGTAGCTGAATATTATATGATGCAATATTTTTGTGAGGACTACACTGTCATGAAAAATAGATATGTAATACAAAACTGCTGCAAACTCCTTGCTGACTACAATAACTTAAAATACAAGTCTCAAAGTATGGATGGCCTGATGTTTTGATCTGAGCAGAATCTTTCTCAAAGGCAAAATGACAAGTGGACAGGACAAACAAGCAAACAGAGAATCAACATTTTGTGATTTGTATTTTAGGTCATTGTAGTCAGCAAGCAGTTTACAGCACCTTTGTATTACATTTCTATGAAAAATAGTTGATAACATTTGACGTATTTTCCTTTTAATTGGAAATTACAAAGGGAATTGGGCCTAGGTCAAACCTTATAAATAGGGTGTGATTAATCACCAAGAAAAACTTAAAAAGCCTTTCATTGTTAGGCCTCATCTTCAACTAATTATGATAATACAGGCCACTCAACCAAGCACTGATTGTGCCAAGCTTAGTTTGCAGAATAGGTGACTGTACAATTTGATATTCATGTATGCAAATCAATAAACATGTACATGTATCATGCTTCTGAGTAGAAAAGTCCAAAGAATTTGGCAGACAGTGTTAATAGCCTGTTTTTATACCTCAGAAACTGGAAAAACTGTAGTTCTGGGCACACCTGTGCCAATTTCGACAGCTAATCTCCAAACAAAGATAATCCACAATGTGCATTGTACATGGCTTTCCATGTGATGCTGTAACCATTCGGCTTGCTCGCATGGAGGTCATGACCTCCCATGGCGTTTTCACATTTTTGGCCAAATTCCCTATCTTGTGTTGCTTCGCAGTGCTAAACAGTCTTGTGATTCATAAATATCCCTTTGGTCCAGCATGTCAGTTGTACCAATAAAATTCATTGCAATTATTAACTGTGCTTGAAAAGGCTTCACTTTTAAGTGCAGGCTTTTGTGTCAAACAAATCTGTTGAAATGCTTTTGTCTTGTTTTCAGAACATAAAGAACTTTACAACCCTTTTAAGTAATTTTGTTTTTTAACAATTGTGTTCAAAGTTGTGAATTTGTCTCCTGTTTTTGTGTTTACAGCTTCAGCCAGCAGTTGCATCAACATAGGCAGCCAGGACAACCCAAAAGAAAAACCAACCACGGGCAGATGTACTCTAGTCTACATTCAAGTGTAGCGATGAAAACCAAATCTCTGCATTTGTCGCCAGAAATATGTGTGATTTGACAAAAAGAGCAGTATGTTGTGGAGGCTCACACTCGCAAGAGGAAAAAAGAAAGACTCACCATGTGTTCAACCATCGATGCAGACAGTTTAAAGCAAGCTACAAGGGACAACAACAACACAGCCCTTCTACTTCACATTGAGGACAAGGATTGTGTGGCCATTGAAGTCAAGGAGCACCCAAAATGCTGCAAAGACTACACAAGGTATTTAGCCAAACAAAAGGCAGCCGAAACAGTAGATCACCGATACTCAGTGGCATATTGTTTAATCACTCATCATTGACCAGACAAAGATCTACAGGATAACAAATTAAAGAGAATGTTTGTTGATCAGATTGAAATCAGCCATGGAATAGGTGCTCCCACCTATAAGACAGGAACTCTGAAAACCTGCCTGCAGAAAACATTCCCACAGCTCTTTATTCTCACACCCCACATTCAATTTCAAGGAGATGTTGTTTTTTTTACTGACATTGCCACAGAAACATTGCTGGTTGAATAAAAGGTCTGCCAAGAATCCATCCATGGCACAAGTATGAGTAATGAGTCACGCAGTGATGATGAGGAACCACTCGCATCAACTCCACTGCCAGACTACAGAGGAAATAACAGCCTGAAAGATGGATTTATGCCAGCATTGTTGATACAAAATGCCATGGCCCCCCACATCTGAGCACCTAACCACAAAAACAGCAGAAAACATGATACCTCGTGATCTATTCAACTTTCTCCCTTGGATAGTTGGTGCCTCTGAGGATCCTGAGGCTGATGCGTTTGTGAATGTACCAGATGCAACTCACAAGAAGACCCTTTCATTGGCTCAGGATATTAGTTGTCTGCAGGCAAAAGGAAAGACACAGACGCAAACACACTTGCCATTGCCTATGACTGTCCACCATTTGACTGGTTCAGCCAGTTAATTGGTTTGCTGCATGGATTTGGTCACTGCGTCTCCCACTCAGTCACATTTAATTTGACAGGAGTATTTAATACTAAATATGAACTCAGTTGGTGCTCCTTCATCACCAATACTGTCGGGAAAGCACACCACTCTGGTTTAGGTCAGTTATGATTTCAGAGAAGAAACTCTAACAGGCCATAGAATGACACACAACACAAATGGCATTGTCATCCAGAGGCCCTCTTCATCTGACACAGTCACTACATTTGATGTGTCTACCAGTACATGCAGTGTAAAGCAGACATGAGCAAGGTCCATGCAGCCACCACCACCAAACCTGGCCACCTACTCTGGAGTGAAGAAGGCAGGACCTGAATTCTTTGGAATCGGAATTTCTTTGGAGCTGTCAGCATGTGCACCATTGCTGAAGAGACCTGTAGAGAAACACTTTCCCTGTACTCTCACACGATTCAACATGGATGGCCAGTTGATACTGTCATGGACTAGATTCAACCAATTGCTCTCAAGTGTGGAAGTGCCACCCAAGTCTGTGATCGGTTATTTGCCTGGTATTGAGGCAAGCCATACCAAAATAAGCACAGTCCTGATAATACTTCAGAGAAGTGTTGCGATTGCACACAAGCTGGGTTTAGAAACAATAGTGATTGTTGTGGATCAGGCAATCTACTCCAAACTCCAGCTTAATAGATTGAGGAATGGAGTCTTCATGCCGAGATTAGTCATTTGCCTGGGTGCTTTCCACACTGCCCTGTCATTCATTGGGTGCATAGGCAAGCGCTTTCGAAATGGGGCCTCAAAAATATTCTGATAGAGTCTGATCGAGGTTGTTGCCAGTGGCTCAGTAAATGGTGTGATCATTGGTAAGCATTATAACAGATCAATTAGGGCATACAAGCTCCTGATGGAAGCCATGCAGCAAATGCAACTTGATGCATATCTACAGTAAAGACGCCAACAGAGTAAGGAAACTCATCACCAGCATGTCAGAAGATTTTCCAAGAGCGGACTATCCCAAGCATATGGAGAGTGATGAGTTCCACCAGCTTACTTTATTGTATCAACAATTCATTGAAACCGGCAGCAAAAAGCTCTCCTTCAGATGCTAGTCATCACACATGGACATGATTCAAATCCTTTTACTCTTCTTGAGATCCATCCAAATGGCCAACTCGTCTTGCAAGTGTAAGGGCAAAATTGCCGTAGACATTTGCTTATGATCACATCAACTATGCCAGATACCTTCCTGCATACTGGCTCGAAATGGCTAATGTAGCAATGACCCATCCAACCATTCACAGAAGTTTCATGGAGGGAGATTTCACAGAAAAGCCAAAATGCCTTTACTCGGATAGCATGTGACCAGACCATTGAACAAACCGCCAACAGGGATTCCAAGACCAAAGGAGGAATGGTCGGAATAACCACTGGCAAAGGCACCATCAACAGATGGGTATGATCACATAATGCAAGAGGAGCTATCACTCGAGAGTGTGAGGATATGGCCAACAGAGGAGGGCATTCTTCTTCACATAGTGACCTCTTTCCAAGTCAAATGAAGCGTGACAAAAAAAGAAGTCAAGGCAATAGGGGACACCACATACAACATTGTAAATCCATTTGATTATGAGGAAAGTGAGCTAATCCAGTTAACATTCGGATTAGGTGCCACAAATGATGTGCAGGAGGATGTATCTTCTGCCCATGATAGGGGCGATGCAGAGTTGTTCCAGCTGTGCAAGACATGATTGCAGACTAATGAGGTTGACTTACTCAGTCATATCAAGAAACTGAAATCAAAGACATTTTCCAGCATGGCCAAATACTTGAAGCAGAAAGTATGTGGAAATCAGGTGATTCTGCAAGCAGATCGCAATCTTCTGGCAAGGCTTGTTTTCACTAGCCAATACAGTGATATCAATCTCCAGGAACTGTTGTTATTTCTCTTGGACCCCTGCCCCTCTTACTGGCCACTGAACAAGGATGCCTTCTCAAGACTAATAAGGCTAACCTACTATATGCCCTTGAAAGTCAGCCAGAAGAGAAGCTGCTCATTGATACAACAGCCGGTTGTGTTTATGTCATGGATGGGATGGCGTTGATTCAACAGGTTAAAGTGCCAAAGTTTCCAGGACAGCCAACATTCCTCAACTTTGCCCATATCATCCTGAAGAGGATAGTCAACAAAGCAAAGGCTAGCAATTCCTGCACAATACATTTTGTGATTGACACCTATATGTACCAAAAGGTGTCAATTAAGAATCCAGAGAGGGCCAAACGAGCTGCAGGCCTGATCAAGTGACACAGGTTGCTGGTCAACAGCTCCCTCTGAACCAGTGGAAGAAGTTCCTATCAAACAGGGAAAACAAGGAATCTCTCATAGAGTACCTGTTTGACACATGGAGTAAGGTGAAGACATCAGAGCTGAAAGGAGTCTAGGTGTTTTTGGCGCATGATGACAAGGTTGATTGATGCTGACCAGACGGTAGAATTTGGCTGAAGTTCCATCTCTGCACTGAACACAGGAGGAAGCGGACATCCGGCTTTTTCTGCGTGCTGCTCATGCAGCCCTCACCAGCACAGATGTTGTCATCGTCAGTCCAGACTCTGACGTTTTTGTCATTGGTATCACTTTGCAGCCTGCTATCAATGCACACCTGTATCTACAGACTGGGAGAGACATCAACCTGAGAACAATAGACTCGAAAATCATATTTGATTGTATTGCAGCAGATGTCAGTGATACCTTGATTGGCCTCCGCTGTTTCACTGGTTGTAACAGCGTCAGCTGAAATTTGTGCTTTTGGTGTTTGTTATGTCAGCTTTGTTGATGAATCATTTTAGACTACAGATGCAGATTTGCAAATATCTGTTAGAAAGCATTATAGAATGGGCCCTGCATGGGGTTAATATTGCTTCAGTTTTTCTATTCAGTGACCACCATCCGGGGTAAGGGTGAAAAGTTGATAAACGGGCCCAATGTTGCACATTAGTAAGAACCATTGTGCTAAAGTGTCGGCTAACATCAAGTGTACGTTCTAAAATATATTTTAACATGAATTGTATGATCTTATTTCAGAACACCTGGAGAACATTTATAGTTATGACAAAAACTTTGATATTTTAGTTCAAATTCCATTCTGAAAGCAGTTTGTATTTATTGTGGTTGAAAATATATAGCCAAAAATGAAGAAACAAAAATCAATAAATTTCCTGAAATGAATACAGAGGATGCACTAATTAAATGCAATTTATATTTGATGTTTTTCGACAACACACTCCTTAAATTCTTGTGAATATTATGCCATAAATTTGTAAGTCAGCTTCACAGTGATAGATCCCACCGTTCTATAATTTAAACCTAACAGTGCTAAAACTGAAGCAAATTCAGAATATGGTGGAAGGAATATAATTATAATGGTGCCCCATGCAGTAGCAACAAGTGGTCACATACCAATGATGTATGTTTATGAAGAATATGAATTGAAACATTCTCTCAAAAGAATTTACGCCTTTTCCCTAATACTTCAGCTTGAAAGAAATATGCATTTACAAAGTTTCAAGGAAATACTTCTTCCTATATATTACTAAAATGAGCAATCCAAGTCAACTACCCAATAGCAAATCTTGTAAGAATGAAGTTCTCAATGTTTTCAAAAAAGAGGAAAACCTAATGAGTGACAAACATATAATACCCTAAGCAAGCATTGGTTGCTGTGATGACTGGAGGTTAGTCTTTGCATTTCAAGTAGTGAACATTAAACCACAATCTCTTCTGATTTTTCTTGAAACCACAACTCCTTGTAGAACATGGCTTTTACCCACAAGTTATTTTCCCCTTCAAAGTGCAAATCACGAAAAGCTTTAGATCTCTCTGACTATTGTTTTCTTTACAGTTAAAGGATCCAGGAAATCAACTTTTCTCAGAATACTTTTTTGTGTATCTCTGTACTCTTCTTTGATGTGTGAAGACTGTTTGACATCTTTTTCAATTTACTTGAACTGAATAGTGCACTTTTTCAAACATTAAAAATTGACCAAGCATTTCTGGACATGTGAGGGCGCTTTCGCTTTGATGTAAATCCAGGAAGACTCTCGGTTAGTGAAGATAATGGCCAAGACTGTCCATCAGGCAATAGTGTCCTTTGACGCCGCGTAAAAAGGGTTTCGTTGTGGTGACAAAGAGCTGGGGAATTAGATTCTCACAAGATACCATTTGATAGGCCGAACCGGACACAATCTTTTGTCAGAGTGGTCTTCTGAAGTCGGGAACGAATATGTCAGGAGGCCAGAAGGCAGGCGTCTGGTTTTTCATTAGGAATCCAATGGTTGGGATAAGACGAACCCCATGTGGCTCCCAGCGGATGTGACCATTGGCAATCGACAGGGTATGTAGCTCTCTACCTTGTCTTAATGTAACAAGGGCGTGTGCCACTCTGATGATTGATGTACGCCACTGTTTTTGAGGTATTGCTCTGGACTCGAGCAGAACAACCTACTAAGTGCTGTAGGAAGTGACGAAGAGCGTTGAACACCCCTTGGAGTTCTAAAACGTTCATGTTTGCCTCGAGAGGCAGTGACCTACACCCTGGAGGCGCGAAGTGGAGAAAGAAAGGCTCCCCATCAGTATAGCAATGCATCTGTTATCACGGTCACATCCGGACTTGGAGGGACGAAAGTAAGGGCAGCCCACATGCAAAGAGAGGCTAAAGTATTTACTAAGAAATGAATAATGAGCCTTGCTACATTGTACTATGTTCGAAGTGGACATTTGTATCCTTGAGTTAGAGGACTGCGGCCATTTCATTACATGCATGGGAAGTTAAGGTCATTCCACATGCATTGCAAAACCAGAAAAACTGCAGGTAAGGAGTGTCTGAAGACAGGAGATCTCTCCATTATTTAAGAATCCAGATATCTTGTTTTATTTAGCATCCAAGTATTATAATATTCCCCTTTATTTGCTAGAACCAAAAAGGGGATGAGCAGGTAAAATGGTGGTATTGACAAAAAACTTGCCAAGTACATCTCTTTGTTTCGATAACACAGACGCAGATGGAAAGGCAACCATGGCAAGCCTCAACAAAGGTTGTTGTTGTTTTGTTTTAATGATGCTTTCAGCAACTCGGGCTATTTGCGCCAATAACTGTACGTTTATTCATTCACTTTATTAATCAGCATCACATTGCGGAGTTAGGAAGAAGGTCCAGCTTTAGAGGCAGGAGGAAACCGTAGTACCCGGAGAAAACCTGTGAGAGCGAGTATGGACTGGAAAGCAAATGCACTTAAAGCCTGGGCCAAGCCAGGACTCGAACCCGGGCTTCATTGGTGCAAAGCAAGGAAAGACCTGCTACGCTAACCCACTCCCCCTCGTTAACAGGTGGGCACCAACAGCAGACACACTTTTGCCGGACCTCGTAACATTCACAGCATGCAAACTTTCGACACACCCACTTCGAAGGACTTCGTGTCCAGATAGTATGTGGGGCATGGCCAGCCCGAACAGAAAAATGTATGGAGAGCCTGGATTTATTCGATGAAAGGAGCATGTAGGATTTGCGACTATGTGAAGTTCAGTGAACTCTGACACCCAAGGAGTAGATACTGAATTGAATTTATTAAGCACAAATTCTATTCAAAAAATAAAATGACTGCACGTTTGTGTATTGGACGGACTAACAGAGCCGGATGTGAAGCCGAAAATGAATCTGTAAGACGGAAGCAGAGCCTGTTATGTGAGGGGAATTTGGGTCAGGAGCAGTTGCTGGGGGAGTGGAGGTTGACTCGAGGCGACTGACTATAGTGGACAGCATTTCCAAGGGAGCGGACTGCCATCATCAAATTAGATGCAGCATTACATGTATCTTGCTTAGGTCTAGATTGAGATGTTTTAATTTGAACCCTGCAAAAGACGATTAGTGTTTACGCTTCTTATGTGAGGTTGATCCAACCGTAGAACCTGAAGGAAGAACCTGAAAGCCCAGGGCGTCAGCAGCATGCCCAGAATGCAGGCCATGATCGGCTGAAGCAGGCTGAGCTGCCAGGGAGCTGTGACGGAAGCACACTGGTCGGATAGCTCTAGCCGGTAGCCAGAAGCCTTGCCGACGAATGGTGTTCAAAAACCACGGCATGCAGCAGGTAATCAGGTTCTGTAGCCCAAAATACGGTCGGTAAAGAGCCCCCATAGTTCAGTGGCGCCTCTGAATGGGCTGCCTCCAGAGACAATGGGGCGTCAACCCTAGGAATTGTGACGTCCAAGTCACATCTGAGTGAACTGCTGTGGAGTTTGACTGATGGGTGTAGTTCATGGTGTGTGGCAGTCGTTGTAGCTGGCCTGTGGCGATGAATAGACCTCTTCCATGGTAGGCGCTGGAAGTAGGGAGACTGCCAAATGACTTCAAAGCACGGGAACTTGAAGTGAATGTCAGCTGCCCAGACACGGTTAGTGGGAGAGTAGGCTGACTCGCCTTGAGTGCAGCGCCACTCTGCACTGATGTTGACTGCGATGCAGTGGTGACAGGGGGATCTGAGCATAGCCCAGTACCTGAAGTGTGGCGTAGCTAAACTTAACTGAACAGGGACAAGTCCTGTCAGCACAATGTAAGGCTGTGTGCCATGCGGTGCTGTAGACTTGCCTGTGGTGGAAGGAGTGGAACACAGTGAACCCATTGCCTGCTTGGAGGGGGTAAGACTGGTCTGATTTCTAAGCAGAAGAAGCACGGCAAGCAGAAGCCGGTAAGGGATCAAGCAGGCCGAGGGCCGTCGCCCTGTGAGCCCCGCTGGGCCATTGGCAGGCAGGGTCACTCAGGGATGTGGTATGTAGCGACGCTTGACATCTGCAGGGTAAAGAAAGAGGAACACCTTGCTACACTCTGGTCAACCGTGATCAAGGGTGTTGTTGCAGCACGGCATACTTAACCCAATCTGTAGATTATGCAGAGTGGACGCCAGTGATCAGAGTTGCAGCACAGCACGCTCAACCTGATCAATCCAAACAGTGGGGGTTGACGACCAAGGGTAGTGTTGCGGCACAGCTTAGCCCGGTCAGGAGGTGTACGGATCAGTCAGTGATCAAGGGTAATGTTGCGGCACAGCATGCTCAACCTGATCAATTTCAGTAGTGGTCATTATTGCTCAAGGTAGTGTTGCGGCATAGCATGCTCAACTTGGCCTATTCACTCCACCAGGGTCACTCCCCATCAAGGCTGTGAATCTCGGATAACGCAAAACTGCACCACAAAGGAGCAGGGCAGCCCACCAAGTCCTGTTCCACAGCCAGACCCATACAGCATTGGGCAGCTATTATTCACACGCATGCATCACAAAGAGAACAAAGGGCAGCCAGTGAGCCCCGTTCAATGGCTGTAACAACGCACTACCATGGTAGGTCACATCCAAACCTGTAGATCAGTGATGAAACTCAAAATTTTCAAATATCCTGAAATCCTCAAAACTATGGAATATCATGGTGGTTGTAATAATGCGAAGCGTGAAGCCCCTATGGCGTGGGGTCCAGGGCCTGCTTAAGGGCCGCGGGAAATTTTGGGTTGTAGAGGCTCTGTGGTGCAATCTGAGGCATTTTCTGGCACATTTTCCTGACATTTTCCTATGTTTACAGCATGAGATTAAGGTGAGATTTTTAGGCCTAAATTGAACAAGTTCGCGTAGTTTTTCAAGTCCTTCTTACCGGAAGAGCTGTACTTGAGTCTGTCCTTGCACCGTGGACAAATGGCATAACCCGGCTAGTCTATTTTCTGGACGTAATCCGACAAAAAATCTCGGGTGCAATCCTTCTCCAACCGTTTCCAACTAAAGACATTTCTGATATTTTTGTCGAAGTCTTTTATATTGTGGGACCAATTTAGCACTTTGTACATGTTGCCAATTGTTGGATGAAAAGCAGATTATTTCGCTTGACAGCTTGACATGACATATGGCTCAAAACAGAACATGTCAGATGAGTAGCAACGCACATGGCGCATGAGAGATCCAGCTTCTAGTATAATCTTCGTTCAAGGCGTTATTCTACCCAAAATGGAAGAGGGCCTTTTTTATATGCAGGCGTTAAGTCGTGTCCCTGTGTGATATGTCTGTAGATGGATCTGTTCTTTAAACTTCTTACATCAGCTCGTTCTGCTCGCAATTTTTACATGACACGGCACAAAATTTAGGCTAGCCATAACGTGTATTTTCACCAGGGACGGAAAATCAATGAAAATCCGGGAAACAGATTTCTGCCACGCCGATATCCGGATTTCCGGATAAATCCGGGTAAGTTTCATCACTGTTAGATAATGCACAGACAAAAGGGGCAGAAAAGAACAAAAATATGAAATATGAAAATAAGCACTCTCTTACCAACAGACAAGAAATCACTCTTTATTCGTAAATAGAAATCAAGTCAATTCACAAACTCAAAAGGTTAAGGAACTTGAAACTCCGAAAATGCCGTAAAGACCCGTCCGTAAATGATAGGTGCTGAGAAAAGGAGGAAGAACGTGGCGGTGGGGCCGCAGTGCATTGTGGAGGGTCAAGGGGCAATATAATAATCAGGTCTTTTCACCAAATTGTAATAGGCACGTGGGAAATGTAGGCTGGGCAGGGGTATGTGAACGCAGGAGACCACGTATACAGGTGAATCTCATGGTCCAGAAATTATTCATACTCTATGCATGTGCACCATTTCCTTTTCGTTTTGACCAAAGAGATGTTCAGTCTTGTATGAAAAGAAATGGGAGACCTTTGAGATGCTGGTGGCAGGAGGTATACCAGTCCTTTTTGCCAGCTTCAAGCAAGCACATGTAGTTGAGCATGCACACATTATCCTCAGTATTTGCAGAACTGTGCAATTGGACCAATATGTTTGTTGCCACAAGCATCTCAAAGTCTGTGACTGTGTCAGCACATGAACTAAACAGTTGATAAAAACTGAAAGGAGTATTTAATGAATATTCAATAATGCACACTTGGTACATGAACTCGCAGATAACAGGCAGTGATTGTCTGGGTGATTTTTGTACTGCTGTGGATACAATTACAAACAAAATGAGCCCCCACATCACTGCTTTAAATAAAAGAAAAGCAAATACCCCAGTCTCTCATTCGTGGTAGTGGGCAACCTAAGGAGTGGCTTAATCTTCTTCGGGATCAGAAACCCCATCCTCATATCCTCATCCTCATCATCTTCTTCAGGGTGAGCACGTCTGCTAACATTGCTACAGTTCTCCCTGACACTCAGAGTTCTGTACTTGGAACATTCTGCAAACATATGCACGCGTTAGTGTTGCTGCATCTGTTCTTCTTGCAAGTCCCAGAACAGTAGGCCAACTCCATGACACAATCTGGTTCAGGTGATAGGGTCATCCAGTCAATGAGGAGGTTGTCATTCTCCATCTTCCATCCATGGTGAAGAGGT
Source organism: Acanthaster planci (assembly GCF_001949145.1). Next base: position 81,685 of record NW_019091358.1, read on the forward strand.
TGTTGGATGTCTGGAGTAGCTCATAGATTTTTTTTATGTATGGCTGAAAATTTAGAACAATGTAGCCATTATTATTATTATTATTAAATATGTATGACATGTATTTGGTGCTGGAAGTTTCAAGCAATAACAGGCATGCAGATTATTGGAAAACATATAAATCAAGCACACACTGACCAAAGAAGATTTTGTATCTAAGGTCACTGCTAGGATTTTTAATTAGACATGTTATGCCTTAAAGGTAGGGTCATACTTTGGCAATCCCCCCCAGAAAAATTTGTGGGATATTTATTTGAAAGCATAACTGGTATAAAGATGGTAATAGTACTAATCACACTGTAAAATTATTTTGTCTAAAATGTTCCCATTGATTATAAATCAATAAAAGTATGTTGAAAAATTCCCATCTCCAAAAGTCGCCTGCAGTGGCCTTTGGAATGCTGCCCTTATACACTGCATTCCCATCGACCTTGCATTACACAGATATACTGCGATATTTCGATGCAATACTGTACTTCACGAGGTGGCAACTTGCTGTGATAGACAGCACACTGTAGGGTGCCGCACAGTCCGAATCAACTTTGGAGTTGGATGAACTGCTGCTATGCGAGACTCTACAGTGCTGAATCAGATCTGCAAAAAAACTTTGGCAGACTCGTAAGTGAAAACCGGCTGCAAGTGTGGTTTATCGCTACTTTGGTATTCAAGAACCATGACTTGCATTGCAATAGCACTGCCAGTGAACTGAAGTACTTGATGAGGAATACGACTGTTATCTCTCTTGAACTTTATAGTGTCTGCTCTTCTTGATAATGAATTCTACAAACCATTCATGAGGCATGGATTATTTGCAGAAACGGGATTGGCATGCAAACTGATATTTTGTTTCATTTTCAGATGAGATGACAATAATGAACTCGCAAGTACTACATGTATGATTTCTTAAAATTCCAAACAAGTGTTCTTGTTTCTCTACAACATTTGAGTATATACATGTGATCTTTGCAGAAGTCTGCGAGTGCCACTTTTTTTTTGAATTTCTAGATTTCAGTTCATAGTTTCATTTCCAATTTCTATTCTTGAAACAATACCTCGAAAATTCAGACTTCCAGCAAACAAATGTCTCGAGAATTCAGATTTTCAACAACAAAAATACAGAATATGTGTGAAGTACTCATGTACTGATGGAAAATTCAGACTTTGAATGAATAACTAGAAGACACGGCTTCCCTTCCCATTCAGACAGTGAATGAAAGCTTGAAATTCACGATTTAAATTTATTGTCACAATTCCATATCTTTTATATTTGGAATCACACATTTCTTGAAAGAGAAAATGAACTGTCTGGCAATCGGCAATATAATAATTGGCTTTTCAATCTCAGCTTTGTGAAAAGTCGCAGATCCTTCATCATTATACCTTTATACAGTAATTGTCATCAACGAAACTATATACCTCTTTTGCTGCAGTGTCCAAACTTACGTTTTCACAAATTGGCTAGATTTTGCTGGTTGAGTGGCTCAAACAAAGAATACTTCATTGGAAAATGGAAAATTTTCAGTATATTTACAATGTATTTACAAAAATGTCAGCCCCATAACCCTAAGAAAACAACATGAAATAAAAATAAAAGCAAAGATGTCGCAGGCTAATTGAACCCCAACCCCCCCCCCACACACACAAACACACCCATTAACGTTTTTATAAGCTGGATATGCCACTGGAACATGCTCTTGGTACTTTTTTGCAACTGCATGGAAACACCAGAGATTTGATCGCATGACACCAGAACTTTGCACACCCCGCACTAGTTGTCACAAAGCCCTCTTCCAATGGAAGCGAAGTTTTTTAAAGCTGCAAGTTTACAGTGAAATGATGCAACCACAAGTTACAGTGGAGCTTGTTAATCACTACTTCTGCTCATGCAGAAATGAAACCCTCACTGACATACATGAATATTGATATTTCATTGCTAGCCAATCACGGCACAATAACCTGATGGTCCGAGGATGCTGTTTACACAGCTCCACGCCGATGTGTGGGTATACACCACATGCTGGATTTTCATGTACATGTAACATGTAAGTACATGTACACATACTCCATGTACATGTCAGTAGACATTGTACATTTTTGTACATGTGCCAAAATAGCCTCCAAAAATGCAGCCCGAGCCATCTGGTCAGTTGATTCCCACATGTGCAACAAAACAACGGAGACCTGCTTAATAGCAGAGATTTAACACCCTTGGAGTTATATTTCTCCCTATTTATACAAATTCGAAAGTAAAAAGAATTTAAATACTTGTTATCACTGTAAATCTTGTCCCACAAATGTTTTTGGCACACTGTTGCTTGTCGATATATTGCCATTCTAAGCATGTATATTTATTACAAGTTTGATTTAATGTGAACTGCCTTTTTTCATCATTGTTTGAAGAAGAGTTATTGGCTTACAAAAGCTTGAAACTTGCAGGAGGAAGGTATACAGAAGTATTCCATAGAGTTACATGCAGTTACACGGAGTGGCCAGCATGCAGTTAGCAACCGTTATGACTATGTCTGAGATGGTGCTATTATGATTACAGCCACAATTATTTTTCGTCTCGCTAATCGTGAATGGACTCAACGTTTTTGTGGAAAATAGCGTGACAGTTTTTTACTGTTTCTCAAGAAGTAGAACTGTATGGAGCTGAAATCTTCACAGGTGACTTGAATTGATAATTTTGCTTACTAATCAGCATTCCCCTGACAAAAACCAATCTATGACCCTACCTCAGAACATAAGTTGAACAGTACTGCCTTTTGAGTATTTGCTTTGTTTCAGGGCCACAGTGTAAATCCATGTCAGAAACTGTAAATGACTCGTGTGCTTATCCAGATGAAAAGTTAACAAGGAAACTTTGTACAAAATTTTGTCTTTCAGCAATGTCCATTTTGTGGATACCTGCTGTACATTGGGTATTTGCATAATTTATGACAAAACATCTATACATTGAAAATCAATGGTTTTAATTCAAACAAACACTTCACAAGTAGCACAAAATTAATTAGATCCCCATATTTTTAAGCTCTCGAGGCTGCATCCTTGTCCCATTTTTATTTGTTAAATTATTTATGCAATTAATAATTATCTCAAAATATGGAGGGCATGACTTTTCGACCCTAGCCGAATCTTTCTCACAGGCAAGATCCCAGCAGAATCTTTCTCAAAGGATTTTGCCTTTGAGAAAGATGCTGCTAGGATCAAAACGTCAGGCCGCTTTGAGATTTGTATTTCAGGTGATTGTAGTCAGCAAGCAGTTTGCAGCAGTTTTGTATTACATATCTTTGCCATTAATAATTAAACATCTACATACCTGCCTGATAGTTTGCTCTCTTGATGTGAAGTTCAGGGGAGTCCTGATTTGGAGGCATGGCAATCTCAGATTTCCTTGAAAGATGGAACATGTTGTAGCAGACTTTATTTACTTCAGTAAAGTTCTTTTGTCTATATAATTTGCAAAGTCCCCAGTGATGCCATCATGCCAGGATCTGCATCAAAGCACTTGCCCAGGCTTTTAATGAACTGCAAACTTGGATATCTTTGACCAGCATAGTCAATGCTTTCTTTTTGCCTCTAGTAATTGAGCATTTCATTTCATTCTGTGTTAACAATGAAACGCATATGTGCAGCAGATGAATTTGTTAAGGCATTTTCAAGCACTGGCCCTAGAGAGGACAAAAGAAGGCACATGTACATGTGATATGTGGCCTGTTCCAGCTAAACTTGGCTGAGCGTTTATTGTTTTTTCTAGCAAGGGCTAGTTTTAAACAAAAGGAAGTATCTTGTGTATTATTAGTTTCATAACCCTTTAATCTATACATTGACTTGTTCACAGAGAGCATATGATAGAGCAGGGTTTGCCTGATCATATAATTTGTCTTATTGCAAATACATCTGATTTATCACATGAATTTGCTGGATTACTCTTTTATTCCAGAAAGTTGGCAGGTATGACACACCAGTGGTGTGGACATGTGAGACTACTTTTATGTATGGATGATTGTGACAGGTCTGATCCAGACATGACTGCACAGAACACAATCTGGGTGTGCACTTACCACTTCTTACACGAGTCTTGATTCATTCTTGCTCAAAGCTTGGTATTCGTGAGTGGAGACATGTACCCATGCTTTAATTGTCAAGCTTAGGAACTGTTGTGTTTTTAAGCATGTCTGTAAAATAAAACATGTGTTTGTGTTGAATGAACAGAATTGCTGTACACACTGTGATTGAATCTTCATTACTAACAAATATTATTCTACACATCATTTGTTTGTTTTAGATATCCTAATTTTATGTATAGTTCCTCCTCCACCTATAAGGCTTATCTGTAGTATTGTGTGGGACCCTGTTCTAATTCATTAAAAAGCACTAGGATCGTTTATGCTTCTTTATTTGACAATAGAGTATACATGTGTACAGTATTGTAAAATAAAAGACGTTTGTTTGAGTAGAATAATAACAGTTTACAGCACAGATTGATTTAACAATATTTTAATCATCATAATCTGCCACAACTTTATTTATTCACAACAATGATGTTTACTACTGGTAGCTTTAAAAATTGAAGTCATTTTTCTCTTAAAAATGTAAATCTCTGACAAAGTCATGTCAAATACTTATGATGTATTACATGATTTTGCTTGATTACCATTTTTTAGCCCACAAAGTTGGCAGGTATGCATAAGCAGTAGAAGCTGTGTACGTACCGATTGTAGAGTGGGGAGACCTTCCAGGGAGAGATGGGCAATGAATGCAGCTATATGGGCCACTTGGAGCCAGCCAGAGACGGGGAAGCCCACCACTATGCTGGAATCGAATGAACTGATCCACACCCTTGCTATAAGTACTACTAGCAAAGGAAGCTCCCAGGAGTGGAAAGATTTCTGTGTTTATAGCTTCCATAGAAATGGCTGGACTTCCACCCATCTTTGGCAGCTGAGGGTGCAACCTCCCAAACTTGGGTCATCTGTGAACAGGATAGTGTGTCAGCAACATCATTATGGCTACCTGGAATGTGTCTAGCCTTGATGCTGACATTGTCCTTGAGGCATTACAGGACAAAGAAGTGAACACAGTTTCATGATTTTTGCATATTTTGATGATGGTTTTACTATTTAATAATTGTAACCACAGCCTCATCTGACCAAATTAACATTCTTTTTCCACGAGGGATTTGCCACATACTGAGACAGCCACCACAACTGGAAAGACCTCCAAGCAATGGAATGGTTGCTGCCTTGGACAGACTGTGGCCAAACCCTGTTCAATCACTGGCCTTGAAAGAAATCTGCAAAGCCAATCCCCTTGCTAACATCTGTGAACAGTTGAAGGTCTTCGTTGAGTGCTCTGTAGTGGTCCAGAATCATTGTCTTACCATTAAAGCTGCGAAGGAATACCTGCCACCTGAAGGTCCTGCCTCGCACCCTTGGAGAGACTGACAAGTTGCCAAGGTGGTTGTGCATATTTAGTGGAGTCTATCAGCTGTCTGAGGCAGGCTCGCCCAGGGTTGACAGCATGGCACAGATAGGATAGAGATCCAGTGAGTGATTGGAGAGTTTTAAGTATTATCTTGGAAGGACTGAGTGCATCAGAGATATTTTGGAGCTTGTCTGTGGGGATGGGTACTGTTTGCACGATGAAATTAATTTCTAACTCCAGAAAAGGAAAGTTGTGTCATTAGGACTGTTTTGTCATTTTTTCAAGGCACCCCTAGTTCTGTACATAACAAGAACGCTAACTTCTCATTTTCCGCGCAGAGAAAATTTGACTCCGTCTTGGGCGCAGACATTTTGAATCTATTATGTCCGTGCTTGCAGAACGTTCAAAATGAGATAGAAAGGGTATCGAATTATTTATTATAAATGCAATGCTCAAGTACACGAAACCTGGGTGAAAAATTCTAATAGGCCCTGACACAAGAGAAACCCACTTGAACTTGCTTCCCCTTAGGCAGTAGGCAGAAGTCATAAGGGTTAATGGGCAGAAAACAAAATGCATATTTGATGTGGGCTTTTGCCATAAGAGTCCCTTTTCCCAAATTAAGTACTAGGTTAACTGTGTCATCAGAAGAGATATATTGTACTGAACATAATTTTTTGTCAATACTGTCATTGATTAAGTTGGGGTGAGAAAGGTAGTGGTTAAGCCTAAAGCTGCCTGGTTCAGCTTTGGGGACAAGACGTATTGGAGAAATTCAAAGCTTTTTGATTTGACTTATTTGAAATGGAGCCTGTTGTGCGGCCCAGTTTAACCTCTTTTCCCAGCTTGTCAAGTGCTAGGGTAGGATTACTTCTGAAGTCAGATAATTTGCATCCCTGCAAGTGGGAGGGCCCTCATAGCCTCGTCTGAACCCAAGTGTAAACCTTCAACATAGCAAAGATGCTGCCTTAGTGTTGGGTAAGTGTTGAGTAAAAATAGGAGTCACCCTAGGTTCACCGGGGAAGGTGCAAGACTGCAAGTGCAGTTTGAAGAGTTGGCACATGGCCGGAGTGTAGGTTGTGCCCCCCTGTTGGGTGGGGTTTTCTTATTAGCAAGAGTTTTGCAGACGGAAGCCCCATGCCCACCTGCCTAGAATGTGGAACACTCATACAGGAATGGACACTGCCTGTGGGCAACAGGACGCCTAGTTGTACTTGAAACAGACACCACTGCTGTAGGGGTTTGGACGGGACTGCCAATGAAAGGAGTTGAATGGCTGTTTTGAGGCGGTGAGTAGGAAATCTGTGCCCATGAGAGCTTAAAAGAGACCTGAGACCAAAACATGGAGAGCCCACAGCTCTGTATCAGGGATAGACCATGACCTAGATGGATGAAATTTGTGACATATCCGAAACTGTTGGTGGTAATCTTGCCACCCACATCCAGGGAAGCAAGCAGTGGCCACACATGCCATATGCATGTACTTAAAGTAGTTCTTATGAGCAAGCAGGGGGAGTGCTGAGGAACACCACCGCAAGGACCAGTAATGCATCGGTCCAGACCAAGATTGAGTTCATCTGTGTTTTTCTTTGTGTCTGTCACTTGCAGTTGGGCTCACTGTTGCATGGTGAAGGTGAGGTTGGAGGGGGAGGGGCTGGATTCCTGGCGGTCAAGGAGAGAATCAAAATCTACAAACTTGCTTCTAACAATATTTTTCCCTGGTCCCAGTGGAAACTATGGTCCTGAGAGGTTTGCAAACCTACAGCAACCCCCCCAACTATATGGGATTGGTGGTGTTATTGGGTTGGTTGGCCAATTGTGTGGTGGGGGCTGGGAACCTGCAGTGGCCTTTGATATGGAAGCCAAATTGGTTCCCAGAATATTGCACTCACCGGATTCTGATAGGCTTGATGGGAGACTGAAGGCCACACAAGCTGGCCAGAGGTGGCAGGCCTGGGCATGGAAGCGGGTATGGTAGGGTGAACTTGAGGTTATGCTGGAGCATGTGGAAGAGGGGCCCTTGGAACACCGAAAAAATGAGGAGCTGCCAAGCTGCTTGAGCAAGTTGGATGGCTGGTAGGTTGGATATGGAGGAAAGACAATATGTGTAGGGCTTGGGCAAATCTTAGGAACCCGGACAGAGGTGGCATGACACTGGCAGGTGCTGCAGGTGGGCTAACTTCGTGCAGGAGCCAGTTGGGTGGCAGCGCAGGTCATAGTTGTTGCAGCTGCCATGGAGGTTAGCATGGGTCTAGTGTGTGCTTCACCCAGCTGGCAAGGTCAAACCAGTTAGCAATGTTAGCAGGAGGTTAGCCTTGGATGGGGCCGGTTGCGGCATAGAATGCTGGCCCACTGAAGGCTGGGGGTCTAGGGTGTGAGCGTCAACTGTAGAAACAGCCAAATTTTCTCAGCCTCCATGGGATTGGTCATGGTTGTTGATGCCGCAGTGCTTGCTGTGGATGAGCTTGCAGTAGATATCAATAGAGGGCACTGTTCATGGAGACTGTCGCAGGTGTTACTGTTAGAATCAAATGGTGATGTGCTGACGCTAATGTCTGGCTTAGGAGAGACTGGAGGGCCTGAGCCTGAGTGCAAGTAGGAGCCGTAGAAGGTCATTTCCCTTACTTACCATTGTCCTTCTTGGTCTTCCAGTTTTGTCCTCAGTTTCTCATTACCATGGACCATCAGGCGACAACTTGAGATAGTCAGAATGATGAAAATAGTTGAGAGTATTTTCCAGACGTGTTCAGTGCTCAGCAAGATAGCATGAAAGGGGAGAGAGTGCACTAAATTACCGTGGCCTGCCTAGATCCTGGGTAAAGATTAGTTGGGAAGTGAAGGTATTGCAGGAATACAACCACTTTAGAAAACTTCCTGTGGGCTGTTAGAATGCCTGCTCTTGCTCCCCTGTGCCAAAAGGGTTTTTCAGAGAGGAGAACTGGAAAACCTTATTAAATGATAAATAATGCATTATGTACATTGCATTTAGAGTATGTTATATGGAATTCCCTTCTAGTTGTATTTCATTATGTTCAACAAACAAGGATATGTGCATGTGTGTGCCGACAAGGCATCAACAGTTCTTTGTCCAGGGAATAGTGGCTTTAGGCTTAATTCATAGAGGGGGCTCTTAAAGCAAATCTTTGTTTCTATTTCTGCTGACATTTTCAGAACAAAGAACAGTTTTCTATTAAGTAAACAGTTTCCCAGTATTTCCATTGAGAGAAGCTGCCCAATTTTGTCCCCCTCTTTTCCCCTTTTTCTCCATGTTCTACCTCAAAGTCCATAGACTTTGTAAATGTTTTTCTGAATGCCACTTTGGTCACTGTTAAAGCTTTGGTCATAATGAGACTGCCAAAGCAAGGCTTTATACCTAAGAAGAAAAATGAAAACTCACATTATGATAACCCAATCAATGACATCAATTTAAACTTGCCCTTTGAAGACCTTTATTGAGAGAACAAATACAATTGGGTTCAAACACGGTATGTGTGTAGACAGGAATGTGTTCAAGATGAAAACTGAGGTATTGCCATACTTATGTCATCCTATGATTTTCATGATTTTTTTAGAATTCTTTTTAACATATTTTCTGAACAAAGTAGTTTTGAATGTATTTGCAAGACCTTTGGTAGGACAATCGATGTGTGTGTTTTTTAAATTGTGACATCATGATGACATCATCAAAAAGTTCAATTTTTGTGTACACACAACAGCATTTGATCAATGTGAAATTGAATGGGTCTCCAAATGTTAACTGATACATATAAACTGCTATCATGAGGATGTCATTTAAAATTTTGATATTATTTGAATATTTACCATGTTTTTTAGTCTTTTTTTTTACACACACGTCGTAACCATTTGAAGCGTTTTAAGTAGAGATTCAAAAACTGTATGTGTAGTGTAGTGATGTTTTGATGAAATAGTCTTGTGATAATTTTGTAGCCTTTACGTCTTTGTCCAAATCCCCTGGACCTTTTTAAAGTAGAATAAATACGTATCAAGAGACAGACGAATTTTGGAAAATTAAAGTTTATCATTACCTTTGTTCTGCAGGATGGATACATATTGCAATGAAGCAGTTTTACATGTAAAACATTCCACAAGGATTTCCTGTAAAAGATTGGTTGCTGAGCTTGAAAGTGGAGGAAATGTCAGATTTGAAGAAGGCCATTCAGCAAATGCATGGTAAAGTATTGTATCCATTTTTCTTTCCATCACATCTCAGAATTAAAAATAAAAATTCCTTTTATGTATTCATTCCAGATTCTCTCTATAGAGGCTGTTCTGAAAAGGAAACTGAGATTTAGGGTGAATTTGTCACTGACAACATTGTCATAAATGTGTACATTTCATTTGATACTAACATGATATGCTTGAATTATTCATTACCGATCATGGACAATCTGAGTTGTGAAGCCAGCATTGACATTGTTCGAAGAATTCAGTCTGTGGCATTGCACACTTTTTAGATATTTTAAGGAGTATTTACTGACATAACTGTGTTAACTCTCACATCAGGCAGGATAGAGTTTTGAAAGATTGTAGTTAGCCCGAGGTTAGACATACACAATTTTTTAGCCATTCCATTTAGTGGACAAACTAGGGTTGAACAACTAGTGGAATTAGTTTAACTAATCACCAATGCCAAAATATATTGGTAGTTACACCATCAATTTCTAGATAGTCTGTTTATTGCTCTATGACTAGTGGTTGGAAATCGTACACGGTGTCCATGACTGTTTGCATCGCTGTGAACGTGAGGGCGCAAGAGGCCATCAGTTTAAAATCGGGTTTGCTCCGGTTGTGCTCTTGCCATTTCCATGATCCTGCTAAATTGGTCTGCTTGCCGGAAGTTTTAAATGGAAACTCTAAGGAAAGGCTTCGCGGATGAGGTTAATGGTTCATTCTCCCACTGTGGTGGAGGTTCAGTTGGTGCAAGATGGAAGATTTATTTCAATTTAGAGAGAACAGGTAGGAGATATCCTAACCCGGTTTTGGTTTTCGAATTCAAATGCCCAGGAAGCAAAGCATTTAGACTATGGTTAGATCTCCTTCCATCTCTTTGGGGTGTTTCAGTATTTACAAGAGAATGTTGTTCAGGTTTCATTCATTTGGCTCGCTATTTGCCTTTTGCGAGGGGAACGGCTGCTAAGATTGGTGGGCACAGCAATGTCAGCAGCTCAACAAATACACAGAGTCAATATTCACCAATTAAGGTTGTATGTCCATGTGCATGTATGTTCTTTTATCACACACCAAGCTGAGGGCATGGCTAATATAAACCCCCCAGTGTATAGGAACCCACCACCCAAGCCCAAGATTACATTCGTCATGGAAGTATGAAAATCGACTGTAGTAGTCCTATGTGTGCAGGCATTCGGTGGCCCAACAGGGTTTTGCAAGTTGTGCTGGGCAGCACAGCAGACTTATCAAAGATGACATAAATACATTTTCCATGTTCACTTTATTATGAGATGACCCTGTTTAATGACTAGTTATGTAAAGAAGATTCATGCTGTGTGAGGATAATTTCATGTTGTATGTATAAAATATCACACAAAGCCAAAACAGTATTGTTTTCGTTAA
>NW_019091358.1:93983-127847 GCF_001949145.1 Acanthaster planci
ATTGTGCACATAGAGTTGGAGAATAATTCATACCTTAGTAATTGTTGATTGTCTTCAAACTTACAGCAAGCACTAACTTTACAACGAAGATAATTCTAAAATATTTACGTCATGATGACGTCATCACGTGATTTATTATTAAATTTTTAAAATTCCGTTAAATATATAAAAAATCCATATAAAATCAACCGTGGCCTCCCATGGTTAATATCATGTAACAAGTCATATTAGATTATCTTAGTGGACATCCAATTGCATTAGTTGAAATTATAAATTAAACTTTTTCAGTGTATATGTCACGTCCAGAATATAAAATTGTACATTTTTACTCTTTCATAGTTTCTTAATGCCAGGTTTTTTCGTCACAATTGCCAATACTTATGTTGTTGGTGAAACAGTCCCGAAACAGCTCTGTGTTTGTACTTGTTTACAAACACTTCTATCGAGTTGTTCTTTTTCAGACCAATTCCTTCCACCAGTCGACTTTGGCAGTTTGCTAAATCTGATCGACTTCAAACTCGGCAGACCTTTGGACAATCATCCAAGGATGGTCCTAGAAGAAATTCACAGTAATAACTTAATTAGTTTATTTATTGATTTTTGAATAATTACTTTTCCCATAGACTTTGTACACAGATTGCACACAGTTTTCGGACTGTCCTCTATCAGGCTATGAGGGCGCTATTGCAGAATTATGGTTACACCTGCCTGGGGTTTTAATTGTCAACAAACTGTCCTACATTGAACCATAGATGGCGTTGTTGCTCAACATAGGGTTTGTACACAATTGTCCAGCATAATGCGTGAGCAGTCCTCAACTTCGACCGAGAATTACTACCAAAACGAAAGAGAAATCAAACTAAATTTTCCCTTTCGTTCGATTGCAAATAACCCGGGAGTCCAAATATCAAATAGTATTTCATAAGTTTTTTCCAGTTAAGACAAAAATCGCGTATCATGAAATTAAAGGAGCAGTTTTCCTGCATACATGTTTCTAGCCCATTGACTTTGTACACGTTTTCGAGCCACAAATTTGGTGACTTTGCAATGTTTGATCATTCCAAAAGTGATAGCCAACAAAGACCCTGATGCAAGATTTATTGCAAAGGGATGACATCATGATGACATCATCACCTTATTTTATATTAGTTTTTGAATATTTAATTTTTCCCCATAGGTTTTGTACACGTTTTTCTACTTAACACGAGTGAGCGAGTAGTCTTTAACTTTGGCTCAAGATTACTATAAGAACGAGAGAGAAATCAGGTACTTTACGCTCTGTTATTTGATTTTAAATATGCCTAAGAGTCCGAATATGAAATAATATTTCATAAAAATTGTTCAGTTTAAGCGGAAATCACGTGACTTCAACTTAAAGGAGCAGTGTTTCTGCAAACGAGTTTATAGCCCATTGACTTTGTACACGTTTTCAAGGCACAATTTTTAAACCTTTGGGACGTTTGATCATTATCAAAGTGACAGCCAATAAAGACCCTGATACAAAATTTTATTGTAAGTAAATGACATCATGATGACGTCATTATGTGATTTACTATTGATTTTTCAATATTTATTTAAGCTCATTGACTTTGTACACGTTTTCAAGTCAGCATTTGGGTTAGTTTGAAAGGTTTGCTCAACCTCAAAGTTACGGACAACAAAGACCCTGATGAAAGAATTTTGCTAAATATATGACGTTATGATGACGTCATCACAAATTTTTTAATTGATTTTTGGATATTTAATCTTCACCCATGGGTTTTGTACACGTTTTTTAACAGCCTGTCCTTGGCATTTTGGTAAATCTGAATTATTTCCTTCAATGTACACTTGAAGTCCCTCACGAAGAGAGGCTCCCAAAGAAAAATTGTCAAAATAACATCATCAAGGGTCACGTGACACAAGATTAAAGTTTTCCCCATAGGTTTTGTACATGTTTTTTTTACTACACAATATTATCGATCTTAATGAGGGTAGTCCTGAATTTCGGCTGAGAATTACTATGAGAGCAAAAGAAAGATCCTTACTTTTTTCATCTTCGTTCGATTACAAATATACTCAAGAGTCCGAATATCCAATATTATTTCAGATTTGTTTTTCAATGTTAATGCTAATCACGTGCATGTTTTTTCTAACGTCAAAGACTGTTGCACTCATACATCTGGATGACTTGGTATTGGAAGCATAGGTAGTCCAAAAACCTGTGGGGCTGATTAAAGTTTCAGTTTTATTTACAGGGTCTGTACAGGTTTTCACTTTACATGTTTGTTGATTTTACCAGTGCTTTGCCTGGGAATTGCTGTGAGAATTTCAAATACATTACCCTTACAGATAGTTTGATCAGTTTTTCAAAAAAATAAAGAAAATAAAAAATTAAAAAATTCTGAAACAGCTGAGTGGTTGTTCACAACCTCCTTCAGTTAGCTGTTTTGGCAAGAGCCGGAACAGCTCTTGCTTCCGTTAAAAAATTTTTTTTTAAAATTCTTTTCCTTTTTCAGACTTTTCCCCATAATGTTTGTACACATTTTCTTCCACTAGTCGACTTTGGCAGTTTACTAAATCTGATCAACTTCAAACATGGCGAACCCTTGGACAATCATCCAAGGATGGTCCTTGATGAAATTTGTGGTGATGATGTCATCACGCGATTTCTTGTAGAATTCTGAATATTTAATTTTTCCCATTGACTTTGTACACGTTTTCAAGCCACTATTTTCAAACCTTTGAAATGTTTGATCGCTGTCAAAGTGATAGCCAACAAAGGCCCTCATGCAAAAATTTTTCTAAAGAAATGACGTCATGATGACATCATCATGTGACTTAGTTTTTAATTTTCAGTATTTATTTCAGCCCATTGAATTTGTACACGTTTTCAAGGCACAATTTTGAAACCTTTGCGATACCCTGATACAAGAATTGTCATGATGACAGCATCAGCATGTTATTTAGCATTGCTTTTTCAATATTTATTTCAGCCCATTGACTTTGTACACATTTTCAAGCCACGTACAATCTGGGTGACTTTGAGATGTTTGATCACGATCAAAGTTACAGCCAACCAAGACCTTGATAAAAGTTGTTAGCTTAATATTTCCAAATAGGTCACTTGGGAGACATTTTGTGGTAAATTTTTCAACATTAGGGAGACATCGGTCATTAGGGAGACATCGGTCATCAGGGAGACATTTCAATGTCTCCCCAATGCTCCAACTACCAAAAGGAGGACAATTTTTATTGTCCACATTTTGAGAGATGGGTCAGAAAGGAAAACATGCAAAGTTTGGTTAAGATCGGATTAGGGAATATTGAATTAATGGACGGTAAAGTGTGTGCTTGTTCCTATAGGAATGTCTCCCAAGTGACCCATTTTCGGTAATAAGAATTTATGATGTCATGATGAAGTCATCAACTAGTTTTTTATTGATTTTTGAATATTTGATTTTCCAGTATAGGTTTTGTAGATGTTTTTTAAAAGCCAGTGTTCGGTACTCTTGTCAATCTGATTGAATTATGTAACATTCACGAAATGTTAATATTTACTATTCGTGCTGATATTTTCATAATTAGTTTTTTTAAATGCTTTCTCGAAAATGCCGAAACAGCCTGCAGTTGTTTTAACAACCATCAAACCTCTAGTTTTGCTTTGAATTAGTTTGCTCTATGGCATGTGCTTTTTCTGAGCGACAGTCACAATAGGAGGTTGCATAATCCTTAGGTTCCCTGCTTTTACCAAGCATTGGGAACGTGTAGGACAAAAAAATTGTTGCGTTGTTTAATTGATTGGTGCCACACACATGTGCTTGCAGCCTTATCTGGGCTTCCTGAACAACTTTATAGCTTGTGCTTGTGGCTAAGGTTCATAAATAAATGGAAGGTCTGTTTTGGCGTACAGAGCAACAGATACACCAGTTGCGATATAAATAAAGATGCCTTTCGACAATAGTCAAGGGATAAGCCTGAAAGGAAGAAGTGAAAGGCAATGTTTCTGCAGGGATACAAATTAAAGCCTTACTCTTGGTTCCGCCATCCTTGATTTTATTTGTTGGTGTTGTTTTCTTAGGGTTTTATGGCTAATATTTGATTGGAAAACACCAGTGGAAAACACCAAAATACTTTCTTTCTCAATCAACTAGGATGGGTTCTGTGTTAAAAAAAAAGGAAAAGTTGACATCGCACTGATTGAGCCATGATGGAATGTGTACAAGGAGCACAAGGGACCGGTCGACCAGGCATAGGTACAATGAAAGGCAATCAGGGCCCCAGTGATCATGGCCGGGGATGGTGATTGACCTATATCATAGCCAACCATTTTAGCTTTATGCCTTTGCAACAGTTTTTTACAACCCTCCTCCCAAAAATGGGAGTCTTAAAACAGTAAAAAATGAAAAATAGAAAGAATAGCAAAAAAAGTAAAAATGGAAAATAAAAATATATATATATTTTAATGTGTGTATTATATTAAAGGGCAAGGAGCCCTCTTGCAATGAAAGTAATGAAAGATTAGCTCAGCGAAAAGGCAGGAGAAGGTGAGGGGTGAATGAGCACTCATTAGCCCCAGAGGGAGAGCAAACAAAGTTTAACTCCACGGAAAAGCTAAGAGCATGAGGAAAAGGGGAATAAGCCCCTTGGCTCTAATGAAGAAAAGCATAGATGAGCTCGCCAAAGGAAAGGCTGGAGCAGGGAAAAGTCAGGGGAAATCCCAGCAAAAGTGGGAAACTGTTGGCTTCTCTTCCACATTTCTGACTCCATTACTTTGGAGGTACTGGTTGAAAGGGAATAAGCCCCTTGGCTGTCATAAAGCAAAGCAAAGATGGACTCGCCAAATGAAAGACTGAAGCATAGACATGTCAGGGAAAAGCCCGGCAAAACTGGAAATGCCCTTTAAATGTTGGCTTCTCTTCCAAATCTCTTACTCCAGTACTTTGAAGGTACGTGATGAGGATGAGCCAAAAATGACAAAATTTGATATTAGCAACAACATCAAAATCATATCATCAATTACTCTTGGGGGTCAATCTTAGTCAGGCTCGAGTAAGAGCCATTTTGCTGGCTACTGACCCTGCATACACACAAACTACACCATGTGAGCAGTTCAAGCATTTGCGCCTTGGCTATATCAAAGAAGGCATAGAGTGGCTTGCCTCATGACAGAGAGGAGCAGGGCGAAAGGGGAATGAGCCCCGTTTGCTATGAAAGCATGCTTAGAGTAGCTCGCCAATCGTCAGGAGTAAAAGAAAAAGGGGAAATGAGCCTTGGAAATAGGTTTATACAGAAAGAAGTTGCATTTGAAAAATAAGTCGCGCAGGGTGAGATGGAGTGAGTGAGGAATGGTTGAGATATGGGGGAGCCTGGGCAGGAAAGAGGGTTATGCCCGCGTAAAGAAGGAAAGGGAAGGAAGGTTGAGTGCATCTGAAAGTTGGAGTGAAAAACCTTTCTACCCATACATGTACCTCAGACTAAAGACTCTGTAGCCCAAACAAAGCGACAATACAGCTTACTGTTCATCTGTAGCCACTACTATTCACCTGCAGGCCTGTTCGATATTCAGTGTTTCTGAAACCAAAATGGTATTGGTATTGTAACGGGGACCCCTTTGTAGGGGGCCACACCCACCAGTTGAGAACACAAACTCAAAATCAGTCAACCGAACACAAGTTATTTATTTTGGTCTCCAGAAAAAGTATAAAAAAGGAACATTTTTATTTCTTAATTCTCTAAAAAAAAGGAGTGAGATTGACCAGGCTAGGTCCCCATAGCACTCGACAACATAGCAAACAAAATACAGACTTACATGACAGAAGAGAGACATTGACGGACGGTAGTGACTTGTACAAAATAAACAGGCTAAAACTAACGTCACAGTGTGTACAGGAAAAAAGACCACCGCCCGTCAAGCTACAGAGATGTGTCCCCAGCCAGAGTGTTCTGTGGAAATGCCTCACCCAGTGTTTTTTTTTTTTTTTAGTTTTAATGGCGCTTTCAGCAACTCAGGCTATTTTCGCCAATAACTGTACGTTTATTCATACACTTTATTAATCAGCATCACATTACAGAGTTAGGAAGAAGGTCCAGTTTTAGAGGCAGGGGGAAACCGGAGTACCCGGAGAAAACCTGCGAGAGCAAGTATAGACTGGAAACCAAATGCACTTAAAGCCTGAGCCAAGCCGGGCCTCGAACCCAGGCCTCGTTGGTGCAAAGCGAGGAAAGAACCCAGTGGTAGTTGCATGGGCCTTTTTTGCCCACCTAGCAAACCATCAGTGGAATGCTAGAAACAGTCCACTGTACCTTTTGTACTTCATCTCGATGGACATTGCCCAGCACCCTCAAAAAGGAATGTG
This sequence comes from Acanthaster planci, assembly GCF_001949145.1. Next base: position 100,322 of record NW_019091358.1, read on the forward strand.
CCAACACAATGAATATACCCACCAGCTGGGTCTTAACCCAGCACCAGAGACCTTTTTTGTTACATTATTATTGTGATGACATCATTTTTGGGGGGTTCAGTTTCATGTCTGCCACTGTTGCATCACAAGGTCTGTATAAAATGTAAAGTCTGATCAGACAGTCCTTATAGTCACCAATGGTGCCGATCCCTGAAGTGCTGCACCGGCATGAATTTTACTTTTCTCATCAGATGAACCATTTCCAAAAAGAATTGAATAGTTTTAATGAGTGAAATTTTACCTCAAAATGGTTAATTATTGTGAGGCTTGGAGTATCTTTCACAGGTGAAAATAAAAACAACAAACTTCCCTCCAAAAATGTATGCCAACCATGGCGCCATCATGACCTCATCATGTGATTTATAATGGATTTTTGCATATTTAAGTTTTCCAATATGTTTTGTACATATTGTTGATAGGTCTTCTGACCCATCTGGCAATCTTGCACCTTTATTAAAGTCATACAAAGCAAAGCCTGGGACTCAAAAATGTAATAAAAGAATTAATTATCATTCATGTTAAATTTTCAAAAACCACATAAAATCAACCATGACTTCCGGAGCTTGCTTTTTGCACTAATAGAATAATCTCCTATCTTCATTTCTTCTCATGTATGTAAAACTGCTTGACCCCCATTTTTGGTTAAAACTGTTGCAAACTGTAAGTGCTTTATAATTTAAAATTGGTAACCGATATAAATGTACTTTTAATGGTCTTTGTCTTCGACACAGTGGTATTCCTCAAACATTCACTGGTTACATCATGCAACACTCGAGCGCCCTTTGGTGACACCATTACGTCCAAAAAATTCAAAAATGTATTTTGAATAGATCTCTTTGGCAAAGTTCGCTTGAGTCGCTTGAAAATTGGTAGACACAGTGACTTTTACGTCTGCAACATTTCTACAAAAATTGGGGCTGATGATGTCATCAGACTGGAAGTTACAATGAAAAAAACTTTAATTCGTAATTCATTACAAATGGCTAAAAAATCAATCCCGACAGCTGCAGGCCAAAGTTGCCCTTTGAAAACTGGAATAAATATCTGTATCCATTGTCCAAGATTTAAGGCTCCTTTAATTGTTTATACACACTGTGTGCTGCTACTGAAAAACCTGCTGTCCGTTGATTATGCTTGCAACACGACCCATAGGGGTAAGAGCCATGTGCTTCTTTTTTACATGTAACCCATATAAAGGGGCCACTCTGCTTCCGGAGCAGTGTTTTGGCAATGTACTGACCACACGGCAGGGAAAAGCGTGTGAGTGTGTAATGACGAATCTACCTGCTTGATTAGCAGGCAGATTCATCACAGTGAAAGAAATTAGCATGTACTGTGATGGCTGCATCAAGAGGGTAGCGGTCTATTAAGGCCCATTAAGTCCCAAGAAAAGTACTGTACCTGCTGAAGTTTATGAAAGATCGTTTTGAAACCCTATATACCAACTTTTTTTTGACTGAAAAACTCCTCGAAACAGCTCAGTGTTTTGACAAACACAATGTTCATCTTGTTTTCGTTTTCTTCTTCTTGTCGCAGTTCTCTGAATATCCCATTTCTTTTGTACAGAGTTTTCACAGGAGGACTTTAGTCCCTGTGCAAGGTTGAATCTTGATCAAAGTTTCCTGAAGCACAGACCCTATGGCAATCATTGGCCTAATAGGGAACTTAAAGGCATGGCTGTCCGAAAATTGGCATGCATAATGTCTGACCATATTCATAAGCAAGTGTGATTATAGGATGAACAATTTTATTTTGAGCGTTTATTAGTTCAATGATATTTTACAAAATGACTGTGGAATGTTCTGTTCAAGGTGGCACAGCTGAGTAGAATGAATACTCTCTGTGTCTCTGAATGAATGATTCTTTCTGTTGTACCACTGTGGAATTGTTACTACCTAAATAAACAAATCCTTGCATTACCTACAAGTTCAGAAATTCCTGAAGAGCTGGTCAGGGCTCCACAAGTGTGGCCTTGCATTGGAACTTGCTGTGGAAAGAACATTTATTTTTGCCTTGCTATGCACTGTATCAGTTACCTGAAATCAATAACCCAATAATCAGATCACAGGAATTTAATCAGGTATTGTAAAGAATACCTTTTCACGTCATTCAAGTGTACATACATGTCTTTTATTATTTCTTTTTACACATACTGTACTTAGGTTCTCATCTTGTCATGACCTTATCCTCTCACGGTTCTGTGCTGCTGATTTCAAAGTCCACAACATAGTTGGTATCAAGATTCACACTATCACCAGAGTTCACAACAGAATGCTGCAATATCGCTTTGATAACAAGCTGAGTGCCAGTGTTGAGGAAGAGGAGTCACTTACTGTAAGCAGGTGAGACATTTCCATGAAAGATTGATTGTAAATGTAGATATTGAAAACTATTCTGTATTCCTCTTTCTCTTGTGGTAGATTGCCAAGAATGGACAAACCTTACATGCAAAAATTGTTAATATTCAAGCCATTAGATCCTTTTGCCTCTGAAAATGACTTCCGTGGATGACGTGCGAACAGGCTCAATTTTTCCTAATTTGTTCTGCAGACTACATGGGTACTCATTTAGGAATTATATTATTTCGTTTCTGCAGTTACAATGTTAACACTATGAAAGTTAGATGTTAAATGTTGTTTCCTGGTTAAAAGTATTCTACCCTGATTTTAACCCCGTTTTAATTGCATAGATCAAGCAAAAATGTCCATGCCGTTTTTAACAGTGTTTCAACCGAACCCACCACTCTTTGTTATTCAAGCCTTAATCCTCTCCTGGTCTATCGGCAGTCCAAATGGACAGTCACCCATTTTAACTGTGTTTCAACAGTGTGGTGGTAGTGCCTACAAACTGCAGTGTCCCATTGAGTAAATTTACTTTTTACCTAATTAAAGAGCGGTTTGGGGGAAATGTAAATCATCTTCCTTACGTTCCACAAGTTGGAAATTGGCTTTAGTGTATATTAGTGTGCAAAGATATTTCCACACCCGTTTAGATGATAAATTCATTGATGTTTACATATTGTCACAGCAATTTTGTACATCCCATCATTTATTAAAAAAAAAAAGATCTCACTTATGTAAAAAAAAAGGTTCGGTTCCCGCAACAGCCGTCGAAGACCAATGAAATACGTTTTACTTTTCTCGCTCTGCGATCACACTTTAATGACCATGGATTTTGTTCAACGTGTTTCTGTTATTGTTTGCTATGTTGGTACATCTGTTTGTTTGTGTTGATTTGTAAATTAAAGTGGTAGATACCATGGTTTAGAGTGTGTGAGCAAAAAGAGTCAGAACAATACTGAATGTCACTGAGAAACATTCACATTCAAAAGCAGAATCGTGTGTGTGTGTTAAGTGCTGAGATATTTGGTACCAACTTTGCCTGAGATCCCCGAAAACAGCAGGTAGTGATTGCAATCAGAACGTGAGAAATCAATCGCCGTGCGAGCGGGCCAAGATTTGGCTAAATTAGAGTCAATATCGGTCCCAAATCAACGGCCGGTTTGTTCACATTTTACAACACTCAGCCCGGATACCACACCTCGTCAAAGAATTATACAGACTTTGTTGAACATACCCATTAGTTTAACGTTTATAGTATCATATAATGGGTAATGTGTTTAAGATAGAGAAGGCAATGGGAATTGAGTTTATTATAAACCTTTGTCATTGAACCCACTCAATATCTCACAAAATGGCAATGAGGATGTTTAAATAGTCATATAGAATAACAAAGGATATATTTGCTCACCTGTACAAGTAAACATTTGGCATATTGCATTGATATCTGAGCTGTTTTGGGAGTGATTTGGGGACCCTTTTTCCCGTGCTCCAACCCTTCGTTACATATTGTGCATGCCAATACATGAACATACACACGTGTATAGTCGGTGAACATTATGGCGTCGGGACTCATTGGTCGAATTGACCCATTTAACAGCAAAGAGGAGGACTGGCCAACATGTGAAGCGTCTCGAGCAGTATTTTGAAGCCAATGGAATTGTTAATGAGCGAAAAGTTTCAGCATTTATCAGCCTCATTGGATGTAAAACATACGGACTGCTCAAGAACCTCACTACTCCAGCCAAGCCATCATCCAAGTCATATGCTGAACTGATTCAGATTTTGACAGCACATCTCGCCCCCAAACCCTTGGTGATCGCAGAGCGCTTCCGTTTCCATAAGCGAGATCAGAAGGAGGGGGAACGTATCAGCACCTACCTTGCCAAGTTACATAAACTGGCTGAACATTGCCATTTTGGCGAATACCTCGACCAGGCACTTCGTGACCGATTTGTCTGTGGCTTGCGGGCAGGTAGCATTCAAAAACGCCTACTTGCTGAAGATAAGCTGACACTAAAAAGGCAACAAAGATTGCAACGGCGATGGAAACAGCCGCTAAAGATGCCATTAAAGTTCAACAGCAGACCAATTCCGACCCGACTGTACATGTTGTAGCAAAAGCAAAACATCATGCTGCAGATGTGGCAGATCAGGACATTCTGCTGACACTTGCCGATTCAAAGATGCAACGTGTCATGCATGGGGAAAAACTGGCCACATAGCACCAGTCTGCCGTTCCAAACCTCGTTCCCAGGGCAACAAACTGCAGTCAAAGCCCAGACAACCCCAACCTTGGCGTAAGGGAAAAGTCAAAGTTATGGAAGAAATTCCACAAACAGATGATGAAGATGAGGACATTTTGATAGCCAGAATGAGAGTACACAACGTAGATGGAAACAAATGTGATATGAGCACTGCTGTCTGGGTCACACTCTCCATCAACAACCAGCCAGTAAAGATGGAAGTTGACACAGGGTCAGCCATCACAATACTATCCATGGCTGACTATGAGAAATTCTTCCAGGGAGACAAGTAACACCCAACCAAGATGAAACTGCAGACTTACACGAGAGAGAAAGTCTCGCCAGCAGGGTTCTTGGAGGTGAACGTTGAGTACAACAAACAGCGGTACACTGGGAAGATCTACGTCATTGATAGTGGTGGTACCCCATTGCTTGGCCGTGACTGGCTAGCCCACATTAAATTGAACTGGCCAAAATTATTGGCTCTATCGACGGCTGTGCCCCCAACTACAGGCACGACTGAGGCCAAGCTGAAATCCCTGTTGAACGAATACCCAGAGCTTTTCACAGAGGAAATTGGTGAATTGACGGGTATCAATGGGAAACTCAACCTGAAGGAGAATGCCCAGCCGGTATTTGACAGCCAGGCAGGTACCTTATGCCTTACGCCCAAAGTGGAAGCAGAATTGACAAAACTGCAGGAACAAAATATAATTTCCCCTGTAGAGCACAGTGAATGGGCAATCCGAATTGTTCCAGTGGCAAAACCGAATGGAGGGGTATGCATTTGTGGTGATTTTAAGGTGACGGTGAATCCAAACCTGAACATCGATCACTTCCCATTACCCAGAGTGGAAGATTTCCTTGCCACTCTCGCAGGTTGGCAGAAGTATAGCAAACTTGATTTACGGCAAGCATACCTGCACATGGTGATAAATTCAGAATCCAAAAAATTACTCACCATAAACACCCACAAAGGTCTGTTTACCTTCAATCGCCTAGCATTTGGAGTAGCCTCTGCACCAGCAATCTGGCAGAGAACCATGGAACAACTGCTCCAAGGCATACCTGGAGTCCAGTGTATCCTAGATGACATGATTATCACAGGCCGTACTGATGAGGAACACCTCAGCAATCTGAGGAGGGTCCTTGACGTGCTCAAGCACCATGGCCTGTGCTTGAACAAAGCAAAATGTGTGTTCTTCAAGAACAAAGTGATCTTCTGTGGCCACGAGATAACCTTTGAAGGTTTAAAGAAAGCCCAAGACAAGATCAAAGCGGTGAAAGATGCCCCTCATCCTACCAGCGTGAGGCAACTACGCTCATTCCTGGGCTTGGTGAACTACTATCACTGTTTCCTACCTAATTTGGCAACTGAACTGCATCCACTGAATGAGCTTCTCCAGAAGAGCCACAAGTGGGTGTGGACTCCTACTTGTGAGAAGGCATTTGAGAAAGCCAAGTCCTTGATCACATCAGATGAAGTTTTGACACACTATGATCCAAGCCTACCTTTGAAGCTGGCATGTGACGCCGCACCCTATGGTCTTGGCGCTGTCATGTCACATGTCATGCCTGATGGTACCGAACGCCCAGTAGCCTGTGCGTCACGTACCTTGACGTCGGCTAAATGCAAGTATTCCCAGATTGACAAAGAGGCACTTGCGGGGAGTAAAGAAGTTTAACCCGTACCTATCAGGACGAAAGTTCACCATGGTGACGGACCATCAACCCCTGACCTGTATCTTCAATTCTGTGAAAAGCACTCCTGTGACTGCAGCAGCACGTCTAGCAAGATATGCAGTCTTCCTTGACAGTCATGATTACAGCATCGAATACAAAAACACTGCAAAACACAGCAATGCTGATGGATTATCAAGATTGCCCATGAGCCAGACTGCATCAGAACCAACAGATCCTGTTGACATCCTCCACATGTCACAACTTGACACACTGCCAGTCTCCAGCAGTGACATCCGCAGGGAAATTACAAAGGACAAAACACTCAAAGTCGTCAACAGACACTGACCCAACCTTGGCAGCCTACCATAGCCGCAGAAATGAAATCGCTGTACATGATGGTTGCTTGATGTGGGGACTGTGCGTAATAATTCCTGACAAGTTGCACACACAAGTCCTGAGAGAGCTTCATGAGGGTCATCTGGGTGTTGTCAAGATGGAAACTCTCTCTCAAGGATTTGTTTGGTGGCCCGAAATTGACCACGACATTGAACAGTTGGTCAAGGAATGTTCCGGGTGTCAGAAAGTACAACACCCCCGCTAAAGCCCCACTACATACCTGGGAATGGCCTGTAAAACCCTGGCAAAGAATTCACATCGACTACGAAGGTCCGTGCATGGGACAGATGTTCCTGGTAGTTGTTGATGCATACTCAAAATGGCCTGAAGTCATCCAAACTACCACCACAACATCCAGCCAGACCATTGACATCCTCAGGGGCATATTCTCACAACATGGTATCCCTGAACAACTTGTGAGTGACAATGGCCCTCAGTTCATATCGGAGGAATTTCAAACCTTCCTGAAACGCAGTGGGGTTCGACACATTACTTCAGCCCCCATATCACCCATCAAAAAACGGGCTTGCAGAGCGTTTTGTTCAAACCTTCAAAAATGGACTGCAGTCAATGGAAGGGGAGAAAGGGATCAGTAAAGCAGAAGTTGTGCGGCTTTCTTCTTGCTTATCGGAATGCACGACATGCCACTACTGGTCATTCTCCAGCCTACCTACTCATGGAACGATACCTCCGATCGAGACTGGACATCATAAAACCGGACATACGTCAGCGTGTTGCTCATAAACTGCTTGAGCAATCCGCCAGTTGCAAATCTGTGAAGCCAACCAGAAACCTGCACAAAGGCCAACATGTGCTGGTTCGTAACTACCGAGATAGCCAGAAGTGGATCCCAGGTGTAATCCATTGCCAAACTGGGCCCTTGTAGTACGAGGTTCTAGTCAGCCCAGACTCCATCTGGCACAGACACATTGATCAGCTTCTTGATGCCGATACTGGAAACCACACATCTTCAACCAGCAGCCTGAGATGATCCAGCATGACCAAGTGCCCCAGATTATTCCAGACACCACTTACCAGAAGACACTGGATTCTCCAACCCCTACTCTATCCATGCAGACTCCAGCAGTCATCCATTCTAAAGCAGATCCACTGACTACTTCCAAGGGCCCAATGTCGGAGCCACCTAGCAATGAACGTCGCTACCCACAGAGGAAATGCAAACCACCAGACAGACTGGATCTCTAAACCCTTACACTCATAACACCCGACAGGCTTGGGTAGCCACCCTACTTTAAGTTAAGTGTTTCAAGTTAAACAAAAAAAAAGAGAAAAAGGGAAATTAAGTTCAGTTTTAGTTAAACAAAAAAAACAAAAACAAAACAAAAAAGGTTTTAGGAAACTCATGTTGAGATTCCATAATACTCAGTGTTTGACGGTGAAGCATAAACAAAAGAAACTGCACTTTGTGTAATATTCCCTATCCTCATAAACACACAAATGAAACCAGCTAAGTTCAGTATACAATTCAAACAGCTGAACTAGACATTTGAAACTTGAAATGTGGACTTTAATGAAACTGAACCTTTATTTGCAGATACTGTTTCAGTGGGGAGGAAATATTGAATACTTGCCACCTCTTACAATCTACCCATTCAGCTCTTTATTTTGTCTCTAAAGTGCGCCCTCAAGTGTTCAAGCTGTAAGCTAAAAAACTTCCAAGATGGCGAATAAATCAGGTGAGATCGTTCCATTCCTTTGTCATTGAACCCACTCAATATCTCACAGACGGGATGGTCTACCTCTAGGTCGATACACTGGCAAATTTGGTGCACGCAACTTTAAATTTTTGTTCACTAACAATTGTCTAGGTGACAAATAACTGTCTGTGTCACCAATTCCGTTATACACAAGATAAGAGTTTACAAGAGCAACATCAAGCAAAAATAAGAACACTTTTATACACCATATGATTGATTTCCTGACAGAACGGTGCGATGATGCCAGCTGGTCTGCAATGTCCACACCCTTCATCCCCTCGTTGTAGTCGAGTACACACTTGGGTTTCTCCAAGGCAATGCTGTCACGTTCCGCTTGCCGGTGTCGGCCATCTCAGCTGTATGCATCGTGGACAGCATACGGACATCTTTTTTGTCTCGCCAGACAAAGGTGTGCAAGCCTTTTTTTCCAGAACGGTGAACAACATCATCCCTTTCGAGTTTCAAGGAGCACAAGTCCTTGGGCTTGTTTTGACGATTAGTCACACACCCTTCATCCCCTCGTTGTAGTCGAGTACACACTTGGGTTTCTCCAAGGCAATGCTGTCACGTTCCGCTTGCCGGTGTTGGCCATCTCAGCTGTATGCATCGTGGACAGCATACGGACATCTTTTTTGTCTCGCCAGACAAAGGTGTGCAAGCCAGAATGGTGAACAACATCATCCCTTTCGAGTTTCAAGGAGCACAAGTCCTTGGGCTTGTTTTGACGATTAGTCTCGCCGTCCTGATGACGTTTGTCTTCTGGTCGTGCAGTTTCAGGTACAGATCTGGGCTGCTGAACCAGTTGTCCAGGAAAATGCTGTACCCTTTGCCAAGAAGATTGACGTTCAAGTCAAGTACAATTTTCGTACTTGCCAGTCCAACAGTCTGGTCTTTACCAGTGTAAATCTTGAAGTTCCAGGTGTATCAAGTGACAACACCTGTGCTCTGGCAGACTCGACACACCTTGATGCCAAACCTTGCATGCTTCTTGGGGTTGTACTGCTTGAACTTCAGTCTCCCTTTGAATTTCCAAAGGGACTCATCGGTAGTAATCTTGCTGGACGGAATGTAGACGGGCTTGATCTCAGCCAGTTCGTCTACCACCTGGCGGAGCTTGTAGAGTCGATCGGTCGCATCTGCATGGCTGATATTAACGAAATGCAGATAGGACAGCAAGCCCATAAATCTGTCGCGTGGCATTGTATTAGAAAAAACAGAGTCTCAAGTATTGAGTCTCTTGTCCAGTAGGACTTCAAGTCGGGTTTCGGCATAAGTCCCATGATGATGGTCATGGACAGGAACACTGACATCTCGTGTGGTGTTGTGTCGAACCAGCTTCGCATGTGACTTGGACTTGCTTCTGATTGACTTTCGGATGTTCAGTAGCATAGCGGTTGGTCTCATTGACAATGTGCAACGTCAGCTCTGGGGTGAAGAACTGCTTGAAGATTTCGACAGGAGTGCTGTTCTTGTCCAGTTCTTGCATTTGAACACCCGCTGTGCCTTGAAAGCCGTGTTGTCAAGTTTTCAGCAACTGTCCATTGAATGGACGAAGAAGTCTTGACCTTCTTCTTGGCAGGCCTCGCTAACGGTGGTTGCCTGTTAGAATCGCTGTCACTAGTTTCAATTTCTGAACCATGTTCAGAGTCCGATGTGAAATCTGAACCACTAGTCGCAGTCAAAGTTTCCTCTTCACTTGAAGACATTGTGTAATGCAACTGAAGGGCCGGGAAGTGGCCAAGCAAATATATACCCAGCGCTACAGAAAATGCTGCTTTTTGACAAAACAAATAACCAATTACACTGAACAATAGCCCATCTGTATCCCAAGTGTATGGTGCTGGGGTGCTGCCCACGTGTTCCCAGCCCAGTAGAGCCGTAAACCGTAGCCCGCACACCATGTCAATGACCTGTATTCATCGCGCTCCGAGCCCACATAGAACGTGTTGCATAAGCCTTGACCACGACCTCGAGTGATGCTCCACGGAGATTAGCCAGGGTATTCAATCAAAGACAGTAGGGTGTTCTGATGAATAAAAAATCCCATTTACCGAGTATCAGGAGATCAACCAACTCTCCAGGTTGCGCCAGATTTCCATTCAATGCAAAGGTCCCAGTAATTACAGATGTACACTGAATAAAGGTTGCATGTGTGGTATGCTGCTACAGCTGTCTCCCGGTAATTAGACTTTTCTACAGGCGCAACTGTTGCCTTCTTCCAGCATGAAGTGTTGGGATAAGATGAGCTCTTGGTCTTGTGTTCGTAGGTATATTGATGCCAAATGAAAAAAAAGTAACAGTCATTTTAGTCCAAACATTATTGGCTATGCTGACAAATATCAAACTTGCAAACAAATGCCCTGAAGTGCCCCATATTTGTTGCTTTGTCCTTTTTTATTGTATGCAGAGCGCCAACACTCAAGAGACTTCAGGAGTACTTGTTCTTTGTTTGGGACCCTGATTTACCAGGTGGAGAAGATGAGCCAATGAAGATCCTTGAAGAAGGGCCTTTGGACGGTGAAACATATCGTGTAAGTTCAATTGTCAGTTGTGCACAGTTTCAGCTTAACCACATGCTGCCAGGTGCTTATAAAACTGCAGTGTATATGGGGCGATTTTCAAGATTTTCAGTTTTCAAAATTCTTCAAAAATTCATCATTTCATTTAACGGACGTTTACACCCACATGAAGGACTTTTTGATGGATACTCTAAGTTGACAGGTAACCTTCATTGACTCCTGAATATTTCAGCTAGGCCTGCAGCCTTGTAAAAAGAGCCCAGATTGTGCAGTGTTATGTAAGTGTCTTTTGTTCCCGAAACCAGCACAGTGCACTGCTGGCATCTTTTCAATACAGGCCAGATTAACTACAGGGCTGCTGTGTGGCTCATCGTTGCGGTGGTGGAGCGCTTTTGTCCCCTGTGGTAATCCACTCTTTCTAAATGCCCCAACCTTGGTATACTGTTTCAAAACAAGGCTGGATTATCTCCACTATTGAGAATGAAAAAATGTCGGTTATACCCAGCAACTCAGTCTTTTGTGTTGAGCATGGTTTTTGTTACAAGGCCCAGGTCTTTTGTCCCAGCTTCAGACTCCCCAGCTTCGTGTATAAAGCCTGTACATCTGTTTTGCAGTCATATTTCAACCAATCTTGTAAAAATATTTTGAAGTTTTGTTAGTATTTTCTTGTTTAATTTAGTAACCATATTTGTATAACTTGGATGTCTCTTTCCTGTTATTACAAGAAAAAAATTCAAATTCATACCAAGCAGCGGGCTATGGCAGCTTTGCCGTTCTAGTTCAGCTTAGTGTGGTTGTTGTACCCTGGTTTCAGAAGGATATTCACCTGGAATACATCTAGTTCCATCTACTGTACCATTATTCTCCTTCTGGATGCCATCATCCGATCTCATATTGGATGGTGACTCTCCAATCAAAATCTCTGCAACACCCCATTTTAGTGGCCGTTTCTGACAATGACACTATTAACAACAAATGCTTTGGAGTTGGATTGAGGCATTCACCTGCAGACATGTCTCTCCTGACTGACCTGTCTGTCACAGGGTCTTGGTCTCCAGTGGCATGATACCTTCACATTAACCAGCAGTGTAACAAGCTGCTTCATTCAGGTGAGAATGGAAATTCTACAGTGGTGTCCTACCTGAATCATGGAGGGGGGCATTTATCATCCTGTGCATAATGCCTCAGTTTGTGTGCCCCTCATCAGACTTCTCTTCGAGCAAGTTACCTATTTGGGAAGAACGGTATTTTTAAGAAGCCCTGATGTATCGGTACTGTGGTTACTTCATCCAAAAGACCAACAGAGTTTCAACAGTCTAGGAACTCCACAAATTAACCTACTTGCCTCCCACCTTAGTTGCTAGTCACCAACATTCTCCTCTCTCATGCCAATTTTAAGGCTTGGGCCACAGACTCTTTGAGCATCAACTGGACAGTTTTTCCCTCCAAGGTTTGCCTTCCCTCTAGTCACAGCTTCCTTGAGTTTTGCCCAAATCAGCCAGGAGACATGCAAAATAAATTATCCTGATTGTTCCATACTGGCTAGGCAGGCAACGTTTCCTTGGCTCCTTGATCTACTAATTTCCTAGCCAATTGTTCTTCTATACCATCTGGATGTATTTATACAACCAGCATCCAAACTACTGTATCCAGGTAGTCTTCGTTTCTCTGCCCACATGTTTTCAAGCTGTCCTTCAGAGCAGCAGGCCTCCAGAGGATGCTGCAGGCCTCGCAGCTAGGAGCAGGGGAGTCACAGCCAGAAAAACTGAAGACAGTTTCTAAGAACACTTCTTCAAATAGAGTTAATAGAGAACTGCGGATCGCTATTCTTCATCAGAAACAGTCAATCAGAGACTTCTTATTTTATCTCTACAACTCTAGCCTGCAGATGTCCACTATCTTGAGGCTACAAATCAGCCATTGGTCAGTACGTGTGAAAGACAGCTTTAAAATGTCCAACAGTGCCTACACCTGTCAGTTAAAAGGTTGTTTCTGGAGTAACCTCCTTCTGAAAAGCTCATTCCAACTTGGCACCTTGGCTTCTTTTCAAACTGCCCAAAACACCTTGAACTGGCTAGGTCTTCTTCACTTCCTCACCTGACAGTCAAAACAGTTATTTTTACCCACAGCTTCAACAGCACTTCAGATAAGTGCACTCCTTTCCCTTAATGTTATTCCTTCAAATTTGAATAATTTAAATAATTATTCCAATAGTTCGAATTTCCCCAGACTAAAGATACTGGTGTCATACCTTATAATTTGGGTCAAGCTTTTGCATAGCAGCCACCACCTCTTGAATGGACTGGATTCTTGTGTCCGTCTTCTTCACTGAAAACAGTGGTGTAATGCATCGCTTATGTTACCTTGCAAAAGCTTGCCCCAGATCACGATGTATAGCATGTAGAGCAAGTGTCTTTCGTATGGAGAAGTCTAATTGTTATGATCTCAAACTCCATGTACCAGATTTTATTCAAATGTAACTTGCAAAAGGGTATTGCTCAGTATAGCAGTGTTGCACTGTAGTGGCAGAATATATATAATTGCAACTGCTTGTACTTATTGTTCAGAAATGTTTTTCAATAATTCTCAACATGGCAAAAGGTTTTTCACTGTTCTGTTATTTCTATGATTATTATTGTTTGTTTATTTTGTGAGAATGTACTAAGAAAGTAACCCTCAGTCGACAGTATGCAGAAGTTACTGTTCTAACTCTTACTGTTATTTTTCCTTGTAGCAACTTGGTCTTGATGGGGCAATACCTCTGTCTAACAGCCTGAGCTTGTGTGATAAACCAAGGATAGAATCAGCCATCAACAAGGCAGTGAAAGGGCCATGCCTAGACCCATGCCCATTTAGATTTGGCCAGTTGGTGGTGTGTAAGGTCTACTTGGGAAGGAGTCTTCCTGCCTTGGATGTGAAAATGAAGTAAGTGAGAATATGCGGAAAAGATGGATCACTTCTCATGGACTACAAAACAATGTTCATTGTTTGTGTGTTTACCAGTAGATCCAATGAAACTGATGTCCTAAAATTGCAAAAAAAAAAATTTTACCCATAAAAGCATGCTGTTGAGAGTTAAGCTAATGTTTTACTCAAAAATGATAACGTTACAGTGTCAAGGATCAACATATGTTGGATCACTGCTGGTTAGATTTATGTCCTTAATACCTTTTTCTTCCAGATTTATGTGGTATGTTTGCCACAGGTTTGTATGTATTTAAGTAGCAGAATCACTGATCTGGATTGTATTACTTGATAACAAATCTGCATAAAACCTTAAAAGTAGAAAATACTCCATTTACTTGCGGAGAATGAATGGAACCTTCTTGGTTTTATCCTGTTTATCAAGACTAAACTTATATAAGACGTTGTTGGTGAGGGAATAAAGTATATAGTGCAATTCAAATTAGGTATCCAAGTCGAGAATTTTGCAGACATAAAAATTGCTACTTATTGCCCAGTACTGTCCACTTTGATCAACCCCTCCTCTCCATTTCTTGATTTTACATAGAACTGGTGGTCAGTGAAAAAAAAACCTGTTTTTAAATACGGATGCTAAATGCCTTGTTAACATATAGCCCAAGTGAAAATGATTTTGCCGTGCCTTTGTGTATTGTATTCAACAAGCCAGTGGCACACCATTAATTCATGTATAATTGACTCTCATTATTTGTGACTAGAAGCACTAGTATAACAAACACACATCTTCGGTCCGAGTGAAAATGTGCACATGCCCATGGGGAGAAACTCCATTACAACGCAATATGAAATTCCATTTATGACAAAAGATTTTTGTCACTCAGTTGCATAAAAAAAATTATGGTCGGTGATCTGTGTGTGAAAGGTATTCACAGTTTCTGGATGACAGCTTGTTACACACAGAGGGACGCAATCAACACGCAGCATAGCCAATTAAATGCGATTCTACCACAGCTTCAATATTGTTTTATTGGTATCACAGATTATTCAAGAAGAAACTACTAGCACTAATGATATTGTGCAGGGCAAGGATTTGGTTACCAAACACAGGGCCACCAACTGACAGACAGCAGACAAACAAACCTGGAACAACCACTGTCCAGATACTCTGCTACTTCAATTTATCAATCACCCTTTTCACAGAGTCCACCAGAAACTGCCATCCCACCGATAATCGATAATCGTATTGTGTGGCTCAGTGGGCTCCTCATAAACATAACTGTGCCACCTGACACACCAAATCCATTATCACCAATCCCTGTTGGTCGACCGACCTTGTAAACACCACAAGCCAACACTGAACTGGACAGCCTTGCCTTTGGGCTGATCAGGCCCGCAATAATATCACCAATAAGATAAAACAACAGCCCCGGTTGGAACATACAAGGATTAAATAATAAGCTACCTAATAAAGTCAATAATCAGTTTCCCTGGCTGAAACTTTCCAGGGATACCAGGTCCGGTTGGAACGTACCGGGTTGTCCTTCTTGCATCTTTGTGAGGTTATTAATTTTGTAACTGCTACTAACTATCTAATTACGGAAGCTGCTTGACTTACGATTAAAATTTACAACTTTGGGTATCTTTTCTGCTTACTAAAAATGCTAGAATCAGTGGACGGAGGTGCAGGAAGAGGAAACAAATTTTCTCAAGAAGTTTTCTCTTCCTTAAGCTGTGACAAAGTGACATCTGGGAAGGCCAATCTCCCATTACTACCTATCACAGTCCCCCCACTGCCGGCTGACCCTTTTGGCCCAAGTCACTGCTGACCTCAGTGGCCTACTTATTTCCATTTTTCCAATCCCTGTGTGTGCTGCCATGGACTATGCCTGTAATATTGACCAAAGACCAAGGGCTGTACCAATAGGCCATGCGCCCTATGTGTATAAAGCATTTTATCGCCAATGGCTTTAAAATGTATTATCCAGACCTTAATAATCAGCAGAATAAGTCTGTAGACAGTAACCAAAATGCACAGCACCAATGATGCATTCCAGTCTCTTGCACTATCTGATCGTGTAAACCATTGGCATTTTCCATTTTTAAGTAATGCCATAAACCCCAAAACCTTGATAAATGAATGCATTTCTTTCCACATTTATATAATTTGAAAAAGAAAGACCAAAAAGACAAAATTCTTCGAACCATAATTCCACATCTATGAAAAACCTAATCTAATTATAGGTTTTTGTCTTCACACTGACTGATATTCCCTGACATACAGTACATTAAAAAAATTAAAAATAATAATAATTTTATTGAAGTTGAAGCCCAATTTTATAGTAAAAGTATATCACTCCAAGCCAAAGCCCCCAAATAGTGGTTGAAACTTTATGTTAGGAACCCGATAGGATTTATTGCCGAATCACTAAATCGTTATTGTTGCAAAGAATTATGGGTATGAGATCTGGCTCATGCCCGCCCTTGGGTTTGTACATTTGCATGATGTTTACTTTGCTAGACAAAATTAATAACTGTTTCATCATACAGTACATTTATGACAACACACTCCTTAGGCAGAATTCTCATCGGGGTGTCTCTGATGTAAGTTTAGATGATCAGTCACTCATGGCAATCCATATGTGAAATATCCGAACTGCCATGTGCTCAAAGATTATTGGTGTGTCACATTGGACTTTACATTTGCAAACATACAACAAAATGGATATATATATATCCTTAACATAATTTTTGCAGGAAAGATGACTTACATGGAAGGGAAGCAGTTGATCTTGTAATTCTCAAATTGTATACATTTAGTAATGAATTACTTTACTTCAAGATCCTTAGTAATTTTATTTCATGTTTACATTTTTCAAATAACATAAGGTTTACTTTTAGATTGAGAGGTTTTCGGAAGCATCATCCAAAGGTACATCTCTTTTGAATATGTGTGGTTTTGAAAGAACCGGAGGATACTCACTATTTTGGACAATATTCTTTGTCGGTCGTCAGGAGACTGTAGAGGTTCCAGTGATGGAGCGGCTTATAAAGTGTCTGGAGGTTGAAAGGATGCTAACTCAGGATCCAACCAAGGAAACTCGAGCAGAACATGGGATGCTAGCAGGTTGGCGAAATGTGTCAGTCTGGAGGAGGAAGCACGCGGGAAGGTTGCCAGG
Organism: Acanthaster planci; assembly: GCF_001949145.1. The sequence goes on from NW_019091358.1 coordinate 117,360, forward strand.
GGTATAAGAGACCCATAGATGGGTAACATGTCGTAGGGTATAGAAAACCCTTTGGACTGGGGTGTGAGGATGGGATGCCAAATGTCACTGTCGAAACCGATGTCTTGTGGTAGCATATTGAGCTTGAGGATTTGGATGGCTTCTCTGGACAGCGAGGGTTGCAATATGCATCGTTGGTTATGAGTTTGACTTTGCTCCAGTCAGTTTGGTGGTCTTTGGTGTGGGAGTGCTTGATGACGGCACTCCCACTGGGCTCTGTCTTCACTCAGTCTGGTAGGCAGGTCCCTGCCAGTCTTGCCGATGTGCACTTTGCTACATTGGAAGGGGATCTTGTGCACTTCTGGATTGTGCTGTAGATTGTATGTTACACTTGAATATCATGCTTGTGCAGGATGTGCTGGCAAGTACTTCCTAGGTAGGGGTGGGTAATAGAACAGTGGACCCCAACTAGTTGGCTTTGGGTATAGGTGACCCTTCAGCCAGGGATGGATATTGAGTCGTGTGTCTTGACTTGGCTTTGCTTGTATCCATTTCAGTGCAGTGCTATAGTGATGTGATGGAGTTCTTGGGTGAGATGTTCCTTGTTGCAGACTTTGTATGCCCTATGGACAGGGGCCCAGTTGACTAAAGACTTAATTTTGGATTGATGGAAGGACATGCCGTGTAGGTATTTATATGTTTGTTTGGGTTTCCACTAAACTGGAACGGTAAAATTGCCATCCTGCTTTCTGGGTACCTCAATGTCTAGAAATGAGATGCTGTTGTTTTCTTGTTCCCGTGGTTAACTGTATGCTGCTGAAAGCATACTGTCCAAAATGTTGAGTCCTTTCCAGTTCTTTTCAGAACCATGAAAAACTTCAAAGCTCCAGGTTTATTGTTTAAAAAATTCACATTGTTTGATGAGTCATACGCTGGTGGGCTTTCTTGCCGTCCCAAAAAGTGCATACTGTTTCTGCCGTGGGTATTAATGTGAGTCCAGAATATTCCTGTCAGCAGGATAACTTGAAACTTACGTTGTGTATGGACTTAAATTTGGTTTGTGGATTGCTCTTGATCCTAGGTAAGGAAGCCACTTTTGCAGTTATGGGCAAAAGTTAAAAGGGCAATGTCACAACAGCTTAAGCAATAGAAATCTTGTCAGTGGATAACTTGAGATCCTAGGAACCATATCACATATTGGGCAAACAAGGTCAAGGTCACAAAGGCTAAAACAATAAAAAAAAATTAAGATAATGTAACCCTTGGTTACTATTTCAAGAAACCAGGAACCAAATTTCGTATTAACTTAATTCACTTTTGAAGAAAATCTTGACCTCACACAATTCAGGATTTACATACAAAAGAGATTACGCTTTATTGGAGGGAATAAACAAGTCAATCAATCTGAGAAATACAAAGGGCTTACTTTGCCATGTGAGAAAGTTTCATGGTGAATTAAGTGTAAACTATATTTTCACAGTGTTGAGATTCATAGTGTCAGGAAGAACACCTCTGAGACAACTACATGTACATGTACAGTGGAACACTGTTATAACAAGGTCCTTGGAAGTTTTACAAATTCTTTGTGTAATCAGTTATGAAAACAAAAATCAATCAACACTTTTTTTCCCATGTCATAAATATATCTTGTATTATCAATGCTCGTCTTTCTGTCTGCAATTATTCATGTATTGCGAGAGTCCACCGTGCTCCCACAGATGAACTCAAGCCACGGTGGCCATTTCACGCAAATGCAACCTAGCCTCTGACATATCTATGGCTTGGACATCCAGACGTAATCCAGACGGTAGCACTTTCTGGGCCAACTTCCTGGATCGCTGTCCCGGTGAATATGCCATCGGTGCACAGACCCACTCCTGAATCTCCATCACAGTCTTCTGGAGTTGCTCTCTGTGCCATCGGTATAGGCCCACAAAGGCCACGGGGAAGTGAGTCTATGCTTTATCTGGTGAAGTGTAAAATGACCACTACAGGTCTAAACCTACCCGCATTTGACACTGCGTCACCGTGCACCCAGACAGGAACGAGCAACTTGCATTTTCCGGGCAGCCTTCCTATCTTTTTGTCCTGGTGAATTCGCCATCATGGTGCAAACCTGCCGCTATGTCTCTCCAGTCTGCATCCCAGGCATCCAATCTTAACGATTTTCAAGCCCTTGCACCTCGTAATCCAATCCAGAGTTTGCCCCTAAGGGACCCTGCGGGAGAAATTTTGCATTTCTATTTCCACTGCGGCTCACCACGTACAGCCCTGTGATGCAGTATGGCCATTCTGTGGTCCCCACTTACGTGGCTCCACATGGACCCAGACCATGTGTTCACCCCTGGAATGGGACATGGCTTACCTTCAATTTGACATGAACGTCTTCAACACCCTTCTGCATATTCAGGTGTTTTACACTACTGCTAAAGACAACTTATGCATCAGACTTTAGCGAAATTGACCAACTTGTTTGCGCCACAGACATCCCGCAGGATATAGCAGCGCGCCAGTCCCCGCCAAACAAAAGACCCCTTGACAACCAGGTGTGCCTGTTCATGGAACGCAATTTGCAAGGCTGACATAAATTACCAGTCTTATTAATACACCTGAAGTTCCGCGGATTTCAAACTCGGAAAAAAGTTGCTACCAGGCTACTTTTGGCCTGTAATTGACCATGAAAAGAATGCCTTTTTGTACCAAGGTAGATAAATAATAGTAATATATTTCTTGCAGCTGCGGGGAAACAAAATCCGTTGATCCTTCATCATCAGTGAAGTTACATATTTGTACAAGCATATGCAAAATGAAAACAGCAAACATATCCCACCAACAACAACACTACCAGTTTTCCCAAACAACAGACACAACATGGGCATAGAATTCAAACCCTATTTCGTGAAGTTTCTGTTACAATTGTTTCTGACATTTCAAAACATGATTTATTGTATGAACAAAAGAACGCTTATAGTCAATTTAGCGATGGCGCATTAGCAAGCCTTCCATGAGGAATTACTTGCTCGATAAAGACTGACACCAACTTTATCTTGGTTACATGAAGTCTTTGTTCATTTCATTTCTTTCCCTCTTATCAAGGTAAATTATTTGGATATGAAAAGAAAGTTCTCCTTTCCATCTGGACCTCACCACAGTCGTGCTAGGGGTTCTGGATTAAATGTCATTTCCCTTTTTGAGTAAGTCTTGCAGCTTTCTTGCCTCTTCTTTCGCACTGCCAACCAAAGCCACATCAACAGAAAGGACAAGGGATCATGTAATTAGCCTGCAGACGATCCACATGGCAGGGTTTGGCAATGTAATGGTGGACGCACTCTCCCTGGGATGATAGAGCAGCCTTTCATCGATCTCTTCACTTCTTCAAACAACGCTCAATTTCTAACGATCTTTTCCTGTTTGGTGGGACTTTATAGCAATGCTATAGCCAAGGCCACGTGGGATGTCATCTGCCTACGTTTCAAAAATGTGACTGCAGATTTTAGCATTTGTTATGTGCTTTGACAATCAAGCTTCGGCCCCAGCTAACGCTCCTGTGAGGGCTATAACAGACTTCCTTATGTACTTCTTTCATTCGGAGCTACAAGTATCTATAACTCATATCTTAAGGTCAGCCCTAGCTGCTATACGCGTTGGTTTCAAAGTCGGTTCAACCACCTTTAACAGCGTGACATTCTCTCACCCATAATTATAAAATAAATAGACACAAGAAAAACACAAGACAATTTTTCAGTTTTCTTCTTCTCTTGATGACTTGTCATTTCTTTTTTTCTTTCATTTCTCTTCTCATACATGTATTTACAATCATTCACACTGTGAATTTTAGAAATAAAATAACGACTTTGTAAAGAAACGTAGCCAAAAAAAAGGAAAGAAAAAAGAGAGTAGTTGCGTTACACGATTTCTTGAAATAGAGAAAACGTAAGAAAAAGACATAAAATGGAGAGTGGTTGCATTACACGATATCTTGGAATACACATTATTGTACATGAAGTAATTGATTCAAGTATAATAAACCTTGAAGGAGTTGCACTAAAATTTCATGTACTATTTCATTTACAATGTCTTGGAATACAGGAAATTTCATCTTGCATGGATCTTGCATGCATCTTGGACAGCATACAGGCATTTTTTTTGTCTTGCCAGACCAAGGCGAGCGAGCCTTGGTCACAGGAGTGGTGAACAACATCTTGAGTTTCAAGGAGCACAAGCCCTTGGGCATATCGAATTTTCTCACCGTCACGACGACGTTCGTCTTCTGGTCGTGTAGTTTCAAGTACAGTTCGGGGCTGCTGAACCAGTTGTCCAAGAAAATGGTGTACCCTTTGCCAAGAAGATTGGCATTCAAGTCAAGTACGATTTTCGTACTTGCCAGGCCAACAGTTTGGTCTTGACTGGTGTAAATCTTGAAGTTCCAGGTGTATCCAGGGGCAACACCCATGCTCTGGCAGACTCTATACACCTTGATGCCAAACCTTGCATGCTTCTTGGGGTTGTACTGCTTGAACTTCATTCTCCCTTTGAATTTCCCAAGGAACTTGTCGGTAGTAATGTTGCTAGATGCAATGTAGATGGACTTGAACTCCTCGGTCAGTTCGTCTATCACCAGGTGGAGCTTGAAGAGTTGATCTGTTGTATCTGCATGGCTGTTATCGATGAAATGCAGATGGGACAGCAAGTCCATAAATCAGTCGCGGGGCATGGTATTAGGGAAAAACAAGAGTCTCAAGTATTGAGTCTCTCATCCAGTAGGACTTCATGTCGGGTTTCGGCATCAGTCCCAGGACGATGATCATGGACAGGAACACTGACATCTTGTCTGGTGTTGTGTCGAACTAGCTTTTCATGTGACTTGGACTTGCTGCTTGACTTTTCGGGTGTTCAGCGGCATAGCGGTTGGTCTCGTTGACTATGTGCAACGTCAACTCTGGGGTGAAGAACTGCTCGAAGATTTCAACAGGAGTGCTGTTCTTGTCCATTTCTTGCACCTGAACAACCACTATGCCTTGAAAGCCGTGTCGGCGGGGGAAGTTGTCATCAGCCGTCCATTGAATGGACGAAGTCTTGACCTTCTTCTTGGCAGGCCTCATAGTGAATTCTGGAACAGCTTTCTACACTCCTGCCCTGATAATCCCACCATTGTCCAGATCTGCAGCTTTTATAATTAAATTCAATGGAAAGGGCAGGGCACTCTATTGAGTAAAGCAGTGTAAAAAGCTTCAATGCTTGCAGCATGCCTCTCACTCCTTCGCTGTGCAGCAAAGCTTCAAGAAGCTACTGGTCCACTGAATCCAACTAGCAGTCATTTTATTTTGTTCTACTTGTGTCTGGATGTGGGGGTAGGATCCGGCTTGGCAGTGTTTGCTCGTTACGGCAAATATCCCCGCGAAAGGCCACAGTTTCTTAGTATTTATTTTTGTAAATATCTACAACAATTTTGCCGGGTCAAGAAATGGCCGGAGAAGACAGAGACTCAAGCTTTTCATTAAGGGGTACTTATTTCTTTTATGTACAACCAAACCTCTAAATACTTGCTGTTCGACTTTTCAGGTGTTCAACCGCATAGCGGTTGGTCTCGTTGGCAATGAGCAACATCAGCTCTGGGGTGAAGAACTACTCAAAGATTTCGACAGGAGTGCCGTTCTACTCCAGTTCTTGCACTTGAACACCCGCTGTGCCGGCAGGGGAAGTTGTCATCAAGCGTCCGTTGAGTGGACGAAGAAGTCTTGACCTTCTTGGCAGGCCTCGCTAATGGTGGTTGCCTGTTAGAATTGCTGTCACTGGTTTAAATTTCTGAACAGATTTCAATGGCATGCACAACATGTCAATGACCTGTATTCATCGCGCTGCGGGCCCACACAAAGTGCGTTGGATAAGCCCTGACAGCCGAGTCGAGCGACACTCCGCGGAGATTTCACAGGGTATTCAATCAAAGACAATACGGTGTTCTGATGAAAAAAATCCAATTTACTGGGTATCGTGGGGTCGACCAACTCTCCTAGTTGCTCTAGATTTCCATTCAATGCAAAGCTCCCAGTAATTACAAATGAACACTCTCCAGGCGCGGTGTTTGCAGTCATCCGGTGCGAAGGGGTTAACCATGCTGTGGCGAATCTCAATTGATTTGTGTGTCAGCGGCACCCTCTTTAGACTATTGTTAGTGCAATGCCATGGTGCGCGTTAGAGAAAGTAACATTTTATAAGAAATTTTTTCAACAAAGTTTGGTTTACAATTAATAAAGTAAAATTTGTCAACTAAATAATATCTTCCCTACTGTCATCATTGCAACAGTGTCATTTGTAACCTGTCACGACAAAATTAGTATAAAGTTGCACTCTGTTCTTTTCTGTGTTTTAGGGCTTAAAGTCATATTGAAGTGGAGGTCATTTTTTAAAATATTTTTAAGAGCAACCCATCTCTTTTGTAATTCCAAATATTTTGCAGAATTACATATTTAAAAGTGTCATTTTCTCAGCAATTTTGATGATAAGAAATGTTGAAACAGTGTCAGAAACAAAGATGCAAGGCTGCTACGACAATGTCACATCGTCGCTTATACTTTACCCTGAGTGTTTTATGTATACAAAGGCCTACCGTTGGAAAGTTCCCATTTTGCTGAATTCAATAACACCATTATCTTAATTTCCGAAATTCTGACTTTCAGCTCATTTTGGCAATGACAGATCACATTCGTCAGGAAGAGTGAAGGCAGTGTTGTAAAAAGGGCATTTTTCCAGATAACCTAAAGAGAATGTTGAAGTCGTTCCATACATTAAATGAGGAAGATATTACAAGTTTCCATGATTCCTGCGAGCAAACTTCGCATGTTGTTTTTGTACACAATATAAAGACAACAAGACTGTTGGTCTCCCTGATAGTGTTGACCAAATGGTAAGAAAGCCAACTAAACAGGGCTGGGTAGAGTGGTCTGATTAATTAAAGCTTTTCCTATTTTTCTTCACATACAGGATAACCAAGCAGTTATATCCAAATGCTGACTCGGTTTTCCGTCCCAAGAACTTCAGTCTTGAAGAGAATCAGCCACAGTGTGAATGTTTTGCTCGACAGTGTGAATGGTTCATCTTTGACCATGAACTTGTACTTCCAGAATATGTCATTGACTTTGAGTACATGACAAAGGCAAGTACACCAAGATTGTACAATCCATTGCTGATATTTAACCACTTGTTGCAAGATGATGTGGAAACATATGCACTTTTCCTCAGTGGTTCCAGAGAGGACATGCACACTCATTTAAGAGTTCTTTTTGCGTAGCTTTGGTTGATGTATTTATGAGTCATGCTTCGTTGGGTCAGAGTGCAGAAGATGTTCCAGCACACGGATTACTGCTGCTAAGTGGACCCCCCCCCACAATAATCCAGAGTTTATGGTGCCCTACCTACCCAAACAGTCACTACATGTGCTTAAACGTAACACACATGTCCCTCTAGGCATCTTCGATTTTTTGAGTTACCCTTTTCTCTGCATGGTTCTGTGTTGATCTGATTATCCATCCTTCCTTCTTGAATATTGCTAATCACTTCATGCCAGGTGGGATTTGATATGTGGGATGAATTTCTGGGCAATTTTCAAGATTTTCCATTTTCAAATTCTTCCAAAATTTATACAGTCGACTCTCATGAATATGAGGGCCTTTGGACTTACTTTACATTGGCTAGTATTATCCAGACCTCATCTGATGCGAAAGCTGCCCTCCTGCTCGACGTATGTATCACCAATCAACCGTGGGTAGAGCGTACATGTTTACAAGTATCCATAACCTTTTGTTTAACCCCTTGACGACGGGAATTTCTTCCCGAAAGCCAACTCCAAGAATCCCAGCCTCGCTTGGCCATGAACGCCACCTGCCAAACCGCAAATTCTGGTTTGTGGCCCTGCGTGTTCTGCACGCTTTGAATTACACGGTGAAAAGGCTGATTGTTTGGTGGCATGCAGCTCTACTCACCTTTCCATATTCCCATTCCCTGTTTTCAAAGTGGGGACTATTGTGAAGCTGGTGATTATGATGCAAATTCTGTCTTTTCATTTCTGGACTAGCACAAAGACCAATTACCATATATACAAGAGCCAGGGTCTGCCTTCTTTCAGCATGTTTGCTCGAGCGTGGGCCGAGAATAATAGCTGAAAAGGCGTGTCTAGCCGCCTCCCGATGCGTAAGGGTAAAAAGCACGTATGTTTTTATATGAATTTCATTTGAAAAAGTTTGTTTATGAAAGTGAGATACAGTTTAATGAGTTTAAAGACTTGTAATAAAGAATTATCAAATGTAAGAATGGAGGAAGTGACATCTCCACCAATCATGTCGATTTGTAGCGATGCTGTATTACACGTCCCTTGCCCTACATGCTGTGATGAGATCCACATGCATACACGTAACGTAAGTACATTAACATTTTAGTTGGTATAAACCAGTTCCAGAGCTGTGCCTGTTGCACATAAAAGTAGGAGGAAACCAGCTCTTGGTGGTGTGGACAGCACAGGGTGAATATCGGATTTTACTTTGGAAAGGCGTGTGGGTTTAGCGAAAAATTATTAGCGTATGATACACTTTTTTCCTCAAAACTTGTGGATGGTATGCTCTTCGTGAAATGGACCAAAATGCAACTGCGGATGTCATTTTTTAACACTACTAAAAGAGTGACTTTGATCATGTAAAATCATTGGCTATGACACTGGCCTATTAAATGATAACAGTTCAAGCAATGGAATTCTTGAAATGTAAATTAAGTAAAAATGGCATGCTTGCCAATAATACTGACCAAGGCATTGTACCCTTGGCGCGTGTGCAAAAGTCACGGTGCTTGCCCTTGACACTTGACACGCTTGTCACAAGTGAACAGGGGTAAAATGTCACTTTACGACTTGCCCCGTCACTATGTATGCGAGATGGCATGCTTAGGGACTTACTTAGAATTCTACCATTGCGATGCATTTTACAAAATACAATGGTGTAACCTTTAACATTGATTGGTTTGTTGTACGAACCCACCACTGTACTTGTGGTAGGGTTAGCCTATCCACCTCTGTACTTGCAGTGGGAATAGTTGTTTGGCCACTGCTGAACTTGCAGTAGGCAAAACTCTAACAGTAAAGAGAAAATTGTTGTGAATTCCAACAATGGTTAATTTTCATACGGCTTAACTTTGAAGTTGATGCTTAAGTTGATGATCATCCTCCCATGCTATTTTCGCCAACGCGCAAAGTGCATCCCGAATGGGAAGACGATGAGTAGCCCTTAGCTGGTCCCCTGGCATGGAGATAATGCGGAATCACTGGTCTTCCAATTGATTGTGAATACAGTTGAGCAAGTTTCCGGTAAAAGAATGATTACCTACGGCAGATAAATGAACGCCATCATAGGCGTACAGATGAAACTGTTCTATGGGAAAATTGTGGGTGTGAAAGAGTAGTGATGCCAAACCTACAACCTATCGAGCAGCACCATCGGTTGATGGAGCATCTTTTCTGGTCGGCTCGTGAGGGGAAAAGAGTGCTAAAATAGCATGCCCACGGGCCGTGCGTGTGGAAACTGCAGGACGCATTCCTGCATAAAAACACTCACTTGTACCCGGAATACGAACGAATCTACTTTTAGCAAGTCATTGGTACCTACGTGCACTATGGTTAGTCAAGGGGACAGTTCCCGGGTCTCCATAGCCGACCTTAACCTGGGAATGTCAGCAAGCCCTGCTCCTCCAATTCCATGCCAGTGGACAGGTGCTCAACAACCCAAAGACTGACTGGCTCGATGAACGATTTAATCCCCTACGATCCACACAGTGCCTAAACCGGAAGTAAAAATAAAGGTGGAAAGTCATGGCCAGTGCTCTATCGCTGTTCCATATGCGGCATGTGACAATCGACAGTCGGATGTCTTCAAGCCGTACCCCACCTTCTGCCGCTGCCATTGCTTTCCCGATGCGGAACAAGCGCGCCCGGTTATAGGGGCCCATGCAGTCAATAAAAGAAAGTACCTTTTGCAGCATAGCATTGAATTAATATTGGGTCAGCGGTGATCATCAAAGTGACAGAACAGGGGGCCGTGCTTGCTGGGTCTATGCGCCAGGAATTTTTGCAAGGCGAGAACTGGACAAAGTGATCTATCGGTGGCCAGTATAAGGCACACAGATTGGGCTGGTCCAAGCTTATTATTTTTGGCACTTCTAAATGAATAAATTACAGACAATGCACACGAATTACTGTCGTCAATGTGGATGTCAGATCTCATAAGTAGTCTTGACATCTCATCGTCTTGACATTTTTGTACCAGACATTACTAAACATACTGGGACTCCTGACGACATACCATGGTGCCTAGTGCGAACTCTTATTATGGTACATAGCTAAAACCAGAAAACTCAGTGGTACAACTTCACAGCTTTTCATCACTAATAAAACCTCACCAAGCTGCGACCAGAGACACTATAGCCAGATGGGCAGTTTCAGCTATCAAGTTTGCCAATTCAGATTGGCTG
>NW_019091358.1:131652-156236 GCF_001949145.1 Acanthaster planci
ATCTAACATGTAACAGATTTTTACACGACCCTAAAAATAATTTTGTCAAATTTTAGAGTGGGCTGTGCATAATGACTGGTCTTCACACTATTGAGGAGATACAGGATGGATGTAGTCATGAATGATAGTATAATTATACAATTTGGAAAAGCCCTTCAACTCAGACATTAAAACAAGGGGAGATCTGTTGGAAGCTTACACATATGTAATTACCTGCTGACAATACCTGCATGTGAAAAAGCCTTCATCTTCGGCGCAAACTGATTGATGAGACTGTGGAGGGACTCCAGAGATGAGGTCTGCTGAGAGCATGACATCTTGCGAATATCCTTGACCAGGCTTGTCTTTTCAATAATGGCACACACCTTAACACATGCCTCTGTACCTGTATTTAAAATAAAATTCCTGTTTTTATACTATATCATTACAAAACTTTTGGAATATCTGAAACTAGATGTCAAGAATACCACCTGCCACAAAAATCGTGTGGCAAAAAAATAGTGTATTATTCTGCTCTGTCTTATTATTTATTATTAATTTCCTGTGCAAGAAAGATATGATAGATTATAAATTTGTCATTTTGAAAAACGACACAGAACTGAACTGCATTACCAGATTGCAGCCATGTTTTCTTGTGTTCTCCATCTTTGAGTCTTCGGTGCAAACAGTTGGGGAAGATGTCCGAATGGCCATGGTGCATGTCCTGGATGTGGTTGGTGAGAGACATCCAACACGTAGTTCCTCCTCCTCATCTGTGGTTGAGGCTGCCACCCAGTAAACATGATTGCTTACACTCTTCTCCCATTTGCTGACTTCCTCACACTTCTTGGCAAGGCTGTGCATCTTTTTTTTCACCTCTGCAAAATACCATAATAACAATGCACGTGTGCATGCAATACAAAGATGATCCATGCACAAAAACTGCTTTCTGTGGTAGGGAGAAGAAACAATAAAGACATGAAGAAAAAGAACAGCAGTTAAGTGAAGACCAACTGGCATTGCTAATTGAAAGAAAAGATATTTTAAATTACAATCTGCTGTTTATTGTTCCAAAAAGAGAGACATTAAGAGAAATGTTAAGTGCACTTAAGAAGAGTTTTTTAGAACCAATTCAGAACAGAATAATTTGTGTACCTTTAGTTACATGCCATTCATCATATATATGAAGGATAGCTGGCATCTCCTCCCTGACATATTTGGAGAGCTGGCAATGCCAATCCGTCACCAGTTTCCTGATGGTCAGCCCGCTCTTCCTCATCTTCTTAACCGTCCTCTTGAAACCCTCCAGCTCCATGTGGTTGGAATTTTTCACCTCATTACTTTGCACAAACACATGGAGCACAAGGGCATATCTCTTCAAGTTAATGACAGATATAAAGGTAAGCTTGGTATGTTCACCTCTGAAATTTCACAATAAAAAACTCACCAGAATCCTACTAACCTGAACCAGCTGAATATTAACATTCTTGTTGATTTTCAGCTCAATGACAGTATAACTGCCGAACTTCGCAGAATGGCCAGGGCTGTCTTCCCGACCATCTCCTCCGAGTGGTAGAGGCTGGCCGGCATCAAGGAGTTGCTTAATGAGGGCTTGATGGTAGTGCTTCCACTTCCTTTCAATGACCAGCCACAGAAAGTTAATCTGGAGATTGTAGAATGTCCTCTCTGTTATGCACGCCTCATTCAAATTATTAAGGATTTGCACAGCGGTAGCAAAGCTACCACCTGCAAAAAGTGTGGCAGCAGACAAAAGGAGGTTGCCAGATGGGATGTTCTGGAACCATGGCTGGCTCTCCCAGATCTGCTGCCCCAGACTGCAACTTCGGCACTCCAGGGTTACTGACAGCATGGTGCCACTGCCTGATGATGACATCATACGATCTGCAACTAAAGCATCTCTTCAGTAGTGGAAACAGCCAGGACACACACACAATGTACTTTCATTCAGTATGGGCATCCATATTGCCAATTTTAGTGTAGTCTACCACTGTGCGTAGGCTCATCCCTCTTTTCCTGCATAAAACATTCAAAAGAAATTTTGAAGAAATATCAAGTAACAACAAAGAATAGTGAATGGAAGTAATTCCCTGTAGGGATGCCACCCAGATGTCCTAAATTTATTGGGTCATGCAGTAAAAAGTATTTTTGAACAACTGCAAAATGTTTCTACCATAATACATGTCCCCTTATATGTTAAACTTTGGGTCCCTTTCATGTCATAGTAGGAAATGAGGCCCTAAAATGAGGACTTCCTTCCTATTAAATATACACAGGCAAGTGTACTTATTCTTACTTTCTTCACCAAAAAATTCTTACTCAACACGGATGACGTACATTAATAATGAGGAATGCAATTTACCATTTGATGGGTCTTTTAGTTTTCTTGTGGGGGGTGGAGGGGTAATCTGATGATGATCCAGATGATTTAGGTGTGTAACCAGGAGACTCCGGTTGTGATTGGCTAACATCTTCCTTCTCATTAGAGCTGCTACTCTCCTCATCAGGGCCATCATCTAACAGCTTGCACATGACACCAGTGGAAGTCGTGGGTTCCTTAGCCAACATGCTTTGGCTTCTTGTGCGCTCTGTCGCCTGCACAGCTATATGAAGTAAAATATTGGCATATGGCATTATATCATTAGCAAGAAAAAAGAATAAAAGCATTAACTGTTGACTTACTTTCAAGTTTATGTTTAAATCAGGAATTTTCATCAACCTTGGGACACATGACTCTAATACTTAACCAAGCAAAATGTTTACCCCTGATTTTTCTTTCATTGTTTCAATAATTTATTCTTACGTTTCACACGCGTAGCCACTTTGTCAGTCTGTGTGCCCACAGTCTTCATCTGGCATCTTGACCTCATTGGCACCATGTGTGTAGATGAGCCCAAGTTGTGCTTGTTCTGAAAAAAAAACTTGTATCTGTAAATTATAAATGCTTTATTCCAATCCTTGCACTGGTAAAACACCAACGAACATGTAAAGTAGTTTGAGTACCGAATTTTGAAATCTAATTATTCTAGTGTTTTCAACTTCGATGACCAAAATATTAATTGTAGTCTGATGTCGCCTTTGCAAAGGATGAGTCTTGCTTTCATAGTCATGAAGTCAACTGATGAAGTTTCTCTCTTACCGCATCAGAACATTCTGCATCAGATGGAATGCACTCTGGCAAACTGGAGTTGTTGCAGGAAGAATTGTCATCTGTTGAACTTGATGCCAGCAGCTCATCAAGCATCTTGGGGGGAAAGAAAAACAATTTGGATATAAAGCAATTTATTAGGAGTGCCAATGAACAGTAACAAAATCCCAGCAAACCGACTCACCCAATACCCCCCCCAGCAAAACAACAAGGGAAAACTGAAGGAAAATTGAAATTTCAAATTCCAGTAATTGAAATAAAATGACAAACTTCCTCAGTTTTAAAAAATAATTTTGTAAAAAATCACTTCACAATTTATTTTTTGGGGGAGGGGGGAGAAAATTAAAAAGCTAGTCCAAGTTAGGAATGCAGGCCAACTGATACGCAGACTTCCCTGTCCCTTTGGAAAAACATTTTCCCAACATGCCCAAGCCACGTACATACAACACAAGACTGTTGGAGTGGCCCTGTATTCTATAATAGAGCTCAAGATGAATAATTGAGTGTATGGCGAAAAGGTTCAGCCGGGCATAGAAGCCAAAACAGCACCACAGTAGCAAGATCAGGGCAAAAGTAATAAATAAATCATCATGGAATATGAACAGGATCTGATAATGAATAAGTGAACTGTAACAGTGGATTATCCTCACATGGCACGTGTTTGGTAACTGTGGTTACATTTAATTTAAGTAAAACATTTTAGCCTAGCCATAATTCATATGCTTATTACATGTCCGTATTTGTTATTAACGTCATAGTTATGCCAAGCTTGGTCATGTTGGTCCCAGGCTAGGTGCCCAATATTTTTTGAAAGCAAGCCTACATTCATGGTATTACAGCTACCAACGCGGTATAACCAATCATGGAATTTGTAGCGTTTTTCCCCCTTGTAAAAATAAGAACACTTGCATGTACAGTAGATCCCATGTACATTTCTCCCAGCAGTAGATTAGGAGCCTTTAACTTTTAACCCTGTAATGTCAAGCCTCCTAATTGATTTAAGAGCACTCCTACACAAGGACCCACTTTTCTTGCTTTGGCCTTCTTACCACATTCCTCTGGCAGACTTCTGGTCTAGGATTTATTACTTTATACTTAGATTTTAATTAGATTTACCCTTGTTCTTCTGGCCTGTGTTCCCAACCCTATTTTTACCACTTGGTCATTTTTTTAGCCAGTCTCATCACAACCACTCTCCAAGCAACATCTCTACGCGCAGTACTCCCACTCTCTCTTGTACAAGTTGTAGAATAGTTTAGAATAAAAGTTCCTTTCTCAAAGTTAGTACATGTTGTCAACATTGTTCCTTTTTATACAACACTACTAAAAATTAATGCACACTTATTTAAAACTTGTTGGCGGCGATTTTAAGGTTCCATCATGTTCCATCATGGAGGCATAATGTTTGCATACAAATACCTGTACTGTACATGTACATGTGCAGTGTTCACTGCATGTACATGATGTACATGTAGGCTAGGCTACGTACCTACACTTGTGTGTACATGTACATGAGCATGCATGGCAATGTGCCCAATATCCGGACAGACCGTCAACTCACCCGTCTCTTTTCATGTTTCTCTGAAGTTTCCCTCCTCCATTTCTTAACTTCTTTAGAGGGGTTTCTTGGGTTAATCTTGGTGGGTATGGCATTTGCCTTCAGCTTTATTGCTCTCTTCATGCCAAATTTCTAGTGGATCGCAGTCTTGAAATCACTCTCGTCGAAGTGAGCGCTGCATATTACACTTCTTGCGGATGGCCCCGACCACTTTGCCTTTGTGGGTTGGACTTTCGTCATCCAAATTCTTGAAAGTTTCTCATTTTTTTTGAACTTGTGCAGACATATCTTCACTGGTGGTGTTGCTGCAACCACCAACGACACTTCGTGCCGGCATATCGGCAGAAAAAATAACTAAACAAGTATTTTGGACGGCGAGCACATCGATACAACGATCTAAAAGAAAGAACGCATGGACAGTGAAAGGTTGAAGTACACGATCGCACACTGGCGATTGTGTTCTGCCGATAACGTCATAGGGTCACATGGTATGCTATCGCAATTTTCGGATTGAAAAGTGGGGTGCCATTTTTTGTCGGGAATCTGGCTGTTTTCTCAAAAATGCCATTACTTTATTCAAAAAACAAACTGCCACATGGAAGATCATACTTTCTCTGATCAATTAGACATCAGATTCCTTTCTATATCTGATAACCTTTAAGTAATGTCTCCCTGGTATATTAACCACTTGCTGCCAGGTGCTTTGAAAAATGCAGTGCACACGTATGGATGATTTTCAAGATTTTCAGTTTTCCAAATTCTTCAAAAATTCATCATTTTATTTAATGAACGTTTACACCCACATGAATGACTGTCTGGCGGCCACTCTAGTGTGACGGACAAAATTTATTGATGCCTGAGTATTTCAACCAGGCCTGCAGCCTTGTAAAAAGAACCCATAGTGTGCGGTGTTATATAATTTTCTTTTGTTCTCGAAACCGGCACAGTGCACTGGTGGCATCTTTTCAATACGGGGCCACATGAGCATGCAGCGATATTGCATCACTCATCACTGGAGTGCTGGAGAGCTTTCGTCCCCGGTGGTAATCTGCTTGCACTGAATGCCACAAATAGTGGTATAATGTTTCAAAACAAGGACGGATTTCCTCCGATCTTGACAACTGAAAAAATGTTGGTAATCCCCAGCAACTCAGTCTTTTGTGCCGAGCACGGTCTTTTGTTACAAGGCCAAGCTCATTTGTCCGGTTTCAGGCTCCCCGGCTTTGTGTATGAAGCCCATTTGCTCTAAAACGGGTCTCCCGGTAGCAACAGGATAAAGCATTAAACTGGCCTTCCTCCTGGCCGTGACTACTTCCAGAAGGGGATGTGAGTCCTCGCCATTGGTGAGGGACATCTACGATGGGAGCCATACGGTGTCATGGGAGCCACATGGTATCTGCTTCATTCCCTCTGTTGACTTCCTCACTAAAAATCACACTGCTTTTTTGGATCCGCTTGACATTTTTGTACAAACAATTGCTTCACATGCAGGAGATGGTGAGGACAAACACTGGTGCCCAATTCATGTGCTAAAGTGGTATCTCGCCAAGACCAAGAATCTGATAGGTAGAGTTTCCAAACTATTTATTACCTCCACCAAACCACATCACCCAGCAGCAAAAGACACCGTAGCACACTTGATAGTCTCGGCCATTAAATTTATCAACCCAAACTGGCCATCACACCCTGATGACCCTTGCAAACACTATATCAGAGCACATGATGTTAGAGCAGTATCTACGTCTTGGTCTTACTTTTCTGGGATTTCCACTGCAGACATCTGTAAAGCTGCATGCTGTAAGTTGCCCTCTACATTCACCTCCTGCTACCTAATGGATGTCATGCAGAGCATGAAGGACACAGAAGGAGTTTGAACTGCCCGGGCTATAACATCTGGCCAATTACTGCTTTCTGTCCATAGCCAGAGCGCAGTGCATGCCTGAGTGCATGCCTGCTACTCACCACCTGTTTTGCAACCATAAGCCCCCTTTGTACCCCATGATCATCGGCGCAATTTTTCATTGGTAACCTGCATCCCTAAAATATTGTGTACTGCAGCATATGAAGTTGAATATTCATACCATCGTTGGTACTTGATATGATCTGACAACAACATCAAATTTACTGCTTGTGCAGTTGCTTTTATTAGGCTCTGTACCCAAAGTGTTCATGTGCGGTTGTTGCCCTTATCGAACACTGTCTTCTGGACTTCTTTGGGAATAAATAGCCAAGCTGTTTGTAAGATTTTGAGTTTTATTTGAATCATTTTTATTACGGAATTTACACAAAAAGGTATTTTAAGAGATCTCATGATCACTCCCTGTGAAGAAACAGCGCATTTTGTTTTTCGTTAACTATTCTGTGGTGTTCAACATGTTGTTGGCCAGTCCTAGCCAAAGTCATACAAACACTTTGAAAACTGATGTTTTGGAGTGACAAAATAAAATTACAAACATATGCATGGATAATGGAAAAGGGCATCAAAATCTTTAAAAATTATTCAAAACAGCTAAAGTAAATCTAGGCCCTAATGTTAGATATTTTTCTTTCTGTTTCCTGGTCACTGCGATAAGTTGTAGTTAATTCTAAAGGAAACATCTCAAATTTTGTTATGATATTACTGGCCCCACTTGTCCGGCTATTAAGCTGCAGGCAGTAATCAGGAGTTTTTGGAATGTTGTTCGTCTGACTGGGCGGTGATGATCATTAAGCACTTTGATGTGCCAGAGTTGTAACTCCTTCTGTGTCCTTCCTCCATGTGCAGTGCAACTCCGCACATGGGAAGACAATTCTACTATTGGCAGCACGAAAGTCTCAGGAGTTGCCTGTACAGGGACAGTCAGCTTGAAGATCCTTACTCAATGATTTCACTATATATTGCTCCTTAGTTTAGTAGAAACTATTATAACGAGGCCTTTTGAGCCTTACAAATTACCTTGTTATAATAGTTTTCTTGTATTAACAGTGCTCTTTTTATCTGTGTTCAACTGTACACCACTTAGTGCATATTCCTGTGCTCATGACATTTACTTTCAGATAGGTTGGTGCCACTCTGCATATGTAGTGACTGTTTGGGTTGGTAGGGCACCGTAGACTCTTCCCCTACCTAAACAGTTCTTTCCTGCCCCTCCTCCCCACCTTTGGCTCTGACCCTTTTTGAGTCGCTTTCAAAAAAGACGATCATGGCGGCGAAACCGTGTTGCATTGTAAGAGGTGAGGGTGCACAATGGATGATCAGATCTTTCCAGCGAATAATAAATAGTAGTGCCCATTTGGATAGGTAAGCGTGGGTAGTAGACCCAACCCACATTTATTGTGAGGGGAGGAAATGCCTTTCCCGGGTAATTGAAACTGAATTGGGGAGCCTGCGCCGTACACAAAAAAACTAAGGGTATTAACCACTTTGTGCCGGGATGTCCAGTACACAGTGGTTTAAAACCCTACTTGACCCTGACATCAGTGAATACTATCAGATTTTTTTACTCACATCAATTAAAACAATTTAGCAAGTCTTTTGAACTTATTTGGAGTCCTCATGGGTTTTAAATTTGGCTACAGAAAGACATTTTTGCAATGGATGCATTGGCAAAAGTGCATTATTATTGATCTCCATGAGTGAAGGCACCCTCTATTGACAGTTAGTTAAAATTCTGGAAAGAGCACACATGCACCCTGTGGCTACTGCACTTTTGGAAAAAATCTGTAACCATTTTTAAGAGATGATCACCTCAGTTTGGAAGTGAGATCATTATGCATCTGTATTTAATTGCAACGTAACTGGAAAGGAAGGGGGAAATGATGAAAAAAAATCATGTGACTTCATTTCACTGTCACTTAATGTTCTTTGAATTTATAGAATTTAAAAAAATGGCAAGGAATTTTTCTTTATTTGAGAGGTGTTATTTCAATGCAGCAAGTTCCTCACTTGGTCTTTGTCCCTCTTTCATTGAGCATTTTAGTGGTTGAAAGTATGATGTAATCTGAAAAACTGAACAAGTTGCCTTTTCCCAATGACCCTTTCCCATTCAATCATGTTTTTCAATTCTTCCTAAAGAGGTAATATTCATTGGGTGACTGTTCCCTTAAAGTGTGCGTGAAGTCAGGGTATGGAATTATGTATGTATTTTGCTGGTGATCTCAATGAAATTGGCCTCTTTTGTTTAACCCATGATTTTCCTTTCAATTTTTTTTCAATTATCAAGTTGAAATAGACCGTGTTTCTTTCCATTGAGGTACATGTACCTGTAGTGCCTCCCTGCTCTATCATGATTTTATCTGAAAAAAAAACCCATTAATTTCAGTATTATTTATTCCTCAGAAGTCTTTGTCAAAAGTTTTAACATTTCCATTGAAATAAAATGCCGCAAAATGTGTGGAAATATTTCACAATTGAAGAGCTGAGTTCCAAATCAGATGTCCTATTTAGCCAGTCAATAGGCAGCTTAAAAAACACTCTTATCCGCTATTCCAGGCCATGACACAACACAGAGTCTGAGATAAGCCATGAGCAGATAGAAATGCATCATCGTTTGGCGTGTTTATATAACAACTTTTACAAAAAATATCTTTTCACCCTCCAGCGTCCGTCGGGATCGACAATTGACATTACCCCTGACAAAAAGCTACATTTCTTTCAACTACTTTTCAGTTTAAATTCCACCTAAGCTGTGTTATAAGCCTCAAATTACACTGAGCAATCACCTTCAGTATACTCTACATGTCTCAACAATAGAGGGCGCTGTGCATTGTGCTCAAAACAATGTCAAGTCCTGCAAAATGATTTTTGGGCACAATAAATGCATTGCGCGACTCTTCCGCTTGATTATATTTGTAGGCCGATTGTAAAAATGTATCAACAAACATATGTTGATGTATATTTGTCTTGTTTGGTACATTTTATAGTTTACTGCAAAAGGTAATTGCGAATTTCTGCAATCTATTCAATTTTTTCGAAAGCAAATTTATATCAGCTGAAAGAGCTAAGCTAAGGTGCGTACTTCAGTTAAATATACCATAAAATTATCACAAAACAAAATAATTTTTGGTGAACATTATCTCATTAGATACTAGTGGACTTATCAAAAGCATAATATAAGGGGGAAAAATGTTTGCACTGTCTGGGTCTTAAACCACTGTGCTCTACCAGGTACCTTGGGTTTATACGCAGAGCCCGAAATCAGGTAAAAGAGCTAGGTCTTGCAACAAAAGTTCGTACTCGGAACAAAAGACCAGGCTGCTGAGAATTGCCAATATTTTTTCAGATGTCAATAGTAGAGGAAATCCATCATTGTTTTGAAAGACAATACCACTGTTTGTTGCTTCAAATTCAGTGCGAGTGGATTACCGCTGGGGACAGCAGCACTCCAGTGATAAGTGATACAATACTGCTGCACGCTAATCTGGGTCGTATTGAAGAGACTCCAGCAGTGCACTGTGCCAGTTTCGGGAACGAAAGAAAATTATGTAACACCACACAATCTGGGCTCTTTTTACTAGGCAGCAGGCCTGGCTGAAATACTCAGGTGTCAATAGTTGTTGTCTGTCAGGTTAGAGTAGCCACCATTTGTGTTGGTGTAAATGTCTAGGAAATGAAGTTAAACATTTTTTTAGAATTTGGAAAACAGAAAAAAATGAAAAATCACCCAGCCCAGCAGAATCAACATGGATAAATGGGCCCAGCACGAAGTGGTTAAAATAATGTAGACGATTCTGAATAAAAACTGTTATCTGTTTTGTCCTATTCATCACTAGGAGAAACCACCTTCTCCATTTATTGATGTGAGTAATGCCAAAGCAGAGGAACAGAAGCTGAATGATCAGAGTATTGACACTGATGTATTGAATTTGGACCCAGTAATTCAACTAAAGCCACGGTAAGATTAGCAATTAAACTAGAAATAGTCTGAGCTCTGTGGGTGTATGTCAGGTCTTTTCTCACTGGAGTTGTGGCTGTGGCAATTTGAGAAATCCTTTTTAATTTTATGGATTTCATTTCCAATTGATCCCAGTTTTGGCTCCTGACTGAGGGGAAAAAATGTTACACTGTCAACCCAACTCTATCTCTATATTCTGACCAAAAAATTGGCAGTCAGATTGGTGTGGGGTTCGTTTTCCTCCTTCCACCTCTACCACCTACAGTTCAAATCCTGTCCAAATCCACCACCTCCCCAAAATGTGTGCAGATTTGTTTCAAGTGCATAAGTAGTGTGTTTGAAATAGGTCAGTGTTTTAAAACAGTATACCATGGTTTGGGGGCCTTTAGAGCGAGTGGATTACCAGCGGGGACAAAAGGGCTCTACCACCACAGCGATGAGCCACACAGCACCGCTGCTGGCTAATCTGGCCCCTGTTGAAAAGAGGTCAGCAGTGCACTGCGCCAGGTTCGTGAACAAAAGAAAATTACATAACACCGCACAATTAGGGCTCTTTTTACAAGGCTGCAGACCTGCTGAAATACTCGGACGTCAATAGATTTTGTCAGTCAGATTAGAGTAGCCATCAGACGGTCATTCGTGTGGGTGTAAATGTCCATGAATTGAAATGAATTTTTGAAGAATTTGGAAAACTGAACATTTTGAAAATATCCCGTGTGTTTGCACTGCATTTTTCAAACCACCTGGCAGCAAGTGGTAAAACGTTTTGTGCAAATTAAGTTCCATTTTGGAAGGCACAGTAAGACCTATGCAGATCAAATATGTCACAAATGAATCAGCATTTATGTGCTTATTCAAGATGCTTGGAAAATGAATCAGTTGATAAAACAATGGATTATTTTTCCCCTCCCCTCCAGTGGAAGTCTGTGCCCTCCTTTGATGGCTGCCCCTCCCTCATTTGAATTATCGCATTGTACATAACCCGCATAAAAGCCACAATTGATTGGTTTTAAGTGCGTTCTTGAAAAACTATGTTCACCCAGAAGTGCCCCCTCAGAAATATCAGCGTAGTCACACTGCAGGATGATGCAGGTCTTGATAATCAAACTTTAGCTGTTTCACTAGTACACCTCAGAACAACAAAGCCTTCATGTAATTGAGAGCTATACAGGGTGTACATGTACATTTGTTTGTTGTGTGTGACTTATTTTAATTTATTATGATTTTATTCTGCTTCACATGTTTTGAAATATGATGCCTTGTAGAGACCCAGAAGAATGGGTTGAACAGGTCTTCAGAAGGAATTTCTAAAGGTGTATAGGTATACACATGGATTTCATGATACTGATATTTGGAAGTTGTTCAAAAAGGAGAAGGTTTTAATGCATAAGAATGTGTTTCAAATAAGGGACGTTCTGTCAAAATTTCAGTCCAGGAGAGTGATTCATGTTGAAATTGGAGCATCTTGAAAACATCGTTTGACACGCGGCCGAATTAGTACTGTGGGTTGCGAAGAATGCAGTGAGCCAGTGTTGCCAGTGTTACTCTCATAATGCAGTCTCAGTCAATGGTCGTACTTGCCAAAGAAGTGAAAACTGTGAATGTTCAACCACTACTTGCACTATAGGGACTGCGCTTCACTTTTTTATGGTTCCTTATCATGTCAAAAGAATCATTACTGAGTACCACAAGCAAGGGGTCTATTCAAGGCAAAAGGGACTATTAAAGTTTATGGGAGTCAAAAATTTGACGTGACTCCAGAAGAGTGACATGCTCTCCACCAAGAAGAAGAGCTGAACTGTCTCACACTCAGGTACAGGCGTAATTGTGAAATAGTGTTTTCATTGGGCTGCAACGACAGTTTACTTTAGGATTTAATGATTTCAATATTCTTAATGTTACTTCATGCCCTCATACCATTTTGTGTGTGTAACAGTATTTAACAATAGGCCCTTCTCAAGAGAGTTGGACAACAGCAGTGTTACAGATCCATTAGGATGGGAAATAAGTTAAGGAAAGAAATAAAGCACAGAGAAGAAAGAGTCCACTGTAAACCACTTGTTTAATTTAGGGCCGTTAAATACATACACAGAACGTGATATTTGCTGCCCCCAGACACACACCCATTAGCAGTACTCAAAATTATTACTGCAGCAGGTTTGCCCACTATCCCACTAAGCCTGAGGTAAGGTTGCCTTCCATTTAAAAATACTATCAAAGGCTTAATAGACAACAGTCATATTTTGTCTTTGTCAATCACTGTTTATGTGTTATAATTAAATGTGTGTGCTTTATACGAATATGTACACTTAGATTAGGTATTGGGCAGTATACCTACATCCTGCCTGTATGCAAGAAGTACAGTCCCCTAACTACTATTGCTTGGTAGAATAACAGTGAAAAATTAATGCCAAATCTGATCCAAATGTAACATGAGTAACTGCAGAATTACATTAAAGTCCTGTGCTACGAGATAAATCAGTTATTGCAGGATCTAATCCTAGCACTTTAGGGTATTTGATAATTTTCTATTAAAATTGAAGAATTTAGGACTGTCAGGTTAAAAAAACATAATAAGTTCATTCCAAACATGTGAAGTTGTGTGGTGATTTCAATCATAATATTTGTATATTTTTTTCTCTTGATCAGGTTGGTTTCTTTAACTGAAGATATCTTGCTGCAAATAAGTGGTGCAAGATCCCTTACCTCAATCACAGTTCTTAATCTTCATGGCAATGGATTAACCAAGCTGAAGTACGTATCATTGCTGACATCCCTGCAGAAGTTGATTGTCAGTTTTAACGAGTTGTCCAAGCTGGAAGACTTGGCACACATGGTAAGATAAACTTTTAAAGACGGGCATCAGCAGCTGATTTGTATTGGGATGGCATGAGAACCTAAGGGTTAAGATGCCTTGATTTATACTGTCATCTGCATGCTCTGCATTACATGCTGTATGCTGTCTTAAGAGTCACGAGTACACATTAACAAAGTTTCTCTTAAACTTAATATTCATTTAATCACAGTTTATTCTTTCCCTGCAGTGATACCTTTGCCATCTTTTTTTATTTTTTAAACTTAATGAGTGATTTACCCAAGTAAGCATTCACATTTGATGTTTATAGTTTATTCAGGGGTGTGAAATCTCCATGTTTTAGCTGATTTCTGCCTTTTTGGTTGAGTGTTGAATTTCATTTTCTGCTTTTTTGCCACTGATGGGCCAGATTTTCATGACAACTGGTATGGGACTGAGTTCTTGTGTCATGCATTAATGTGTGAGTGTTACATGCTCAATGTGCATAGTTTTCTATAAGATTGAAAAAACATTTCTGGACATAAAACTCATCAAAATGTCTGTGCAACACAAGTATATAATTTTCCAAAGAGGCTCTGACTTGGTTAATATGTTTGACAAGAGCGATCCTCAAGTTACAAATCCACAGAAATAGATGTTAATGGAATTCACTATTGACGGGCAAGGTACCACAGTGCACACCATTATAATCAAAAGCCTGGACATGCAATGTGCATTCTTTGTAACTTAACCCCTTCTCACCGGGAAGCAGTAAGAGGCGCGTAAAAATTGAGGTCACTCAGTCTGCTTTTCAGCTATTATTCTCGGCCCACGCTCAAGCGAACACTGTGAAAGAAGGCATACCCTGGCTCTTGTATATATGATAATTGGTCTTTGTGCGTAGCCCAGAAATGAAAAGACAGATTTTGCATCATAATCACCAGCTTCACAATAGTCCCCACTTTGTAAAGAGGCAACGGGAATGTGGAAGCGTGAGTAGATCCACATGCCACCGAACAATGAGCCTTTTCACTGTGTAAATCAAAGCATGTAGAGCACGCAGGGCCACAAACCGAGAATTTGCGGTTTGGCAGGTGGCCTTCGTGGCCAAGCGAGGCTGGAATTCGGCTTCCAGAAAAAAGTCACGACGTCAAGGGGTTAAGAAATGAAATTTTGAAAATGTGGTCAATAGACTTGGGTGGCTCCAGAATTCTCAGAGCCAGTTCTGGCTCCAACAAAGAATCACAATTCTGAGTTAGAACTAGCTCCCAAAGATATAAAGAAAAAATCATAAGGTTTAATAAAACACATCAAAAATCTGTTGCTACACTATGCCAGTGCCACACACTTATGGCACAACAGACTTCCTCTTGGTCTTTTGTGGGTTTTAAGATTATCCACAGTCAGTATTCTGAATTTATGTTGGCTTCTTCATAGACCAGTTGTTGTGGTTGGAACAAATCTGCAACATCTGTGTACAACTCAGCACTGCTTCCTCTCTTTATTTTCCATTCAGTGTACATGTACATGTATATTCATTTAATAATCCAGTCAGAACAAGTGATTGCCATTGCTTTAGTACATGTAACTTTACCTGTGTACAAATGGGATCGTCATCCATTCCGGGGCACTTAGTGTATGGAGTGGATCCCGTGTACTTTTGAACATGTGCCAATGTATCTTAAAGGAACCAGGAAATGAATTTTTTTTAGAACCACTTTTTGTGTATCTCTATACAATACTTCCATGTATGAAAACTGTTTGACATCTTTTTTGAGTTACCTGAACTGAACGGTACACTTTTCCAAACATTAAAAATTGACCAAGCATTTCTGGACAAGTGAGGGCGCTTTTGCTTTGATGTAAATCCAGGAAGACATGGTTCCGGTTGCATGTTTTCATGTTCAAATTGTGAACCCCAGATTTGCTATCTGGGAACATTTATGTGAAAAGGATTTTCGTTGGATTATTGCCGTATATTTCATGTATTTACACAGCAATAAATTGCCAAAGAAAGTGAAATCTGCCACAGCGGTGGTTAAAAAAATCTAGACATTTCTGTGTACAAATCAGTGCAACATTGTTTACCAGGCAACATATGGGACGGAGGGTACCCCCCTTACCTGTCTAATCCCTATACACAATCTAGACTATTGATACCTAACACATCCCCCCCCCCCGAAGTCTGTAAAGAATTCCTGAGATTCCGATCAAACTAAGACCAACACAAAGGCTGGGGGGTTCTCCCCATCCCATATTTTGCTTCAAATGCAAAAAAGCATCAAAATACGGGTTAAAATTGCAAAACAAACATTTAAAATATGGTTAACTGAAACCAAAGATGCAATTTCAATTTTTTTTTTGGAAAATTTATTAAAATATTTCTATTTCCTGGTTCCTGTAAATGACCATTGACCATGTGTAAACTGCTCATTGTAGGCACTAGGCCTTCGTCCAAAGTAGGCACATCTACACGTAAGTATAAAATTCGAATGACCATACGTTTGCTATCTTGGCGGTACCATTGCCCAGGTCCATGCATTTAACCAGCTCTGTGCTATCGCCTATCAAGTGAGAAGTTGAGAACCAGGACCCTTGCTGGAATAATTTGCTCCAAGGGTCCGCTCAGGGCTTCTGGTATGACTGCCATATGACCATTGACCAAGCCAATTCAGATACAACACCACCTGCATTACATGGTGCATGGGATCTCAGGTTGTGCGCGCATAACCACAGGCTGGTACGCGTTGCTCATGCATTGCCGAGTTGAAGTACATGTACACAACGTAGTTCTGTTGTTATTGAAAACCTGAAGCACATAAGTCACTGGCTCCTTCATTGTCGCAATGGTAGCACACACTCTGTGGTCTGGCATGCAATGTTTAATGAGGCTGATGATCTATGTTTCATTGTTCAGCAAAAAACAGATGTACATTAACTCATGCGCTAGCGCTGTGTAGTCAACAATCTATTACTTGTGTTCTTTTTCATCAAAGACAAAACTTCAAAAACACACTGCAGCAGTTCATAAAAACAGGTTTAAATATTACACTGAAATTCAAAGGCTACTGATGAAACGATCAAGAGAAATGCCACAAAAAATGCCATACATGGACTCATTGGACTGAAGCAACACTGCCAAATGGATCATAATGTCTATCCTGATCAAATTCACTAATTATATAACAGTGGTTAACGGCGTTTTGACTTGTTGATGTGTTGACTTGTTGACGGTACTGTGCATATTGACGGTGTATACGAACGGTATTGTGTATGTTGATGGCGTGTTGACGTTAATTAGTAAGACTTCTGCAGTGTGTTTATTCCAAGATGGCCACCTACATGTACATGGCAAGGTTGCCAGGCCAGTGCTATACAAGGTTACCATGTTGGCTAGCCTTGATCAAGGTGTTTTACGATGATTTTTACAGCCCCGGCCATCAGGCCTGCTGTACCTGTGTTGCTGAAACACTGCACAATGTGTTTCGAAATACCCTTTACTGCAGCAGGTTGGCTTTATACATGTAGCTTTTAACATGTATGGTACATTGCACAGTACGTCAGGCCGTTATGCTTTGTGAGTGACATCCAATTCCCAGTGAAGGCATTACCCCACTCTCCGATTGTTCATGTGTGTGCTTTGATTGACGATCATTCACACTGTGAATTTATTTTAGAAATCAAAGAACGACTTTCTTGTGAAAAACTAAGCCAAAAAAAAGGAAAGAAAAAGGAGAGTAGTTGCGTTACACGATGTCTTGAAATAGAGAAAACGTAGGAGAAAAGACATGAAATAGATAGTTGTTGCATTACAAGATATTTTGGAATACAGGTAATTGTACATGAAGTAATTGGTTTCAAGTATAATAAACCTTGAAGGAGTTGCCCTAAAATTTCATGTACTATTTCATTTACGATGTCTTGGAATACATGAAACTTGGCACAAATGAGCAATTGATTCAAGTGTGATAAACCTTGAAACAAGGAGCAGCGCAAAGTGCTACTTCACAAATTTCACACATAAATTTAATCTCTTTTCTTTGACCGTTTATTAAACAAACATCACATGATCTAGCTTGTGTTCCAGTCTGGGTCCTAGTGTTTTGAACCTTTCCCCAAATTGTCTACCGATGTACACTCAAATGGAAATTGCAACAAGGCTGCCATGCCCTTGCTGATATTAAACATGAAAATTGGCTTCTCCTTGACAATCTCTTGGCAGCATTGTATTGTGAATTGCTGTTATTCAGTTGCATCAACGCATTGCAGCGAACAATGACAGGTTTGTTGTTGTAGTTTACGCCCGTGTATGTCACTACAAATTGAAGCATTGCACAAAGTGAAGTTCAATTAAGAAATGTCTTTTTTCCAGTTACCCAATTATATGCCTTCCTCCGTCAACCTTGGTCAGGTCTTCATCCCAATTCAGTTAATTAATGTGCAGGTCACTGGTATGCCTTTGCACAGGTGGTTTTCCTCAGTTTGCTGTTGTTGGCCATGCATTTTATTGGTGTTGTTGGCATTGTGTTGATGCATTGATATAACTTTGACTGGGATTGGTGATTTGTTTCTTCTCCACCTTTTCTTGAGGGATTTTGATGAGTGAGTATGAAATTCCAAGGTTGTGAATGTGGTCTTTGTTTGAGGAGACTGTGAACTGTGGTTCCAAAATTAGCTGTTTGCCAAATTTGCTTGTTAGTGGTGTAACAAGTCCCCCAACATCGGAAAGCCAAAATTTAAAATTAATCCAGTGGTGCAACTAATGCCACCTAAAATAACTGCCTAAGTTACGATGTGGGCATGAGAGAGGCATGAATAAGACAACCCAGCCAGTAGATGGTTAAAAAAATAGTGAAGATTCCATTGAACTAACTATGAAAGAATCATTAGTTTTGTGGATCCCCATGTTCCAGTAGTGAGTACATGCGTGTTCGTGGTATATCGTGTTATCAATTCTCCACCAGTACAGGCCATTTCTTAGTACGGCCTCTCAGTCTGGCCCTACTAAATTATTGCTGTGTAATTCGGTGAATCCTATAACATTTCTTTCAGATTGAGTTACTCTGCACATATTTCTACAAATCAATTATTCTATCACAAATCAAAAAGGAATTTTTTTTTATATTTTAAACTAAGTCCCCGCACTAAATTTACTCAAATCTGAATTTACTCTACGTGTACCTCACTTCTTTTGTTAAATTCCATAAATAAACTTATGTTTTTTAGACTTTGTTTAATGCTTGATGAACAATCCCAGATTGGGTGCTGATATACCAGTACCAGGGATACTTTCACAGGCTGATGAATTTATCATTAGATTTGCCAAACTGCTGGATGGAAGAATCAGCTAAACCCTGGCCATCGTCGGTTTCCACCACAACCTTACTTGAATTATTTTCTCTCTCTCTGACCGTTTTCTGTCTCGATCTCAATTGCATCTCTCGATTTTGGTTTCCCCCAGCTAAAAAAAAAAAAGTTTTGCGTCCATCCCCATGGCCCAACAATACATGTGTTATATAATTCGACCCCAATTTGTAATACCGTATGACGCAATGCGTAAAATAAAAGGCGTACACGCTGAATTGTCATTGGCTAAAATGCATTTGCGTTGCCAATGGCGATTGGATAAAACTTGTATGAACGTCATATGAAAACAAAATACAGTGTCGCATGATTCGAATGCACCGGAGAAATTTCTATGAGCACACCGTGACAGAATTGTCACCAGTTTTTAACTCTGCTTTAACCATGCGCCATTCCTGATATTTGCCTTTTGTGAAAAAGCCTAAGGACTTTGCAATCTATTACCATAGTATAACAATACGTTTGTTTTATTTTCTTTGTAGCCACAATTGGAGCTGATTGATGCAAGTTTCAACAAGCTTTACACGTTGGATGGATTCAGAGTAAATATTTTTTTTATTGAGTTTGCACGTGCAAGTATATAGATACATAGATCTCTGCATATTTTAGCATGGTTGCGTTATTTCTGGTAAACTGTTACCGTTGTTATACCTGTCAGTCATTGCTTGGGTACAGTAAGGATGGGAGTCACCCATAAGGAAGAAATGTTTGAAGGTAGTGTGGCAGCATTTCCGAAAATTTTAAAAGATATACATTTCCACAGGAGTACCACCAACACGTGGATGACTGTACAGAGTGAATGTTTATGAGTGCAGTGGTTCGCCTCTGATAATAAAACATTGAATCTGTCACTTCATGAATTTATTTCTATTGAACAAACTATGAGTCGCCTGTTATTTATTTTTTATACTGTAGCTGCCTAAATCCCTGCCGCCCAATGGATAGGTCGTTGATCCGATGTGATTGAATTATGTTTAGAAGTTTATTTCACTTGCATGGTTCCAGCCTTCATTTCATATTTTCTATTCATAGTAAGAAAGAGTAAAATAATATAGGAACAGGAACCAGTCTAACATTACATAAAACTACTAGTGGGTGGTGCTTCGGACATGAATCTGTTGCACAAAACCGTGGACGTAATATGAAAAGACTGTTAATTTTTTTCTCCAAACGGCAGTGGATTTATGGAGGTGTTGTATAAAATAAAGTAGAGAATGTTCATAAGTGAAATGAATGAAAAGTGGAATAATTTCCTAAGGTGACAGATGAAATATTCTTTTCCACGAGGCCAATATTTGTTTAATACCACATCTGAATGTGAACTTGTACAAGTTGGAGGTTTACTTTGCCTGTCCAAAGTCAGAGTAAAAAGTCAACATAAATTTTCTCAATTTGACTGCATGCTTAAACAGATGGCCCTTTGTGTCTTACAATTTAATAATTTGACAACCTAGTTAGTTCCTTTCTATTAGAAGCATAACCTTAATACTCAACTCAAAAACCATAACAATGGTGCATTTCTTGGACAGCTTGTCTTACCACTGCTGGATTGTTGCACATGACATTGATTTTGTTTAGAATTCAAGTTCGTAACTCAGCAACATCATGTGCAGGATTTGAACAACAATCTGTGTAAAATAAGGTGGCCTAGTTGGCCATTCCATTGCATGATTGAGGGCTATCTCTCTGTCTTCAAAGAATTCCCTTAATCTCTGTGAAATTAGTGTTGATGAAGCAGGTAGAAATGTGGAAGGTGTTACTAAATGAGAAGGTAAGTCATCATCCTCTTGTGTCAATATTTTTTTCCATAGAATGTTTATCCAGTGTTAGGATGAATAGAAATTGATCGAGTTGGCATCTGCCCAATTGGGAAAGAGGATGTTTCTACCTATCAATTTGAAAAACAATGGTACTTGCTTGACGCAAATGTTTGTTCCACTCATATACCAAATTATTGACTGACCCAAAGCAAAGGTACAACACCCAGTAGTAGGGACCGGTATTTACTAGAGCAGCCCCTCTTTTTCACTTCCTGGATCAGCGCGGGACTTAACCGACTTTCCAGATCAGCGCGGGACTTCCCCAAAAAAATTGTGACCCGACTTCCCAAACCGGCAATTGCGGAGCCCCCCAGGACTTTCCACCGACGGAAAATAGCTCAACTCTGGACGATCCAGGAAAACAAAACAAAAACAATTTCTCAACGATTTTATAAAAATCAAATGACTCTAGCTTTAGTCACCAAAATCGAATACGCTAAATTAGTCGCCGCTCACGCCACGTGGTTAGTCGTCAACGGCTACGAATCACAATGAGATTTAATCGCACAGGCAAAGTTAGACAGGCAAAACCAAAGGCACCGCATTTGTTTAATGAGAAAGACTAAGACTGGCAAAGAAGTTTACAAGCCGAATGAAATATTTATTTCCGACGATTTATGCGCCGCTAAAAAAATGAAAAATGAATAGAGACTATATAAATGGAAATGATAAACCATAAAACAAACGTGAATTGTTATTTTTGCAAAGACAAGAGAAATTCAGTTGACTTGATGAGATGTAATAACTCCACTTGCGGCGAGTGCGGCAGGTGTATAAATTGCGTATATTGTTTAAATTCATACGACTGCCAAAATTCAAGCGCCTTGGACAGTTGCGAAGATTGTTACGATTTGATCTCACGCTGTGAGAAAAAATATTTTATGAATGTGTGATGCCCATTCCGAGTGACAACGTATTTGACGCGTTGCACAGTAATTACGATCATAGAAAATTCACTGGCCATTCATTTTTGTTCAGACCAAGAGAATGATAAAATAGCAAGGGAATAAAATCAGGAGAGTATTCCAAATAAAGTCTCTGGGGAGCTTTCATCCAACCAAAGATTGACAGCTGACCCGACCGTCTAGTACAACAGTTGTTCCGGTAGACTTGGTTGCGTCTTCTGATTGACAGCCCGCCTTGGCATTTCTTTTCCTAACACCCTACCCGCCAAATATAGTAATACTTCCTTCCTTGACATTTTCTATCCTAACCTAGATCACGTGTGGTTTTTATTAATTTCCACTAACACAACCGCCCAGTTATTTTATTCAGAGCACCCAACCCACCAAAAATATAAATATTTTTATCCCCCTTGGCATTTCTTTAAGGTTTTAATTTTTTTCTGCACCATGGTCTCTTTTTTATTCCGAGCACCCAACCCGCCAATAATATTAATTCTTCCTTCCTATCCTCTGCATTTTCTATCCACACCTTGATCACTTGTGGTTTTTGTTAAGAATGTATAAAATGTGGGAAGTCGGTACATCAACGGAACAGAATGAGCATTTATAAGAGGGAAGAAAAAACATCTTATCGGACCAAACACTGTTGACACTTATTGAGCCAAGGCTCAAGAACAGCTTGTATGCACGTTCTTCGCATCTTTGTTGTGACCCTGCCATTCTCGCACGCGCAAGAACGGTCAATTAACATAATAATACTCTCCGAGTCACTCATGCAAGCGAAGGGGCAGGAACGGGTTCCGAGGTGCTCTTCGGAATGGGGGTGAACGGGAGGGCGTGCAGAACGGAAGGGAACGCGTGCGAACGGTCTCTATATTTTTGATCCCGTCCCAAACTCGGTATTTTTATCGATATAACTCTTCATCCAAGGCGCTTGTTTAAATGACATCATGTGATGCACCTGTTTTAACTGGAGACCAAGTTCTAAATATTTCTGCAACGTTCGATAATGAACCACATATTTATTCTTGGTGTTTAAAGTCGACACGAGTTTATCTACCGAGGTACTTCACTCACCGTGGGGTGTTAAGTCTTTTTGGTATTCTGACAGCCATTCATTTGGAATCGATATATTTTCCGGTACCAGTGGGAAGTTGTTAATAAGAGGACGTCCGTCTCGACATATAAATCGTGGTAATCTCCGAGATGACAGCAGTTGAACGTTTTCCATATGTTTTGAGCTCGATAATATTCTTACTCAGTAACAGATGCCTGCCTCAACGACCTGTAAAAAGTGGCTTGAGGAGGCAGTTGTGATTCTTCAAATTTATCAAAGGAGTTTATGTGTTCGTACGGGTAAATCCCCTTTTCTAAAAGTAAATCTGCATTATTTGGGAATCTTTCGTGGAGTAGATTAAAATCGTCGGGTGAACAATTCTTAACCAGCCGATCGAGAGATGCAGCCATGAAATGAAATGTAATTCTTGGTGTTTTTAGTGATGACTTTAATTTTACTCCTGTGCTCCCTGCATAATTAGATACGCGTCGTATTTGCACCTGCTGCGTAAATTGTGTCGAGTTGGAAGGAATGATCACGTGGTGCTCGTAGACGGTAAGCATAAACAGCTGAGGCACGCGCGAGAAAACGAGCCACTGCCTGATTTAGCGACAAAACTCGACACGGATTTATACAAAAGTGGATTAATTATTGAATACGACGTTGACATTGAACATTTAATTAAAGTAGAAATCCCACCGAAGTTAATAGACGCGGCCGAATAAAAATGAGAAGAATTTATGACAAAGCCGGGAAAATCAGAACCATGTCAAGTATATATCGTTTCAGACGACCACAAGCATCTCAATGCCAACAACTGGGACCCCAATGTTACCTACGGTCCCTTTGACCCGAGTAAATAAATTATTTCAAAACCTGTGATTAAAGAAGGCACCCACTTGAGTCAATGCAGCTCACCCATTTTTTACCATCACAACGGCCAAAATAAACGCCTGTTGATTATGACGAGAGAACCCTGCTACGGTATAAACCTGCTTTACAAATACAGCACTCGAGATAAAACCCCCGAAAACATCAAAGGCCGTCAAATTTGCTATCAAATACAACAACCTACGACAAACATACTCGATCACATAAATTTGGCCGTTTATAAATTTGTTGAATCTCAAGAGTCGAATCTCCCGTCTAACACTGTAAACAAATGTATGTTAAAACAGATCCCTATGCCTCTCTATTTGATCACCAAAAAGACTCATTGACTCGTCAAATATGGATAAATTTATCAATAAGAGATGCGACGCACAATCATTTATTTGTCCAAAAGACGTATACTACGGTACCCACTGTTCACTGTCGTGCGGCGCCAGCGTTCGGTATAGAGTGACAGCGGCAATGTTGAAAATTAGAAACGACGGACTAATTTCAAATAAGTCGGTGTTGCAAGCGTTTAGCGGATATGGATTTGAATCTGGATCTGAATCTGGATCTGGATCTGAAACTCCCGTGAAATTAAAAGTTGATTAAATTTGAATACTTAACTTATGATGAAAAAATCAATTGAACCTCGGTTATTCCGAGGAATAACCGAGGTTAATTTTTTTGCCTTAAATAAATGGACTATTAATAAAAAATGACAGACGCAGAGATTTATCATTTAACCGGCTCATTACCTAAATGGCCAACCCCACCATCACGACCAAAAAACATGTGTGATCATTATGTAGTAGAAATAAACGACAGATATGCGTGTAAACATTGTGGTATAATTTTGGGGTGGGTTTCCTCTTACACCCCTGTAGACATGGGAGATAGATATTACAAGCATCACGTTTGGAAAAAAACGCCACCCCCAAAATCGAGAAAAACTTTAAAAAAGTTTAACGTTCAATTGGAGAATGGTGAAGCGGGTGAAATAAAATATAAGTTAAATCGAGTTCTAAACGGCAAGATCTCTAGAGGTAAACTGTTGAAGGCTTTAATTGCGGTATGTTATCAAGACGTGACAAAAGAACCTACAGAAGCCGTAAAAGATCTATTTCAAGTTTCGGATAAGCACTGGGAAAACGCCTTTGACAAATTAAACCTCGCCAAACAAGATTTCCAAAAA
>NW_019091358.1:159067-202081 GCF_001949145.1 Acanthaster planci
CCGGTCCAAGTGAGGTTTTTTTTTCGCAAGCTCTCGGACAAGCACTGAGCATACAGTGCTTATTAATATACGTTGGGTAAGGGCAAAACCTGTTATATATAATTAAACTCGGGATACATTGTCAAACGGATTAGGTACCGCTTATTATTATGACAACGGTTACGTACCTGTCACTAATAAAAATTATAATGCACACGATTTACACGTGACCAACGGTAAATACGCGGGATCTACTTACATGGGCTTTGTCTGAGCTAAACCAACCCTGGGTAGCTAATGCACCGTTAGACAGGGCGGTCAATTTTAACGCGTCTTCGATAGATAATTTATTCAAATCGGGCGCTTTAATTTTAAATAACTTACTTGATAGCATAGCGTAACCTATGGAGATCGCTGAGACTACAGTGCCGTGGTAAACCGTATTGGCAATTCTGTTTACATTGATTGATTTAGTGTTATTCATTTTTAATATATAGTATCTTTAAATTGCTCGGCTAATATTTACCTTGTTCGACTCGTCTCGGATTTTTGACTTTAGTCACTGTTTGCACCTGCGTCTTCACAGGGCTGTTTGCTGGCGTTGGGCTCACTTCGTTCGCTTCTGTTGACATCCTCTTTTAATATAAGAGAACTTTTGTTGAACTCTAAATGTTTAGTGGTAATCAACGCAGCTGCCAATGATGATAAATAGACTCCGTATTTATTACAAATTTCACTAAATAGGTGCCCCATGGTTTGACTTATAATCAGGTCGTCATTGAAATCTTTTGTCAGCGCGTCTTCGGACGCTAAATTGACGTTGAATCCTAAAATATCAACGGGGGTGGCAATTCCTAAAAGACGAGCGTATAAGCTTAGAATCGCGTTACCTAACGTATTAACAATTTCCTTACTGAATCCAACTTCATATAGGTTAACTAATTTTTCTTGTTCTTGTGGGCTAAGCGACTCGATGTCTTTTATGGAGTACTCCTTTCCCAGGCACTTCTTTGATTCACCTGAGGCTACGATTGAACAGAGTCTATCTTTGAAATCGGTCTTTGATTCCATGGGTGATTCGTTTTTTGAATCGGGGAGGATACTTTTAATGTCTTCCATTTTATTATATACGTTTTAAAATTGTTGGACGTTTGCTTTAGGCATAAGTACTCAATTGTATTGTACGTTAGATAAGCTTCTATAGTTAATTGGATAAGTAGTTGAATTAACTGTAACATTGCTGTTATTTTGTTATAACTAAAATAAAATTCGCTTATAGCCAGGCTGTGATAGCCTAGCTATAAGCAAAGTAAAGCAAATAAATAAGTAATTATAGCTAGCTAACATTAGCTTACAAGTCTGTTAACTCGGGAACCATATCACACTTGCGCATTGAGTTGCATCTCCGGCAAGCTAATACACAATTCCATTTTACGTGCCCAAAATCTGTGTGTCGCTTGATCGTCTCTTGGCTGGATATGTTGCAATTTTATGCTGCAGTCGTTGTAATAACAAAATTCATGGTCGTCGACTAATTCCTGTAGAAACTCTCTATCAATGAATTTTTCAGGGTTGAATAAATTATATTTTTTATCGTGAAATTTGCAAATGCCCAACCAACAATTAAACGTAATTTTTATCGCGTCGCTACAAATCTTACACGCTAATCTCCGTTTTTTATGAGGGCAAATGCCTGAACCTTCACATTCAATGCATTGAGATCTTCGTGTTTTGTGAATACTTATCCCTGAGCCATGAATGCATTTAGGCCAATTATTAGAAATTAATGCTGTGGCATTACAGCTGATACATCCCGAACAGATTTTACCACTGTCTGTAAGTTTAAAGGAATCCATTCCTTTTAATTTATGGCAGCAACGGCAAATTTCATTCTCCATTTAAATTAGTATTGTATTAATGCATTTTATCATTTTTATTGAACAGAATAATTCACAGGTGGTTCAGTATTTAAGTATCAGCTTACTAAACTTCACGTCTCATAAATGTTTCTTAATTTCCTCTCGTTTCTCGTCTGGGATTACATCGTTTTCGTTGAGACACTGATCAAAACTATTTCGATCTTTACAATGAAAGAAAGCCGTCCATGCCTTGTTTTCGCGGTAGTCTTTGAGCACTGAATTGTACTTTTGACTCAATAACCAATTTGTTTTCCGCTACCCGTTTTACCGATAATTAAAGCACGATGCGGATTTTTAAACATGTGGTTCATTTTATTTTAACTCTGACTTAATCTAGTTTCTCTCACTTATTTTATTTTAAACTCAACAAACTTAATGCACCAGACTTTTAAAATTTCCATTTTCCACCGTTAACTGAGCGTCCATTACTAAATATACATACATCGTCAAAGGTCCCACGGTTTTCACCTGTCATTCCATCTGAATCGATATATATCCACCGGCGCCTAGAGGTCTACCTTACCCATGAGCCGAGTTATCGTCGGAACTTCTGAAATCGAGCCACAAGCCGGACTTATCTTTCAAATAGTCAGCCATATCAACCCCAATTAAGTTTTAATCTTTCACCACCGCTCTTGCCGACTCGGTATCCGAATCGCCGAAGTACTTACTTATTTCGTTCCAATGTTGATATTCAAAAAGTCCCTGCGAGTACAATTGATTTGGCTTACCTTCAACCGTGACTACTGTTTTAGTTACATGTGGATTGTAAAATCTTTGGGGGGTTTTAATAGCCGGGTCTCTAAACAAAATCAAAACGCCTTTCAAGCTCTTGATCATTTGATCGATGCTGATGTTCCATAATGTGTCTGATTTATTAACCGCCTGCTTCTTCCATGAGTGAATCCGGTCAAATAGGTAAAAAACGAGCCCTTTGTGCTTGTTCCTCAATGTTTCCGCCAGTTCTCGGTTAGTGACAACTTCGCATTCTAGGGTAAGGTCTGAGATCACATATTCTGCGGCTGTGTCTGACGAGTTCACTACTTTATCGTGCCAGTTAAAAGTCAATTGATACGTCAAAGGCTCTTTAAACCCCGACGGATAGCAAGGCCCGTGATCTGTCAACATCGGCGTGTCCAGTGGAATCGCGTATCTGTTTTTGAAAGTGTTGGCAATTGCTTTTTCTTTACCGTTGTTTGCGGCTTCGTTTTTATTGCCAGCACCCAAACGTATCTTGGCCACGTTTTCCTTCTCCAAACCAAAAAACGCTATATTTTTCGTCTGCGACAGAGGTAGCCAATTGTCCTTAGAATTATGAAACACCTCCGCATCTCGATAACTTACGATTTTATTGCCTTGTAAGCTTACGTTGATTTCTGAAACCAGGTTTCTCACCACGTTATTATACATGGTACGGTTGTCGTCGGATGCGCTGTCTAGATCGAGTTTAAAAGCCAGTACCGGGTACAATAACGTCGTCCATGCCTAAAGCGGGGAATTTCACGTTTGACATGTGACCCGCGGCTATTGTATTCGGGTTATGGGTAATGGTTACCTCTCGTCTTTCGCCTTTGATCACGCGAGGAACTTTGAGCATGCGACTCGGGTTTAGTTTTTTCGTGTATCGATGGGACATATTACTTTTATATTGTACGATTTTTATTTTACTGAAATATTTTAAAGAGGAAAGAAAACGCAATTAACGTTAAACCCGCTGCGAAAAATAGGTCTTCGTATTCCATTAGTTGGCTTTGCTTTCTAAACGTTTCACTCTGGATTTCTAAAACCATATCGCCAATGGGATTGATATCTGCACGCATGTCACCCAGCATCTGCTCAATGTTGCTTAGGTCAGCTTGAATTTCTGACAGTTGGTTTTTAATTTCACCATTCATTTAATTTACTTATTTTAAAAATGGCTAGTGCTTTAATGATGGTTGGAGGAGCTTTCGTGAATGCGTTAGCGTTCACATTTGGTAGTCTAGCTAAAAGTAAAGTCGACGAAGAACGAAAGGGTCACGACCTTGCGTTAGAGCAATTGGCGTCAGCGAAAGAATCCTGGGAACAAAACCGCGTACACATTCTAGATTTTCTGAATGAAAGAATGCGACAGGAACGCGCGAGTCAGCAAACGTTTGTAAACATGGACAAAGCGTTATGAGCTTATAGCGAATTGACTGGTAAAAATATAATGTCGTTACCACCAGAGCCTAAATTGTCTGATTTCTACGCCCCTTCCGAGGATCAAAAAGTTCGTGAGTTTGTGTGGATTTTAGGGTGCACGGTCTTAGTCGGTTTCTAAGCTTATCGATTTGCGTAACTTTATTTTAAAATGGAAGAAACTTTTAAAAACTGTGTTTTAGCCCACAGGGTTATTGGAAGTGAGAAAGCGCCGTAGATCATCTACACGAAAAGACCAGTGCGGACAAATCAGTTATTAAGAACTGGCTAAAAAAGCAGGCTATTTGGCAAATATATTTATCCGCACCTGCATACTTACCGAGACCAATTACTTTGCAATCAGAGTCGGTCGAACCTAATTACGCGCATCAAATAGATATATTATATTTACCCTGGGATCGTGTTGAAAGAAAAACGTTTAAATACGCTTTGACTGTAGTAGACGTCGGTTCGTATTATAAAGAAGCAGAACCATTGACCAGTAAAACTGCCGAGCAAACGTCTGAAGCCGTGAAACAAATTTATAAAAGATTGCCCTTGACTTGGCCTAAAATTATAATGGTAGACTCGGGATCTGAATTTAGAGGCAAGTTTAAAAAGTTAATGACTAATCATGGGGTAGAAATTCAAGTGGGGGAGCTGGGTATTCATAGGTCGCAGGGGATCGTGGAAAGGTTTAACCGTACTTTAGCTGAAAGGTTATTTGGTCATCAATATGCTCAAGAAATGTTAAACGTGGGTGAGCGAAACGTGGAATGGGTAGAACGTTTGGCCCAGGTCCTGAAATCGTTAAACGAGGAAAAAACATGTTTAATTGATGCTGTTCCTGTCGAAGCTATCAAATTAGACCGAGTGAAGCAAACACCTATTGCACCTCAAAAAGCGAGCCAAAGAGAATTTCCTCCAGATGCGGTCGTTCGGTATTTATATTAACCGGGCGAGCAAGAGAGCGGCACCGTCAAAAGGGCAACAGATTCGGTCTGGTCAGTGGACATTTATCACGAAGTGCACCAGTCAATTTAAACGAGTCAATGGCAGGAGGGTAAAGACGGGTCCCACTTTATATTATTTATTATACGGGCCAAATAGGAGTTTCGTCAAAGAAGAACTGCAAGTCTTACCCGAGGATACCAAATTACGGCCCGAGTCTTAACTGTGCAAAAACTGAATTAAGGGCTTTCTCTTTGTCTTTAAAATTTGAGTTGTTCACCCAGTGATAGATAAACGATTCGCGTTGTTCTTTTGTTTTCAGCTTGACAGATTGCTTAGCTCGATCGAGATCAGTTGTTTTAAATCCTCTAATCCTCAATTTATAGTGCCCATAAGCTAACGTATCAACCCCGTCTGGTAATATATAGCAGTTTGTGTCTAAAGGTGGCAGACTCAACTTATTTTACGACACCGTGAATACCTGAATAGAACCGAAAGTATGATCACTTCCGTCAATAAGCTGACCTCAGTTGAGCTACAGAATAGACTTTTTTCCGGTAGGTTTCCTGGTATAAAACTAAATCCACAATCGCAAGGATAACGGGGCTTATAAACATGAGCTTACAATCAAATCTAATGGAGATCTTTAATATACTTTGTGTTATTTACTCTTGAGTCGTTGCTATCACTGTCAAATCCTAGTAACGATTGCAATGCTGTTTTATCCCAAGTTACATTGACATTGTTAATCTTTAAAATAGCTTTTTCGACTTTATATCTAATGCTGGTGCCGCAAGACAAAGATCCATGTGTGCCGTAATAGACATCTTTGGGACAAATAAACCAATATATTATTATAAGTCGATCTTGCGATATTAGATTTTTACAATGGTCAAACAACGTGGTCGTGATATGTAACTTGACATACATGCATTTTTTTGTGTAAGGCGGTTTAACCACAAATTCAACCTTTTCTAAGTCATCTATTTCACATCTGGCTATGTAAGCGTTGATCGTATTTGGTGGAATTTTGAGACTTTTTAGTCATGAGCGTGCTGATGTATTTGTAAGCTGCAACATTTATGTGGTTGAGTATATCCATCGTAGGCTCTTGAAAATGATAGCAGATTTGATGTCCAATGATATTTGGGGGATTTTTTCTTTAGCTCCAAATTTATAGACTGGATTTACCCCATAGCAGATTGTTTTGGTATCATGATCAACAGGCACTTTTCTTTGTTGTCATGGTTCTAAAAAATGGATCAATAATGTTGTATTTGTTTTTCACCCTTTTTTACCGTGGATTCTGCTATCACGAGTCAGATTCAAAGTCGAGATCAGGCTCAGCTTTTTTCCTAAATCTCATGCTTTTATAGCAACCATATTCACTGTTACTGTCGTATATAAATACTACAAATGATTTATCATATCAATTTTTGCAGTTGATGCAATATTTGCAATTAACACATTCTTCGCAATTGATAAATTCTTTGCAATCAACACATCCATCACAACTACAACATCTGTCACATCTTAAACAGATTTTGCAATCACTGCAGTGCTTGCAATCGGTGCAGTAATAGCCATCGATGCAATTGACCTAAATCGGTAGATTTGTTACAATGTCTGCAGTTAATGCAACCATGACATTTGTTGCATATGTGTATGTTTTTAAAATTTATTACAATATTTAGAAACCTTACAATTTTTGTAATGGTTGCATTTATTACATACAACACATCTGTCGATATGATTGCAGTATTGGCAATAAATGGCATCAACGGCATCTGTCACATTCTGTGATTCAATTTTTTTTTTACAAAAGTAACAAAACACTGCTTATGATTGACGTCGGTTTTAGAGTTTTGCTTTTGGTCTGGCGTTTTCGGTTTTTGGTTTGGTGACTTTGATATAAGGTTTGATGATATTTTTTAGTTTTTTTTAACCACCAAAATCAAAGGTTGACGTTGTGGAGTTTCGTGAGAGATACTATCGGGTCATTGGGGGCGTTGGGGGTTCGGTAAAAAAGTTTACTTTTAGGGTCAGGTAGGTACCCAGGGGAAAATGAAAAGGTGATGTGGAACTCTCCCTCCACACTACTTGCACAAAAATGTCGGAACAGTCCATCTGAGTCAACCCCCCCCCCGGAAATCACCCCACATTCTGACACACAAATCTACATCACTCCCCAGGTGGATCACAATTTCACCCGGGCGAAATACATGTAGTAATCCGCCCGGGCGAAATACTAATCCACTCAGGTGAAATCGTAATCTGCCCAGGCGAAATACTTATCCACCCGGGTGAAATATCACACCTAATTCTTTTTTCAGTCATGTCCTATATACACTCCTGTAAATTCGTGTTAATATAGTGAAATACTAAATTCTAAAAGGCCCGGGACAGTAACACAACATTTGAGCATGAGTGTGGATGTCAAACAGCTATGTATACATGTATAAGGTTACATGTGACCAAATGAGCTGCCT
Source organism: Acanthaster planci (assembly GCF_001949145.1). The sequence goes on from NW_019091358.1 coordinate 166,566, forward strand.
ATCATGGCATATTTCCATGTTTCCTTGACCTTCCTCATGTAGTCAGGTAGTGTTGCAAAACATCTTTATTCTTTGCGGTACATTTTTAAAAGGGTTTATTTTGAACCTTTATAGAAGAAAAGAAAAGACCAAATAGATTTTAAATTGAAACTAGGCCTATATGGCAGCTCGCAGGCACACGAATAGTACTTAACTCATCAACATGCATGACATGCTTAAGATTTATAAAACAGAAATATTTAGAACTTTGGGTTGTGAAATGTTTCACACAAAATTTTTGCGGTCAAGATGACGTCACTGATTCTTGATTCTTCTCTCCGATTGGTAAATTGGTGGCTATTCCATCTTTCACACTCAACTCAAAGGGGCAAAAATAGTGTTGCCGTCTATTGGGAAAATCGAGTTATTGACTGAACTCTTAACCATTACATCAGATGTGCCTGAAATGTCACTATTTATGCACTAGTGTGAAAAGATGATGGTATTTTCCCATTCAGTGACACTTTGTCACTGGTGACTTGCAATAACTCCTGGTTGAAGTATGTAAAAAATCTGGCCTTTTCATGTCCGAGAAATGGAGTATGAGAGGATGTAAGAACATGACCGATTGTTCAGTTTATTTGTCAGTTGACTGGTGGTGCGAGTAGAGAACTGTTTTTCAAGTCTCAAAATACTTTATTGTCATTTGCCGCTAATGTCAGCAACACAGATCGAGGAGTTTAGACCAATATGCTTTGTAACGCGCAATTTAAAGCCACAATGGTTGGATGGAATCTAAGATGATTTTTTCCTCATAACCATTGGAATGCTGAAAGCCCTATGCTCTGTTCTCGAACAGACACAGACTTCTAGTTTTATGATTGGTGCTGTTGGTATGTATTCATCTTTCATTTGATTGGTATAGGAAGGTGGTACTGAGGCTTCCTGATCCTTGATTTGTGCAATTAAAGGTCTAAACCTTGAAAAATCATGGAACGTTAAACCTCTGTGCTTAAACACCCTTGTGTCAGGATGCGTAAATATGATCTGGCTATCTGTGTGCATTGGCACATCAGCTGGGGTAAAATATCAAGTACACCTTGACTTAACTCTGGCTCATGTTTAATCACTGTATGTTGAACTTGGTCACTGTGCATGGCCTGTTGTGGTAGTCAATACCACTTTGCAGGTACATCCTTGAATGTTGAACAAATGGGAGGTTGCAGTAAAAAATACTGTAAAAAAGTTTTTAAAGGACACTATTTGGGGCATTAGGTTCTTTATCTAAAGTGGGCTGCTGTATCTTGCCTTTTTAAAAACTTATCAGGTAAGGAAGGTAATTCTATTCTATAATTTGATGTTTCAAAATGCTTCATAATTGTCTCTAAGTGTGGAAGATCCAATTAAATTCCATTTTGCATCAACTGACTTTGGTCACCTTTATGTACATTTCAGGGTATGAGTAAATTGAAGTGCCTGGACATTAGCTGGAATGAGCTGACAAACATGAAAGATGACTTGTCAATTTTAAGGAAACATGCAACAGGTTTAACCTGCCTCGACCTGAGATATAACAAATGGCAAAAGGTACGTACCTTAATAACAAGACTCACTTGATGAAAGGAATTTTTAAGCATTACCATGATAAATCTGCAAAAATTCCAGCAGTCTAATGGAACACATTCCTTCTTTTTGTAATAAGCTAAAAAGAATTAACTTGCATTATTATTAAAGCAATTTGCGTTGACTGCCCTGCAGTTCTGGTTTATTGTTTTTGCTTTTTTATGTGAGCTTGGGTAATGTTATGGACAAAGACATGAAAAATTTGTTTCTGCATTGTTTATTTCTCACTTTTCTTTAGCTTCAACTTTTCATTTATGTATCACTTGAAGAATTAGTATGAAAAGAACATCAGTGTTGAAAAAAGGTGGTCCTGTTTAATGTGGTGCTTATTTTTTAGATAGTTTAAAAAGTTCAAATTATTGAAGGCATCATTTTTGAGCAGTGAATGTTCATTGATTTCCTCTCTTCCTGTAAAAAAAATCACAATATTCCTTCAACCAGGGTTTCTACAAGAATGTGAAACCCATAAAGATGAAGTTAGCACTGAACTAAAGGCCATTCTGATGATAAATAGCTTGCAACATTTCTTAAAGCCGGATTCGCAAATTTAATGAACTGACCACCCCACGTCTTGAGATACTCTTGGTACGGGGCTCCCATTTGTGAAGTAGGCTGTTCGCCTTAGCGGACCGCTCCCCTTTGTAAGACCAGAGTGGCCCCAGACAACGTCTCCTTGTCGCCTTCCCTTTATCTAGAGCCTTCAAGCAAAACGTCTTGGAGACAATTACTCTGTTAAACACAGTTTGACACTGTTGAACACTAATTTATATAACAGGTTTTGCCCTTGCATCTTGAAAATACTGTTGAACACTGTTATAACAGGGTCCTTGGAACTTTACAAATTCCTTTTGTTATCAGTTATGGAAAATAAATGAAAAAAAACCCAGAATTTTTTGTCATAAATATGACCTTGTATTATAAATTATAAGTATTTAAAATGCTCGTCCTGTCTGTCTTCGATTGTACATGTATTGTGAGAGTCTTTCGGGTGCCCTCCTCAATGAACATGAGCCACTGCCCCATTTCCAGGTGGCCGTTACATGCAAATGCATCCTACATGTAGTTACCCTCCGACATATCTATGGCGTGGCCATCCAGATGTAATCCCCACGGTAGCACTTTCCGGGCCAACTTCCCGGATCGTTGCCCCAGTGAATACGCCATCGGACGCGGACCCAATCCCGAGTCTCCGTCACAGTCTTCTGGAGCTACTCTGGCTACCATCCAGTCTGCATCCCCAGACATCTGAACCTAACGTCCTTCAAGCCATTGAGATTTTTACACACACAATCCAGGGTGTCCCCAAGGGGCCCTGCGGGAGAAATTTTGTGAATCTATTCCCACTGCATCTCATGACGTACAATCCTGTGATCAGCAGAATGACCATTTTGTGGCCGCCAGTTGGGTGGCCCCACATGAGCACAGATTCTGCCGTGCGGCCCTGCCATAATGCAACTGTCCAAATGTGTGTTAACTTCAAAGTGGGGGTGTCCAATCTGTTTACTGTCACTTTTGCGAGGTCTATCAAAAGTAGGCCAGCTGGGAGTCACCTATTTTGTTGCGATAATTTTGCAGGCTTTCTCTTCCGATATTTAGTAACGCTCAGCAGCGTGATCGAAATGAAGAGAGAGAATTCTGTCAGACCCTATTCTTTTTTTTGAAAGAAATACATGTACAGTGGAACGCCACTATCACAAACACCACGGGGACCACGCTAAATGTTTGGTACAGCGTTTGTTCAGTATAGCAAAATTAACAGCCAAACATTTCGTTACCAGGTTGAATAGCTCCCTCTCTTGTCTAACTGAAGTGCACCCTCTTGTGGCACTATGATTTGCTGAATTCACGTTTGAGGTTTCTAGAAATGTTTCCATTAATTATTTTTGTTTTTTATTAAATCTTGACTTCCAAAAATGATATTTAGTTTATCCTAAAAGTTGTGAAGCTACTGCTCAGGATTGATCTCAAATGCATGCTGTGGTGAATCTTGGTTGATTTGCAACTGCAAACATAATGCGACCTCACTCCCCTATGCCGACCATTTATTTTTCACTCATGTGTGAAAATGATCGAAGTTTTACATTGCAGTCGGGACGCCGGTGGCCAGGCTGGGTATGGAACACGGCTTACCTTCAATTTGACATAAACATCCTCGACAAACTTCTGCATATTCAGGTGTTATACACTGCTGCTAAAGACAACTTATGCCTTTGACTAAGCAAGCCTTTTGTTAAGAACTCCTTGCTTGATAAAGACTGACACCAACGTTATCTAGGTTACATGAAATCTTTGTCTCGGTCTCTGACCTATTTCATTTCTTCCCCTCTTATCGAGGTAAATTCCTTTGATGGGAAAAGAGAGTTCTCCTTTCCGCCCAGACTTCACCACAGTCATGCTAGAGACTCTGAATGATAATTACATCTCCATCTTTGAGTATGCCTTGCAGCTTTCTTGCGCCTTGTTAAAAATTTTTTTCACACTGCCAACCAAAGCCACATTAATGGAAAGGTCAAGCGATCATGCAGTTGACCTGCAGACGATCCATGTGGCAGGGTCCAATGACGAAGTGGCAGACGCACTCTCCCTGGGATGATAGAGCAGCCTTACAACAATCTCTTCGCTTCCTTGAACAACGATCAACTTCCCGAGATCTTCCTCTTCAGCGAGACTTTCTAGCAATGCTACAGCCATGGCCGCATGGGACATCATTTGCCCACCTTTCACATTCGTGGCAGCAGATTTTAGCATTGTGTTGTGTGCGTCGATAGTCAGGCTTTGGCTCCAGCCAACGCTCATGTGGGTGCTAGAACAGACTTCCTGATGAACTTCTTTCACTCGGAGCTACAAGTATCTACAGGTCGGCCCTAGCTGCCATACACGTTGGTTTCAAAATTGGTTAAATGCCCTTGTTAATTGGAATGGCATTCCATCACCTTTTGTATGATATGCTTATCCAGTGACCTCTTGTTGGGAAATTGGTCTGGTCATAAGACCTAAGCTAGATTCTCGAGATGTTTTCTGGTCCTTCCTTTGGACCCTAAATAATGCCTGCCTTACACACACCATGTCAGGTTGGCCTTTCTCCTGAAAATGGTTCAGTCCTGAGGAGGCAGCAAACTATAGGCTCTCCCCATTGCCGAAGGCCGTCTATGTTGGGAGCCACATGGTGTTCACCTCATTCCTTCGATCGGCTTCCTAACGAAGGATCAGACTCCCTCACCTGGTCCATCCAATATCTTTACACTCTCCACCTCCTTACATCCTGGAGACGATGCGGATAAACTTGGGGGCCTATTCATTTCCTGAAGTGGTACCTGAGTAAAAGGATAGCGTGAAAGGGACGATATTAACCCCATCGCTTATCACTTTCATGAGACCACACCGTCCAGCGGTGTCAGTACACTATTGCCTGTTGGACGGCTTCGGCCATTAGATTTGCTAATCCAGTCTGGCCTTTAAGCTCTGATGAAAATAGTCATTACTACAACAGGGTTCATGGCATAACAGCAGGATCTGCATCTTGGTCTTACTCTCGAGATGTTTCCATTGCAAACATTTGTAAAACTGCATGTTGGAAGTCTTTTTCTACCTCCTGCAACTTGAGGGATGTCCGGCATGGCAGGACAATCCTACTGTCCATAGCGCAGAGGTCAAGGGACATCCTGAAGGATGGACAACAAGTCATTATGAAGTTCCTTTACCATTTCTGAAATTTTCACATTCCTCCTTGTTCATATGTAAAAGTGTATTCTCAGCATTAGATGTGTCGTCGCCAACCCCCACCTACTCTGCTACTCTACATATGTAGTGACTGTTTGGGTAGGTAGAGACTCCTTCCCCACATTAAGTGTGGGTCTACCAGAGAATACCAGTACCTACCCAAACAGTCCTCTCCCGCCCATCCTCCCCGCTCTGTCTCTGACCTTTTTGAGTCACTTTCGTAAAGAAGGACGATCATGGCAGCAAGGCTGCGCTGATTGTGGGAGGTAAGGGTGCACCACCAGTGATCAGATCTTTTCAGCGAATAAATAAGTTGCGCATGGGAAATTTGCATATGTAGTGACTGTTTGGGTAGGTATTCTCTAGTAGACCTTACCCACACTTAATGTGGGGAAGGAAATAAAGTGTAAATTTTGCAATATAGAAAAGAAACCCACATTTGAAGCAAGATATGAGACAGAGATATACCGCCCCTTTGTTCTGGTCATTGTTTGGCCAGAATCTCAGGAATTCTTTTCAGACATCTAGGAGGATGTGTTAGGTAACAATAGTCTAGAGTGTCTAGGGTTTGGACCCGCAAGTGGTACCCCCTCCATTCCCACATCTTGCCGGGTATAAAAACCTGAATTCTCGCCGCCTTTCCTTTTCATTACTTTGCCTAGAATTGACAGTTGCCAAAAACCAAACTAGAACTGCTTAACTCTTGCTTATAATGTTAAGTCGTCTGAAAAATATTCAAAGATTTTAACTGTTGTAACAAAGAATAATAGGTAAAACAAATGATACAATTGGTGCACAAAAAAGAAAGTGACATGGACTGCCATAATTCCCCAAAGGAGCACTATTTTGATTAATTTTCAGAGGAAATAAAGCAAGTTACAAATGACGAACATTTCATTTGAGAAAATTGGCTGGGAAGTAATAATTGTATCATAGAAAGTATTGGTTTGACCATTGACAGGTGATAATCAAATTTAAAAGCACACAATTTCATTGGAGATAAACAAGTATCCTGTGAGTATACATGTATAATAAATGCTAGAGTAAATTGAATATTCCATTGTAATGAATATCCATGTTGGCTTTTTGAATTTGTATGTACAGTACAGGAACATAGTTGCATTTCATAAGAGAATTCATAAGAGAAGTTATTCAAGTACAAGATATCTTTAATTTGCTCAATTTTCCAAAAATGGATGGAATGCAGTGATTTTTTTGGAAACGGGGATATTTGTTCCATGGAAAGGTAACATTAGAGCTGTCTTAACTGCATAGATAAAGCTGAAATCCAGGAGCTGGAAGCCCATTAATCAGCCACTTGCTTTACTGCTATTTGTCACAGTTTCAACATGTTAAGTTTCTTTCAAGCAACTGAAATCTCACATTTTAGTTTCAGAGGAATGGTCCTGGAGTGAGAATTTTTCATGTCTTTAATAGTAAAATGGTAAAAAGATAATGATAAAAAAAGTATGTACACCTTATTTCCCCCCCCCCTCAGCCTGATGGTGTTAGACTACGTACCATAGGACGCCTCAAATCCTTATCCATGCTTGATGGACAGGCAGTCACTGAAAGTGAAGCTACTGCAGCTTTGAGAATGGCTGCTGGGTCTCGCGTGTCACAAGTATCTCTGCTTGCCCATACGAGGACTGATACCATTAGGCCAAGAAGTCTCAGCCTAGCATCCTGTGCTCAACTCTTGACACAGATAAGTCGTCAGAAGCCAGATAGATTAAGTGAGAATGATGGCAACTGGTACAGTAAGGTATTTTTTTGTTTTTTTACTTTTTTAACATTTTGGCAATTTTGTGCTATATCAATTACAGTGGCTTTGAAAAAAACAGTCATTTAAAGCATTTTAAACAATAGTGTTTTTTTCTTTGGTTAAAAACACCCTAGGACATGGTTTAAGAACACACAATGCTTGTAATATAAAAACCATGACATTACTAGCAGCTGAGATAACCACACTGTGCACAACTTGATATGCTGTAATTAGACTTGACCCTCATAATAAAGTAAATATGAGGATTATGCTACGCATCCTAACACTCTAAAGAGGGAGACCAAAATCTTTGATTGGGTAATTTTAAATTTTATAACCTGTTTTAAATGACTACATTTCGCTCCTCTATTTTTCTCTACTAGGTATAACTGTAATAATTTTTATTCGACTAAACAAGGAGGTATAAAAAGGAACAGGGTAAAAACACTGTATACACCAAAAACATTAGAGTGAGATATTCAGCAACTAGGAAATAAAAACGGAACTCTGAGCCAAAGAAAAGTTAAGGTCAGACAGAAAAATCATCAAATAAGCAATTTTAACAAGGATTCACAGAAAAGCAAATAAATACCACATATTGCAGTTGTGTTCTTTGGGGGATTTAATTGCACTTACCCACAGTTGTGTGTGTACATACATTTTAGAGCAAAGATAAGAGTAAAACTTCACAAAACAATGCAATTACATACAACCGCTCTCCTCCAAATAAAAATAATGCAAAACAGCCAAAAGGGGTTTCAAAGAAAACAGGACCTGGATACACCACCTAGCAGAGGAGTTGATGTCTGGGGGATCCATGAATATTTGCGCCAAGGAGTGGGATTTCAGCATGTTCAAATTCCATGTAGTGGAACTGCAAATTTACGGAGACAGGCTGACCTCGGTGAAGGCTTATTTGCCCAAAAGAACCCCCCCTCCCCCCTAATTTGGTTGTGGATCTGTCTTTGCATGTGCCTTGTAAATAAGCAAAAGAATTAAGAAAAATAAATACATGCATGCAGAAAGTATACAGAAAGCTCTTGAAAAAGTTTCATTACATGGTGAAAATTTGTTAAACTGTTTAATACTATTCTTCTTTGTTCTGTAGGGGAAAATTAATACCATAACTTCCCCATCAATTTTTTTCTGGTTTTAAAAGTTTACCTTCTTTCTTTCTTTTTTTTAAATCAAGTGACATTTGTGTTGTCTTTCAAAAGTGGCAACAGTTTTTGTTTTTTCAAGCACTTCTCTAAGCATAGCGGTGAGTTTAAGCAACGAAGTGAAAACTATTGTACAGTATTTTACTACGCCATCTATTAGTTGTTTTGACATATTTTGCTGTAGGCTGCTTTATTTAATTTTTTTAAGTCTTGTATTTTGGGCTACTCTACATGTAATGGAACCTTGATCTAAAAGGCAATTCCTTCATACATTAGCATACAGTAGCACTATTGGCTTGGACAAAAGTACATTAGTTGCCATGACATGTTAACCAGGTCTCAGTTACGCGAAGGATATTTTGCAAGGAATTAGCATGCATAAATGACACAAACTAAAGTCCTTTTTCCTTGTGCCACAGACATTGAACAGAAAACATAATAAAAAGTTCACCATTGTATGCAGTCTTAACACTGCAGCCCCCAAAGCATTGAACATTGGGCACATTTCTACTTCTGGTTCTTTCACGCAGCAGTGAGTAGTTCATGAGTCTTTTCATGCTTTGCTACTACAGGTAACCACCCTTAATTTGGATGGCCAGCATATAAGTAAATTGTCCAATTTGGAGAGACTAGTGAATCTTCGATGGGCTTCTTTCAGTGATAATGACCTAACGAAGATAGAAGGTTTGGATGAATGCATTCAACTGGAGGAACTTGCTCTTGAGGATAACTGCATTTATAAACTGGAAGGTTAGTGTCAATACAATGTGTAAAGGAACATACAAGACTAAAAATCAGTAATTAAACAAGAGTTTCTTTGTATGAATAGCATAAAAATTGAAAAGGCTGATACATAGTTTAAAACTAAGAAATTTATGGTGCTTTCTCAAAGGGATGTGACTTTTCTTCCAATTTTGTGATGTCTTGAAGTTTTCTTTATGTAAATAAAATTTCAAAACTGGAAAAAGTATGACACTTGATAATTTTTCGAGAAAGTTTATTGATAGGCCAGATGGACCAGAAGTATGCCAGTGAAATCCATGTTTTGTTTTGTTTTTATTTTGCTTAAAAAGGTTATATTAATTTTTTTTCAACAATAGAATGGATCTCGACCTCTGTTTCATAGCTCAAATTCAGTAGCAGTAACCAGTATAATCCCACTGCATGTCACATGTTATTTATTTTGTGTGGTGACTCTAGGAACAGATGATGTCACTTCAAAATTTGACACCCAGCAAGAACTTTCCAAAATGTAAATTATGGAACGAAATAAAGGGCCAGCATAATAGAAATATTTAACTACTTGCTGCCGGGTGCTTTTTTTAAATGCACCTGCCGGGCTGTTTTTTCATATTTTCATTTTTCAAAAATCTTCAAAAATTCATTTATTTTTTTTCTGAGTGCTCAAACCCCATAAAATGACTGTCTTGTGGAGAGTTTAGCCCCACAAGCAACTTCCATTGACCCTTCAGTTTTGCAGCCACGCTGCCCACTCTGTATAGAGCCTCAATTGTGTAGTGTTGCATAATCCCTCTTTTTTCCCAGTCATTGGCCTTACTGTACTGCAGTGTTCCAATGCAGAGCGATTTAGTAAATCCAAGTACTTCTAATTCCGAGTACGAGTACAAGTACTTCTAATTCAAAAGTAGTTTTATCTTAATTTAGAGACTCTGAGACCTGCCACTGTCATGACTGTGTAAAAGAAACACTGAATGTAGATGACATGGCTACAAGAACAAGTGATCTGGCTAGCAATGTCGCAGTCACTACGCGTGCGTTGCAGCAGTTGACACAACGTGCACGGCGCGGCGAAGTCTATTTTCCAGACTCAATTATTCATATACCTGTGATTTTCTGTATGATTTCTGTGATTTTCTGTTCGTCGTTAGAATTTTCAGGTCCAGGAAGCAAACTACCAATGCCAAAGTAAATCGCAGGACCATTCTGGAGTATTACAATATAATTTGCGTACGTGATTGGTTAAGTATGCGCACAGACGGCGAATGGGTCGTATACGTTAATGGTCCCACGTTAGGCCTTCTCTTTGTCAGAACCGTATCGAATATTGGGTCATTGGGGTCGATATTTTTGTATCTTATTTGAGCGGCCGTGGTAAGGTAACTTAAAATATTTTTTTATCGAATACTGTTAATCGAGTGCGACTACTTTGATGCTCGAGTACAAGTTTTGGATGTCAAGTTCCGAGTATTTTGTAGCCCGAGTACAAGAACTGTAGTTCGAGTACTTAGACATCCGAGTACAAGTATGAGTATGAGTACTCTGAAAACGGTACTCGAGTAATACTCGAGTACGAGTACCAAGTATGAGTACTACAACACTGCGATTTACGGTCAAGACTCCAGCGTGTAATATGTGGTGAGTGCATGGGAAGCTGTGCCCACATGCACAGGGCAATGTAAACAGTTGAATGCGTGCGGGCCATGACAGACAAATGAGTCATGCTATAAAAATTGGGGTCTAAAAGTGTACTTTTTGCAACGCTGTTGCATCTAATCTTTGCTACTTTTTTGAAGCTATACGACATTTTAGGGTTTGTATTTTCCCATATATATATATATATAAGAATGTATATTTCCCCCAAACCACCCTCATATTTTATCTCACAATTTGTCCATCCCCCCCATCTAAGTCTGAGTTCAAAATGGTTATTTCCCACCCCAAAACTTTATTGCTCCCAAAATTTCAAGTAAAACCTTAGAAACCAATAAAACAAGTAAACAAAGAAATGCACACAGACAAATATTTGCAGAGAACTTCTTTTTGTCTCATTTTTCTTCTTGTCATTTCTCTTATGTTTTCATTTCTCATTGAAATAGTTCAACTCATAAAAGTAGTAAAATAAATTTTCACTCTTTCAAATCAAAGAAAGGCAAAACTCATAAAAGGGCAAGAATTTCACTTCACTGAAACACATTTCCGACTGTGACCAAACTCCTAAAACCAGTACAAAGTTTTTTCCAACTTTTTCAAGGGATGAAAATACGACATCCTCAAGGCAGTACATTGCAGAAACTTTGTCCTTTTTTTGGGTCATTTTTTCAAGGGTTGAAAATATGACCCAATTAGTAAAGCCATTACAAGGAATTTTGTTACTCTTTCAAGGAATGAAAATATAACATGTCCTAAAACTTGTACGTTCAATAAACTTGTTATTTTGGTCATTTTTTCAAGGGATGAAACTATGACAACTCCTAAAACCACAAGTAAATGACATATTCTTTTACACTAGATAAATGGGGCTGCAAGTCATGAAAATAACAAAATAATGTCGCGGGTTCACCGTCAAGGTGGGCAAATTGAAGGGCAGTAGCACAGATCTATACTTCACACAGCTGGTTTAATTCCGGGAACAGATCCGAATGGTCCAAGGTCAGAACATGAACTCTCTATTTACAATCTAGCATGGCTATTTATACAGGTTGGGCTTGTTTTTACAGAGAATTAAGAACAAAACATTCCATCATAACATTTACTAATAACTCACATAAGGTAGAACAAAACAGCGTGCCGCGTAGCGAACATTAGTGTCTCACGCTCACCGCAAGAGGGCGCTAGCACTGTTTACATGTGGTTCTGATAGCGCATACGCAGCGGTAACTCAACTGTGCACGGTCAATGCACGCTGGAGACGCGACGTGATCGAAATAATAATCGCAGAGCGCGCTGTGACTATATAATACCAGAAATAACCAGTAATCATTAACTAATAATCGATCAACAGTTCATGTTGAGTAATTTCACAACAATAATAATGTCCATGAAAATGGAAAATAAATATTTAAGTGTCAATCAGTGGATGGTACGGTACTTCTTGAAGCAGGGGGCGATGCAGAGGGGCTGGTAGCATGTGTCATACTCGATGTGTACATGTATCTTCTTTCGCTGACCCTGAAATAAAGCCCCAATTCTCCATCCCCGGGAACCTAAACTTTTTAACTGACAGCAACAAACTCTAAAAAAAACACCCGGCAACTTTTTATTTTCATTATTTTTTTAATTTTTTTAATTAGAGTTCCGATTTCGGATTCCCTGGCCACGGATATAAGGCCTATGTGTCCAGAACCAGGCACCCCTGTGTGAAGTGGTTAACGAAAATCATTGTATTTGCGCTTTTTTTTTCAATTAACTTTATTTTCAATTCTTGTGTTTCTATTTTTATCTGTATTTTCGGGCCTTTTTGGTTTTTATTCCCACCAGGGTGCCCAGTTTCGGGCACCCTGTGTTTATATGCAGAGCTGGGGTGCCCGGTTTTGGACAAAAGAGCTGGTCAGTGTAACAAAAGACTGTACTGTACTTGGAACAAAAGACCTGCTGCTGGGAATTGCCATCATTTTTTTACTTCCATTTTTCGAAGGTAATCTGGCACTGTTTTGAAACAGTATACCACTTTTTTGGGCAAGGAAACAAAGGAAATTATGCAACACTTCACAATTCTGGGCTCTCTTTTACAGGGCTGCAGGCCTGGGCTGAATACTCGGACGTCAATGAAGGTTGTCTGACAGATTAGAGTAGCCACCAGAGAGTCGTTCGTGTGGGTGGAAATGTCCAGTAAATAAATACATGAATTTTTGAAGAATTTTAAAAACGGAAAATCTTGAAAAGGCCCGGCATCTCATCCCATTTGAGAGAAATCTTCCCAGCATGAAGTAGTTGATATAGATTTTAATATTCATGAGCAAAACTGTGATATAATCCAAGGCACTGAACCTCAATGTTGCATTGATCTGTGCAAAAAGTTTTCTAGATTTTCTATACTTTGTTATCAAAGATTTTCATTTCCTTTTGCAATTTTTGTTAATAGAAAGTACATGTACATGGCAATAAGCCAGCAAGCAACATTTTCCCATGAATTTGTTCTAAGCGAAAATTAGGCTTTCAATATTTAAACAATATGGAAAATGAACTTCTTGGATAAACACTGCCCTCATTTTTCTTTGTCAATTTTCAATATTTCAAAAGTCAACTTTACAGTTCATTAACTCCAAAAAGATTTCGAACAGTTTTCATATATTGAAGAAGAGCTTAGATATGCTCAAAAAGTGATTCTGAGAAAATTTATTGCATTGAACCTTCAACGTAAATTGCATGGCTTTTGGTGTTTTTTAACAAGATTTTGTTGCAGTCACAATTGTTGGCAAAAAAGCATTTTGCAATCACATTCCTCAGGCAGGCAACCATACATATGAATTGGCACAATGGCAACTGAAAATTGCTATTATACAATGAAGGCTGGGAAGGAATAGGGTGTAAATGTTTTTGCTATTGCAGTTTTGTGGGGATGAATTATTAATTAGTCCAAACGTGGTTGTACGTTATTTGTGAGAATGAATCAATAATTCATTGAATAAATACATGTGCGAATAAAATAGCATGGTAGAAATCTCCATGCCGTCCCTTCCTTGTCCTTATAAATTACGGAATAACTGCTATGCATAAACATTTTCTGTGGAATCTAAATATAATGTTATCTACAGTAGCATTGTATTGTGATATGTTCAATGTAAACTGACAGCATTTCTTTATCGCTTCAATTTATAGGCATTAGTAAACTGACTAAGCTGCACACACTGAACCTCAGCTTTAATAATATATGCACACTTGAAGGAGCAGGATTTGACAGGTTGACTCAACTCCAGTGTTTAACCATCAGTAACAACAGAATTGGATCTCTCAATGGCCTGGCACATGTAATGTCTCTGTTGGAGTTGTACATCGGGAATAACCTTATCCAAAATATCCGAGAGATTTTCAGTCTAAAGGTAGGTACAGCTCACACAAGTCACTCTTTACTCTTGTTAAATTCCCTAGGTAATTACACAAGAAAACACACACCAGATTCTTGCTTAAAAAGGGAAAAAATATAAAGTGCTTGCTGTCACCTGGTGAAAAAAGCACTTTTCTGATACTTGATTGATCAGTGTGTCAGTAATTTAGATATGTTGGACCCACTCATGAAAATAAAGGCTTCCTTTCTGAAAGAGAAATATGTGAACCAAACTTCTGTTTTACCATCACATAGCTTATGCCTCTAATGCTGATTGAACCTGATGTGAAAACTGATGTGACAGGATTTTTCATATCGTTATCTCTCTGTTCCTTCCCATTTCACTTTTTTTTGTATTAAATAATGTTCTATTCCTTAGATTGACTCTATACGTGTAGAGAGATAGAGCCTTCTATGCATAGGTCATGAATAATTCATAAGAGAAGCCACATGCCACTTCCTGTGGCACCATCTTCTGAGCCATGTGGCTTACCTCATCATTCTGATGTTAGCATACGACAGGTACACACGTTTTCTTCTTTATGTCATTGTTCAACAACCAAGTTCTCCACCTACATGTATATGTACACTGTAGAATGTTAAACCTTTGATGATCTTTGGCTGCTATTACCAACCTTTTGTATTATGCATACTCTAAGTTCATCAATATGTACATGTAGCTACTGGAAAAGAACATTTGGTGTCACAAAAACATTGTAACTGAGAAAAAAGGTAGCAGCTGCTGAATGGAGGAGCTGTAATCACAGTTCAAATTCAGGGATGGAGAGGGGGAGAAGGCAACCAAGCTGGTTGTGGTCAGGTTTCAGGTTTATTTCCATACTATATATAAGTAAATAATATAGAAGTTAACAGAACTAAATTTATAATAGTATTTGGGAGGTCAGATAAAAAGCGGAATGTTGTACTGGGTCTGCCCCTTGAAGGAGAATACTTGTAATTACACAATTCTTAGGGTAAAACATTAACAATACCGAAGTGTGATTGCTTTCTTCGCTTAAATTTTAAATGATTGCACTCGTATAACAGACTCATTCCTGTCCCCGCAGTGTATAAGGTAATGTGGGGACCGCTAACCAGACTATATAAATGTACTATGGAAGGGCTGTGTAGCACCATGATCAGAATATCGAGAAGAATATAATATCAAATCATTGTCAGTGCTCACATTGAACAATTTCGCATTCAACAGTGAGCTCTGCATTCATACCAGTGGTGTGGTTATGGGCCTGTCTGTTTGTTGGCCACATGGAGGAGCAGATGCTGACCCAATATCAGGGCATGCAGCTGTTAATGTACTGGCGATACATCAATGATATAGTTGGTGCTATCACCGGGAGGTGTGATGACGTTGATAATTTCTTAGCGTTTGCGGATGCTTTTCACCCAGCACTGCACTGTGCATCTGATGTGTCACAACTCTCTGTTACCTTCCTCGACGTGCGTGTCCAGATCTGTGCCCGGAAACTTGGCACAACTATGCATTACAAACCCACAGATTCCCACAGCTACCTGCAATAC
The DNA here is from genome assembly GCF_001949145.1 of Acanthaster planci. Next base: position 182,137 of record NW_019091358.1, read on the forward strand.
GTACCAATCGTCTCACCCCTCAAGTGTGAGAACTCCATCCCTTACTCTCATTTTTTCGACTGCACAGGATTTGTAGTAGCAATGCAGAGTTCTCTGCGCGTGGGAAGGAAATGCTAGGTTTCTTTCATCAGCGTGGTTACCCCCCCGGTTATCACAGACGCTGCCTTCAACGTCTTATCTTCAATCCCACGCGAAACGGCTCTGAAACCCCCAGGGCCAAGCAACGTGATCACATCCCCCTCGTACTCACATACCACCCTCAAAACATCCCGGTATGTAATATTCTTCTCAAACATTTCCGTACACTCAGAAATGATGCGGCCACAGCTTCCATTTTCACCGAACACACGATCGTTCTGCCGGGGACATGGTTGTACTTTCCCGGTTGGATTCCGTCTCGCCGTCAAAAGCAGGCAGCAATTCCCCTTGTCAGCACCCCAGATGCAACACCTGCCCCTACATAGTTAACAGCCCGTTGGTTGTTGGCCCCCACGGTATAGCTACAGAATACACTTGGATCATACATGCATTACTAATGTGGTTGCATTACATGTCGTCGCTGTGGTAAACTGTACATCGGAGAGACCAAGCGTTGCCTAGGTGACTGTTTCGCAGAACACTTGTGTGCCAACAAACACCTGGTCTCACTGTTGCACAGCACTTTTGCGCGCCGCCACATACCCTTGGTGACGTAAGCGTCTGCATCCTGCGGAAAGCGTCATCTGATGTACAGCGTAAGGAACTGGAGCAGCGCGTCATTTTCAAACTTTAAACGCTGCATCCAGGGGGAATGAAGGTGGATTTTTCCGCGTTCATTCAGAACTGAATCTGCTTGCCCTGAAGAAGGTACTCAGTTACCGAAAGCTTGGCAATCACATATATCAGAGCACTGATTTAATATTATATTCTTGTTGATATATAAATGTATTCGGCTGGTACCCGCACTAGTTTCACATTAGCATTTACGCAATTATCGAAACAGGGGACAGTGCATTTGCAAACGATATCATTTACGTATAACTGTAAGTTTTACAGTAGGCTCATTATCTTCTGAAATTGTTCAGCTTGTTTCTTTGGATAAGTTCCTTAAGACAGGGGTATGACAAAACAATTAACAACACAATTAGCTTAGTGCTCCCAGGCTTTGCCTCGGGGCGCCATACGGCCCTCAGGTGTGCACAACGTTATATCCCACACCGCAGCGGTTAATAATTGTTAAATCTTACTTTATTTTTCACATTACAATGTAAAAGGAAAATAAAGATATCACAAATTCACGGCAATAAATTTCGATCTCACTGATGCAGATGTGGTCAGGTTGTGCCCCCCAGCACAGCAAACAATTGCAGAGGACGTCATCAACTGGATTTTGACGTACTGACATACACTTGACATGAGACCCTGTCAGCCAGTGTAGATTGAGTGACTTAACCAGGAGACAATACATGTAGTGCCCTGGAGAGTCTCTGCCAAATTATTCATTACAGGTCATGAAACTTCTCCAACGGGCAGAAATCACATCACCTAAAGACTGTCCTCAGGTGATCAATATGCTTGTTTCATTTGTTTATTGTACGTACCTTCTATTAAATTTTGCCCAAGTTGTGGCATTCTTGTGTTTACTGCTCTAGTTTTCTTGTCAGAATATCTTAAGAGTGGTTGTCTCGTTATTCTGTTTCTGTTTTGGATCTCTGAGTCTGTTTGTATTCCGCCGGAATTTTGGTGTTTCCCTTCTTTCTCTCTGTATTTCATCTCCCTCTCTGTGTATTAGATACAAGTTCCAGAGGGAGATTTTAGAGTTTCACCTCTCTTTGACTTCTTTGCCCATTCATGGGCCAGGGATTGCTGGTTAGTAATAAGGACAGTGGTGCAGTCATTTTGGTCCTTGCTCACATAGGGAATAGGACAGTGCACAGATTTTACCATTCCCTCCCTTTTGGTCGGTTCGGGGTATGACCATGCGATACCCTTATTTGCTCCAGTAATGCACCTGTGAGTATGGAAATATTCACGACATCATGAGGGGTGGGCTACTGGTGTGTTATCCGGTACGCTGCTCTGCGTGCCCATGGGCCCTTCGAAATCCTGTTATCTCTGGTCCGGCCGCTCCACTACTGCCTTCCAGAGTGAAGACTTCTGGGGGGTAACTGAGTTTGCCACTCGAGAGAGTGCACGGCCAACTCATTGCTCAGCACAGCCACAAGGTTAGGTGTAACCGTAGCACGTAGGGATCTCTTATGGGCCTCTTCAAGCAGCGAGCATTGTGTTCAGCCCACTCCCCCTCCTCCACGGTTGGAGCATGTGTGAGTACACCCCTCTCGCAGGCAACTCGGGGCATAACTCGGCTTCCTGCAGTCAGCTTGGCTTACCAGTGTAGATTCGCTGTTGCACGCAGGGATTTCTTCAGCGGGCGCATTTCACCCTTCTGCAGCTGCTTGGTGTGTGACTTATTCTGGGGTTAGGCTTCCTCACAAAAAATCAAACTCTATCCCCCCATTCCCCGATTATCTTCGTCCTTGACACACTTTGTGTGTCAAAAAAGTGGAAGAATATGGCGGCCGCTTTCACTGGGTTTAAGCAAGTGGGGCCACACTACTGGTGATCGAAAATTTACCGAATGGAAGTAACGGACTAGGAAATCATGCATAGGTATAGGTAATCTGGCGGGTATGCAGTAATAGACTCAACCTACCTAGGTAGGTGGAGATTTTAATTGGCTCTTTTATGGATAAAAAATTGCTAATGATATGAACAGACCAATGACGTTCACTGCATGAAGAGTATTCTTGTGCACAGTTCAGCATCATCAACATGTTACACAATCAAGTGTTGCCCGAAGTTAGAAATGCAATGTCACCAACACGACTTGAATTATCATGTCATATCACAAAGACATTCATCAGGAAGGAGAGGGACAGAGAGGAGATCTACAAAGGCCTTAAAACTGGTAGTGGGATTGGGTGGAAACAAAATCTGGATGAATTTTTTCCTCCAAGTTCATTCAGAAATTGAAGAAGCTGCAGCATTGAAACCAACTTAAGCTTGTTCCAGAACCAACTCATCCACTCAAGTGGCTGCACTTGCGATGTGATTGACGACTCTATCTGTGATTGGAAACATCTGCAGCAGTCCATCACGACTGGTGAAGTCCTGCACATTTGGTCTTATAACCCAGTTGAGGATGACTCTTACCAGCTGCTTCTTCATGCTGAGCTTCAACTGATGGTTATGGAAGCACTGCACAATGAGGCAGGACAAGAGTGGATTTTGATCCTTATCAGAAAAAGATTCTTCTGGCTTGGAATGGCTGCGTCAGTTGAGAAATGGTGCAAGACTTGTGAGCAATGTACCATCTCTAAAACACTATTGCAGTCCAACAACTATGGGGAAGCTACTAGCTGAGCACCCACTTGACATCTTAGCAATCGATTTCATGATTCTCGAAAGGGCAACAGATGGCAGGGATAATCTCTTAAGTCATGACAGATGTTTTCAGTAGAATTCTCCCAAAATGTTCTGTGTCGAGATCAGAAGGCACCGATTGTGGCTGAAGTCCTTGTTCAAAAGTGGTTCCAGAACTTGGGGGTTCCATGCTGATGTAATGGAATTCCCACACTAATGTACAAATAGGTTAACAGAGATAAGCATTTTGTTATCAGAATGGAAAATTTCTTCAGATAGTCAAAAGTAACAGCTGTCTTTCAACTTAAAACAGACTTTGCTTGAATTTCCTGGGACTGGCTGGATAACCACCTGCTGTATTCCAATGGGAAATGAAAATCTGCTTCCAATGTTCACCACCATTACCACACTCAACACCATTACCAACCATAAACCATTAATAGTAGTGTTTAGAAATCAATAAAATTGTCACAAAGGAAGAGACAGATGTCATAAGATAATATTTATATTACGTATTGAAATTTGAACTCTTGCAGCATCTTCCCAACTTTGTTATTCTGGATCTGTTTGGAAATCCTGTAGCATCAGCAGAAAATTACAGGCTGTTTGTGGTGTATCATCTCAGGACATTGAAAGCTTTGGATGGCACTGCAGTGGTAAGTTCATTTGGTAGCTGGAATTGATAATTACATTGCTTAAATGTTAAAATTGTAAAGTGAGAATATATTTTTCTTTTTGGGGTGCAGGATAGTTGAGGCAAAATGGTGATTGGAGCATGTTTTTAAAAGTTTTTGAACCAGTTGGGGACAGTTTAATTTGTTACGAAATTCTGGACCAAGTTGTAGGGACAGACATTTTTTATTATAGCATTTTTGGTCCCTACGATATATATACTTTCAGGTGCATCTGTATAGGTCATTCTTAGGATTTGGTTACTTTGGGACCAATGGGCTAAATTTCATAATTTCTTATAATTAACAAAGAGATCATGTCATGACAACAGCTCTGATTATACGCAATATATTTGTCAGGAAACATGACCTACAGTACATTGCGATTGAAAGTTAATACCAAAGTGGGAAAATCTTTTTACATTTTTTTCTCTTCCCAGGGAATTCCTTTTCTTTTCACAAAAGTGGGAAAAGATTTTCACAGATTATCTCTGGTAGTGGGGGAAATAATTGTGCAAGCTTTCTTCATTAGTTAGTATTTGTGCATGTACATATAGACATAAAACAGTTTTTGTTTTCTGTGGTTTGAAACATGTGCATCTCTGAATATGGAAGCGGAGGAAAATCAGTGTGAGACAAAAGCACTTTAATTCTCTGGAATATCCCGAAGATAACTTGAGGAAGACAGCATTAAAATTTCAACGCAGTATGTGTCTCGGTGTTGAGCAAAATACAATGAGACAGGCGAAATCAAAGCTGGCCTATGGTGGAGGTTGGAGACAAGCACTGAACGCTGAACAGCTGAATTACAGTAGATTTCCATTATAGCCCGCTCTCAATGAGACCTAACAGAATTGAGCGTTATAACCGCACAGCCTAGTGTATAACCGACTTGGATGGGTGCCCAACATGTGCACTGCATATGTGCACATATACAGATACATGTACATGTATGTGAATTACATTTACATGTATTGGCAGATATATATACCGTAATTTTGGAATAAATGCCTTTTATCCAGTTATCTCGATGTTTTCTTGACGCTGATAAAAAAACATCACCAAATCTCTTCAAAAACCACCACGGGACCTTGTGCATGCCGCGCCGTATCGCAAAGCATGCACTGCATCTACACCCACCGCAACATCCTGACTATTAACTGCATGCCCATTCATGGACTGTCCAATCTCTGACTTTTTCCAATAACCATGTGACCACAGAAAGTGACATGTCTTCAGAAAACCCAAGTGAAAACAGACCCGATATGACACGCCGAACACAATCGGCAAAAAGACGAGATTTGCTACGTGCAGATACACGTACAATTTAAGCAGTTGATTTTATTTATAGGTAGAAAGAAACCTTTAGAAAACTACATGTATCTCAATGTTGATTTTTTTTGTGTGCCAAACTACGCCACGAGAATAAATAAAAAGAATGGGCAAATAACCCATGTCGCCACAGCAGAGCAAGTTAAAAGTGTGTCATGTCAGGGGTATGCAGTCACTGTGGTGGGCCTTTTGTGTTGGCTAACTCTTTCTTGTTTTCATGACTAAGGAAAAGCTCATGCTTATGAGTTGGTTGTTAACAGCTTCATCAGGATGTGTAGCCTATGCTTAAAGGTGGAAATAAAATATAGCATTTGATTATTCTCAGACAATTTACAGACTATGCCACTTGGACAATGAACTTGTGATTTCTGGAACAGCTCAACAAATGCATTTGTTAATACTGTTGCCCAACTAAACACATTGGGTGAAAATGTCTTAACCCCTTGACGGCGGGAATTTCTTCCCCGAAAGCCGACTGCGAGAATTCCAGCCTCGCTTGGCCACGAAGGCCACCTGCCAAACCGCACATTCTCGATTTGTGGCCCTGCGTGCTCTGCACGTTTTGAATTACACAGTGAAAAGGCTGATTGCTCGGTGGCATGCAGCTCTACTCACCCTTCCTTATTCCCATTGCCTCTTTTCAAAGTGGGGACTATTGTGAAGCTGGTGATTATGGTGCAAATTCGGTCTTTTCATTTCTGGGCTATGCACAAAGACCAATTACCATATATACAAGAACCAGGGTCTGCCTTCTTTCACCATGTTCGCTTGAGCGTGAGCCGAGAATGATAGCTGAAAAGTGGGCTGAGGATCTCAATTTTTACGGCGTGTCTAGCCGCCTCCCGGGGCGAAGGGGTTAACCATGGCAGTTTGCAGAGTCAATAATGCAGGCGTATGAACTTTAAAATCACATTTTGAACACAGGGCATGCTTGCCCCCACATTTAGAACTGTAACTGAAAATTACCAAGCAATTAAAAAACTTGGCATACTTGCCACAAATAAACTTGGCATGCTTGCCACACATACTCTTGTGATATGCTTGTCACACAGAACTAGGGGCATGCTTGCCTGCACGTACAGACTTGGCACGTTTGCCACATGAATTTGGGCAGATATTGCCCACACACTTCCCAAACCAATTATGCCACACGCGCAAGGCGCGCCCCATGGGACAAAGGACCACCACAGCGAACACAAAGAAGATCCCCCAACCCCACTCAGCTGAACAACAAAAATAAACCTTCCACCAATGCAAAAGGCACAGCCGCTGGTGGCTTGCACAGGAATCAACACGTGCTCAACCCATGGGTACATTAATCTTTAGTATTACTTCTAATGAATGGAACATTAAAAGGTAACGTCATGCAGCCAACTGTATAAGAATAAGCCCTCTATGAGAAAGGTGTACCCCATCATATCAAAACAAGTGGAACTGCGACCACTGAACTTGTGGGTGGTGAAGAACCTATGCCCCATTTATTCGTGGAACGCCTCTTCATCTCCACCCTGGAGGGGGAATATGCCCCAAAGTAACAAGCTCTGGGAAGTACAGTATGTCAGACCAGACAAGCCTTGCCCTTGGAAACCTCGAAGCATTCCAGCATGAAATCTTAATGCGCTGTCTGAAACAAAAGGCGTCCAACTACACTAGGTCATTTGTACCAAGGTGAACAATAAGCAATTTAGGGGATGGCCACCTAGCTTCCAGTTCATCCAGCAATTTAGGAATGGCGCTGTTACGAAGTCATATATTTTTTTAGCACGAACATTGATTACCTCAACACAGGGATTTAAAAAAACAGAACTCACAAAGGAAGGACAGCAGAGACAAAGGTTAACTTAATCAAAATTGAATTGATCTTTCGTAAAAACAGAAAACACAACAAAAGTATTCTATTTACAAAGGGCAAATTATAAAATGAGCTTAAGAAAGATAGACACCGTCCTTAAATGTAGGGATTGCTCCGACAAATATGAGCGTGGAGACCCCTATGGATTTATATCCAGGGATTACTCACTTGCCAGTTCTACCGAAATGTGGGGAAGTCTAGCTTACTCATGAAGAACTATGTAAACAACACAAAATATTATAGATATAGCAAGACAGTCAGGCAGCAGAGTAAATCAGAAATTTGCCTAAATTGGGATGTTAAAGAGTTTTGAGTCCAATAACAACAAATAAAATGCAATAAGCCACATGGAAAAGCCATCTTGGCAAAATGGCAAGAAAATGCTTGCTCACGTGACATGACTGTGTTTCTGGAAGGGGTGTTAAAGAGAATCACTGGTTTATTGCATGAAGGTTGTCCGTGTAACAAAGAAAAGACTCATCAAATTGCTGGAATTTAATGAAAAAGGGCAGACAAGATGGCTACCCAAACAATGTGCTCTTGGTCAACAAACAATTCAGCTGAGAACTAGGGAACATGAAGAGCACCACCAAGGCTGAGGAGTGGAGAAGAATGTCAGTGCTGTAAAATGTGAAGGGTGCCACCAATGTCTTATAAGAAATGGTCACCAGGATCAAATAAAAAACAATGTTGACTCCGTCATAAGCTGAACCGAAGTGAAGATTTCCCCGTCAACTGTAAGGTATTTTGCCACATCACCATGCACGCATCGCTCCCATTGGTTAGTATAGTTAGAATTTCACCTTTGTGCACACCCCTCCCCAATGAGAGCCAAGGGCACCAGGCATTTGGACTTTACCAAAAAACTTGTTAAAGACAGTGCGACTGTGTCACAAAATAATCATCTAACGAGGGTACCCCAAATGTATGGTTACTGAGAATAATGTATTTATTGTTTATGTACAATAAAATGAATTAAGATAAAGGGGAATATACAATGAAGGATATAGATTGTAGAATGTTAACCTTTAGTAAAATAAACAGTGGAGCATACCATCTTTCAGACACTGGTTAAAGGATATTATGGCACTAGTACAGAAAAAAGCAAAAAAGATTGCATTTTCATTTTGTCAATTTCACAGGACAAAGGAGCAAACAAATTCTACACTTGAATTGAAACTGCTTGTCAACATTTCAATTTTTTGAAAATTGCATGCATGCAATGTTTTCCACAGTTTTTTAGGCTTCAGTGCTGGGATAGGAAAAATGTAATTTTATACTAAGTTTGAGTAATTGGCTACTTTCACAGGAATCCTCTGAAGGTGGAACTGCGAAGGATAAATTTGGTGGCAGGTTGACACAAGACTTTGTAGCAGAGAAACTGGGTCACTCAAACTTTCACGAAGTGCGGGAGCTAGACTTTCCTCAATGTGCTTTTCGGCAGATTGATCTTGGGACAGGGGAGCACTTCATAAACCTAAGAAGGTAACAGCTCAAATGTTATACAAAATTTAGACTTGCTGCTACAGAACAGATGGTTGTAAAGAAAATTATTGATTACATGTACCACTATTTACAGTGTGCATGGTTGTTTAAAACACTCTGATTTTCCAATGGGCTTGTAGCAGTTAAAACTTGTTAATCAGGTCATCTAGAAGTTGTAAGAATGACCTTGATTTGGGACTTTTACAAGAAGTACATCCAAACAATTATCATTCATTGCAAATGTACATGTCATGCATCTTCAAAAACACTTCACAATGTGCAGATATCATGAATAAAGGCAGTCGTGTGTAAGAGGGCAAGGGTCTAAGAAGGATGGAGAAATCATTCTCTCTTTGCACACTCAATGTCTGAAGATTTCTGCAGAGACACGGACAAAATGCCTTCCATTTAATGAGTAATTGCTTTAAATTGTTTCGTCAGTGCTATATCTACTTATTACATTTAAGGTATCTTTTTGCTTCAGTGTGAACTTGGAGCATAACAGTCTGCAGTCTTTCAGTGGCCTTGTGTACTTGTTGAACCTCAGGGTATGTAAATTCATTGCATTTAAGCTTTTGTGAGTAAAGTTTGCTGCACACCTGATTTTACTGGTTCACTGAACTGTCTTGCTATCACAAGTACAGACTGCAGAGGTGTGCACTGAAGAGTGGACCTGTCTGATCATAAACCATGTGACCGGAGGAAATCAAATATGTTTGATTTGGTTTTCAAATCTGATTTTACCAGATCCAATATACTGAAAAGATGTGCTGGAACCCTTTGATTCCACTGGAAATGATAATACTGTTGGGTTAATGAAGAAAAGGCACATGATTCAAAAGTGCATCCGTCCAGATAGAAACAGCAATCATGTGACTGGTCATGTATGAGTGTGAATGGTAATAGAACTGAATTGAACGTGCATGCAGGAGAAGTTATGGTTTACCGTAACAATGACAAAAATCATACTGGTGGTGCAGTTATCCAATGAACTGGTGAAAGTGGAAACCTACGGGAGGCTTAAAAGTTGCAGACTAATTGTGCCCCGTATGTATGTCCTGTTACAGTGATGAGGTCAGTCAGTGAAAATGCACCATTTATTGTTGGAAGTATGAAGATTTTCATGTTTGGTTGTATTCTTGATGTGTTACCTCTGAGGCTATGTTCAGACAGTGTTTTAGCCAAAACTGTGAACATCGAAATGGTTGCTGGGGGAGGGCGATGGTAGCCATAAAATTAATATGAATCCAGCATTCAGATACCGTTTTCACATTGCAAGTTCAACTCAAACTGGTTAATCCTTATTTCTCATGGTCACTTCGAACTTCCCCTCATGCATATTAAGTGCATACCAGACTATGCACACTGAAATTAACACTGCTTGACATTCATCATATTTCTTGCTTTGAACTCGTGAAATGTTCTGGAACAAACTTCCTTTTTATAGAAATTGCTTAAATAAGTTGTAGATTATTACTTTACGCCATGAGACTTCCCCACTCAAGTATTTCTTCATTGGACTACATTCCATTCATTTGTTTTCAGTTTCTCTTGTTGAAGACTGTGGTGCAGACAGAAAAATTATTTTGCATGACAGTATATGCACTTGCTGAAGGATAAGCTTTCTGCCAGAACTACAGATATCAGTTGGGTTCAAACAGACTGTTGCTAGAAAAATACAATTTTGAAAGAGATGGCTCTCTTCAATTTACATAGTATTTAGTTGAATCTGCCGGATGTACATGTATTAACAAAAAGAATGAATTAAAAGCTCAATTTTCAATGATTAGGTACTTGTCACGTTTCTTATGGCAAAATTTGAGGTGCAAGGGACTCCAAGAGTTCTTGAATCTTACGTCAATCTTTCTCTTTTTGTAATCAGGTATTATGTTTGAATCACAATCACATCGAGTGCATTCTTCCACGTCCAAAGGCTTGTGTAAGTAAAGGATTCTCAAGAGGATTAAAAGATGATCTAACAGATGTATATAGTCCGGGCAATTTCACACCTATTCTGGAAAACCTGGAAGTGCTACACCTGGGGTAAGGTTCATTTAATTTGATATTTGAATTGTTTTCTAGTCATGTGTTTGTGTATATTTATATGCAGATCCTGTGTCATTGATTATCTTGTTACCTATTACTAAACTTGTAAAAGGACTTTAAATGGACTCGATTACAGCACTGAGTGGTTTGACATAAACGTATACTGAGAAAAGTGTGTAATGTTGTCATTGGATCATCAAAACTGCAAATTCTGATTTTCCCTTGAAAAAGATTGAGGAAGATCAAAATGTCATGCCCCCCAACTTTCTGATTTCTAAAGCACTCTTTAGCATTTCTCAACTGATATGAAATTTAATGGGCACAAAAAATATGCAACACAGATGTTTGATAGGGAGTACATATGCCTTTGAATTCCTTTCAATGCCATATTTTGATTCTTTGTTGCTTTAAACTTATTTATAAACCTGTTACAGTACAATTGAACGAGTTTTAGAAAATATCTTGGGACAGTTTTTCTATTCTGATTGGTCGAAACATGTCACATGACCATTTATTAACATTTGATAATGCCCACTGAAAAATGATAATGCCCGCTGCGTAAATCACACTCTGGTATATGGTTACAAGACAGTTTGATTGGGTCCGATTGGTCAGGAGTCTGTGTGCATGCAACATGCCATGATTCACGTTTTCAGCTCTGCAGGGTACAAATATTAAGACTTGTCTATCAATAAATTTTCTAAAGGGTGTCCCAGAAAAGTGTCACTGCCCAATTTTTAGAGTACAAGGCTGGGGCATTCTTGATGAAATGCCCACCTTCATCACAGATATTTGCTTGGGTCCTTGGTATTGTGAGAATCAAGTTTCAACTTTCATGTAGTCAGTTGCTTGTTCCTCCTTGAAACAAAACAAAATGAAAAAAAAATGGCCAGGGCCACTTCTAGTGGACCACTTTGTAGTGTTAAGGTCACCAGGTGGCAAGTCACTAGTTTACTAATACATACCTTGCCATATAGCTCTCTGAAGGGTGTGTACCTTTCACCAGATGGGACTGGATCAGGTGAGTGGTGGGTCTCTGCAAGTATCTCTGTAGGGAGCCATGGAGCCTTCCAAATGTCACAGTCTTGACTCTGACACTTTAAGATGCTGTACATGTAATGTCTGACCTTGCAATGTGTTTCCATGAACTTCATCAGTTTCTCCTTTTTTGGGTGCTGCTTGGTGCGGTCGTTAGTGGTTAATGTGTCATTAATCTGAAAAGAGAAATCACAAAAAATCACATACATGTACAATGCCCTTTTGGTAACTCAGTAACCATCAAACAGGCAGACGAACTGACACACATGTAGAAATAATTCATCAGTTTATGAAAATAACAGGTGTGGCATTTTCGGTATGACAAACTGAAAATATCACCCATGCCACTTCAACAAACCGATGAATATATATTCATGTGTGTATCAGATCTTAAAAATGGTGATGACATGGTATCTTTAAAACTTCACTCCAGAGCAGTTGATGTTGTCTTCAGATGCTGCATCATGGGATTCGAAGCTGTGCTCCTTCAACTGCAACCTTTTGATGAGGGTTGACTGCAGGTCCACCATAGGCTCAACGGAGTGAACAACCTCTTCCTTCAACTCTGGAATCTTCTTCCATAATGCGGATACTCTTCAACGAAGCACACTGCTTCAGCTCATCTTCATGAGGCACTTCCTCCCTCATGACACCCACACCTTGCAAGGCAATATTGACCACACTCATGATTCGCTCCACTGGGTTTTTCCAACTGTGTTGGGGAGGCGTATGGATGGCACACTGAAAGTCTAGGTTAGGGTTCAGCCAAAGGGACATCAGTGAAAGTTGAACTGATAGGTATGTTGACCGGTGGTCAGGACCACCATCTGTGTACAACAGTAGAATTGGTTTCACAAGTCCCAATTTTCGGATTATCTCCTTCAGCTTGGCCATGTGTCTTCCTGGAGATGATGGTTGGAAGGAATTTTCTTTGAAGGTGACAAAGACCCTTCCTCGATGGAATGACGACTCGATGCTTTCAGGGACATCGATAATCAATGCCACACTGGGTGTCAAACTAAGCCTGGTGAAATCATGGTCAGACATAGCAAGTTTCGTTCCTTTAGAAACCAGCACTTCCTTCCCCCTCTCAATTTCAGCAACTGGACAGTTGGGCTCACCAACTTTGATTGTATGCTTGTCATCCAAAGAGGCAAAAGTAGGATGATCGCGAAACGGAATGGAAAAGTCTTTCTCGTATCTGAACAATGCTGATGCGTAGTGGGCACCTATATGATTGCCTCTCAGTTGACGAGCCTGAACCATAAACTTGATTTTGAGACGACCTGTATGGTGGCTAACTGACTTGGCTGTGGGTCAGCGTGGCCAAAACTGCCACCTCAGCCACTGGATACTGGGTGTGGCTGTTCTCTCTGGACACTGACTTGAGACTTGCTCATGAAGGTCTCAAACACTCAGAGCAGTCGCCAAGTGGGTAACTTCATCACCACCAGCAACCACATCATGTCTTCTGTCATCCACAACTGTTTCCACTGCCGAATCGATGTCCTGCTGGCACTGCCGCAGGAAATCATTGTATTGTTCAGGGCGGCCCTTGTTGTTCGTACGTAGATCCCAAATGAGATCTGGGTCTTCTTCATCTAGGATTCTGGACACTCTCTAGTCTATTTCTGCCTCTGCTGCTGTAGAAGCTGCATTGTTGTCACCAGTCAATCTGGTGTAAGCTGCACGGAGAAAGACAGACTAACAACCAGTTACCCTTCCAAAACATTGGACAAACTCTTGCCTCATTGCCCTTGAGTGATACACTGGGAGTGTCTCTTCCAATCCTTTCACAATATTGTGTGCCTAATTGAGTAAATCTGATTCAGATTTCAAGTCACACACTTTCCACAGAAAGTGCAAGTGTTGAATTCCACTTCCAGTATGAGTATACAATATGACCTTGCAATGTGATATGATATCAAAGATGATTGGCCTGCACCAATCAAAACGGGGCTCTGTGGGGTTGACGTGTGCAATGCAGTGCATGGTGCATTTTGTCTGGTTTATTCGAAAAGCCAGACAGCGTGCTGCTGTAAGCGTGATTGGTTAAGAGAAACATGAATAAATTCATAAAAATTGCAACAATGAATAATTCAGTTCACAACATGACACGAACGAAGCTTAGGCACTAGTTGCGGCGTGCGCAGTCACATGTATTGGTTTGGTGCTTAAGCTAGTCTCTCCTATCCCTAGTGCTCGAGGGACTATCCATTTTGATTCTCACGTTGAAAATGTCCCTTCCGCTTTGTAGATTTTTGCATGCTGCGGCTTCTACTCCATGCGGTCTTCGTGTATATTCCGAAAATGTAATATGGTAGATATTTTTGCACACTGCTTCTAATACGAAAATAATAGTTTTTTCCCCTTATTTCTATAGTTTTAGATAAATCAAAAAATTTTAAAAATCCAGGTCACGTACATATCGTGGCTGCTAAACAAGTAATTTTTTATGTGGCCTTATAGTGGCCAACGTGGCGCGTGAATGCCTGTACTCGCCAGCCCACATGTAGCCCAGACACTCGCAATCCAACTGTACGCCGTTGACCACAGATTGACCAAAACCCTGCTGAACCCTGCCGACAGTTTTGTAGGAGATACCCTTCCACACACGTACATCAGAGTTGATCTTTGACCCTCCGCACACATACAACGGAGTTGCCCTTTGACCCTGAACTACCGGATTACAGCAGAGACTACGCGGATTGCAGCAGGAACTACTGGATTACAGCAGAAACTATTACAGGAGTGTAGCAGGAACTACCCAGAATATGGCAGGAAGAACTACTAGTTTACAACAGGAACAACCCAGAATACCACAGAAAAATCTCAAACTACTGAGTGCTATACAGCTGGAGCCACCCTGAACTACCAGAGCAACCAGAAAACTGCAGGAACCATACGTGAACAGCCCAGGACTATAAAACAATAACTATGGACAGGACTAGACTCTACAAACACTTGAATGCAGGGAAAAAAATTGAACTGAACTCGGTTTGTACTTTATTAATCATTGTTCTAATCAAAGACAATTGTGCTCAGTGTTGTTTGATATTGTAGTACAGTGGAACGTCGCAATACCAAACACCTCTATACCGAACATTCGGCTGTACTGCCTCCCAATATTTTGTGCACAAAATCTACCGAACATTATGCAGTTGAAAATCAACTGAGATTCGCCACAGCATGCATCAGAGATCGATCCTGAGCGGTAGCTTCACAAGTTTTAGGATAAACCAAATATCGATCAAATGGTGTGCAAGTCCGAAAGATGGATTCACACATTCCCACACATGTACACGGATCCATCTCCGCAAAATACAAGGGAATTAGGAGAATTTTGTTCGTGTAACTCTGGCCGATCGTTATCATTACCAGAACTGCCAGAATCATCCCAGGAAGACAGTGAAGAACTTTTCCCCTGTTTTGTGTGTACGTTGTTAGTGACTCAACACCAAAAAAAAAAAAAAAAGCGATGGTGCAGTTCACTGTAAAATTGCCGTGTTCTCTCTCTCTCTCCTTTTACATGTATTTTGGTAGCTTGAAATTATTTTCAGGATAGTTTGGATCGTTATAGGGTAAATTTGAGTTTTCTACAGTTAAAAGATAGCGCACAACTGCGTGTTTGCAACCCTCTGAAGACCGAAGCCAAGGTTTGTACATAGTTGTATGTGCTATGTAGCGAACATTCAGGTGAAATTTTCCACCACAACTTTTGGATGGGGTCGTGGCGTCTTAGTGCGTATGGACCAGTGGTATTTATGAGTCGTTCGTGTGGCTTATGTTTATTCAAGACACAGATTGTCTCGATGACAATCTCATGTGATCAGTTCAGTTCATTGGCTCTGCAGCACTTGAGTGCATGCTTCCGTCCGGTGCTCGGGTTCTCGCCCCCATTGACAACACCAGACAGATTGGTAAGAATGTGTACTAGACGCAGAAGAACAGTCAGTCATTTTCATGATGCCGCCTAACTCAAGATTTAATAAAAAACAAAAATAATTAACAGATACATTTCTAGAAACCTCAAACATGAATGCAATGACAAAACATCACGAAAACAGTGAATCATGGTATCACAAGAGGATGCACTTCAGTTAGACAAGAGAGTGCGCTATTCAACATGGTAATGAAACGTTCGGCAGTTAATTTCGCTATACCGAAGGACCGCTGTACCAAACATTTAGCGTGGACCCCGTCATATTCGTTATAGTGGTGTTCCACTGTACAATATTGCTTAATATTGCCATATTGCTTGAAAATGCCATATTTCTTGATATTGCTAGACAGTGTTTGTGTTTCATGCCGACTGATTTAAAAGATATATACATATAACATCATTCTTTAATACCATTTACTGCATACTTACCATTACCTGTATACGTAACACCCCCATTGTACACCATGTCCACAAAATTCCCAGAAATGGAGTGGGATGCAAGCAACCTGGCAGAGGAGTTTAAGATTTTTCGACAGAGAGTCGAATTGTGTCTCACAGACCAAAACATCACAGACCCAGCCAGGCAAGCTGTTCAAATCAAAATACCCGTTGGAAAGGAAGGCCTGCAGAAAATAAATGCCTTCAGCCTGACTGAAGAACAGCAACAAGATCCATCCAGGCTGTGGGATTTGTTTGAGAAGCAACTGAAGGGGAAAGTCAATTTCAGAGTCCACCATCTGGAACAGATGCGATACCAGCGGAAGCCGAACAAGCACCTGGATGAATTCGTGAACAGATGTCGCGCCAAAGCAGCTGAATGCTAGTTTAGAGTTGAGGAATTCACCAAGCGAGTTATAGAATTAGTTATCGCATCTACACCATCCAAGTCCTTTCAGAAGAATCTGTTGGACAGACCAATCGGATACGGCATTGACGACATGCTCGTTCAAGGGCGGAAGTATGGAGCGATCGTTGCCGGGAAGCAGAGTGCCAGTGAGCGCCATCTGAGCTATGACACGGGGATGCAGGAACTATGGCTTATCACATGCACCTAGACGATGCCCAGCATACATGTATCATGATACCTGCAAGGCCTGCGGAGCTAAGGGGCACTGGTCTAAGTGTTGGAGAAAGACAAGAGCTGAAAGCAAACAGCACAACAGATCTAAGTCGCCATGGAGATGACATAGTACCTCCTGGGGGAGAAAGCCCCAAGAACACAAGCCCAGGGATGAAAGAAGGATGAACCTCCAGCACCTAAACCCAGTGAGCAAGAGACAATGTCCATCAACTGGAATACAAAGACGATGAATATGAGGAAGTATTCCATGTTGTCACCATCCCAGGCTATGGTGAGCAAAGAAAAGACACCTGCAAAGAAGCCTCCAGCATGCTTGATGTGGTTTGTCTTCAAGTCAAGATAGACACAGGTGCGTGTACACTCCCACTCAAAACCATACCACAGATGTATGACGATACCCGGAGAGCCCATACAAAACCAGTGACAACCAAGCTGACGGCATACAATGGGACACCGATCCTATGTCTGGGCTCCAGCAATCTACTCTGCAGATATGAAGACCCCACATTGTCAGAGCATAGATTCTACGTTGTTGACATCACAGCCCCAGTGATTGCAGGTCTACCTTTGTGCTGTGAAATGGGAGTTGTGACTATCTCTGCAGCCAGACTGTCGTTGGTACAGTCAATTGAAAAGTTGATGGAGTCATATCCAGATCAGTTCGACACTATTGGAAACTTCAAACGGAAGGCAACATAGCACCTTAAAGAGGACACGGTACCCCACATCGACCCACCCAGGAAGTACAGCGTGCACGTCAAGCCCAAGTTGAATAAAGAACTTGACAAGATACAGGCGTAGGGGGTCATCAGAAGAGTACCGCACCATACAGACTGGTGTAGTTCAATCACCACCAGTATCGGGGTCAGATGGCTCCCTCCGTGTGTGCCTTGACCCTAGCGTCTCAACCAAAGTCTGGGTAGATGGCCCCACAAAATTCCTACACTGAAGGAACTCAACCCTGAGTTTTCCCAAGCCAGAGTCTTCTCTAAACTTGATGCAAAGGCTGGATGCACCTCAATTAAAAGTCACAGGAGCTTACTACCTTCCGGATGCAGTTCGATTGCTATTACTTCCAATGTCTACCATTTGGACTCAATATCAGCCATAACAAATTTCAGCAGTGCATGGATGAGATTGGGGACCAGGTTCTGAGATGTGTTTGTATTGCTGACAATATAGTCATGTACGGCCGCACGGAAGAGGAACATGATTCCAACCTGTTTGTGGTCACCAGGCACGAGGGGCTTGTGTTCAACAGCACCAAATGCAAAATTAAGATGAAAAAGATAAATTTCTTCAGCTCAATTTACTCTGACGAAGGAGTCTAGCCAGACCAGGGCGAGTTGAAGATATACATGGCATCCCCACACCACAGGACAAAGAAGACCTCCAGAAATTTGTTGGTCTAATCGCCTACCTCTCTGCGTACATACCAAACCTTGCCGACAAGGCAGTGATCCTCTGAGATCTTCTGAAAAAGAACATACATTTTGTCTGGCAAGAGGACCACCAAGCAGCATTTGTGGGATTGAAGCAGTCAATAACCGCAGATGCATGTGTCCAGTACTACAACCCTGAGACACTGACTGTACTTAAGGTTGATGCATCACAGAAAGGACTGGGAGCATGCCTCACGCAACAAGGCAAACCCATTGCCTTTGCATTCAAAAGATTATCGCCGGCACAGAAATACTACTCCAACATCGAGAGGGAGACACTAGCATTGGTGTAGGGCATAGCCCAATTTCACAACTACATGTACCTCTTCAGGAAGGAATGCATGGTATACACAGGCCACATGTCGCTAGAAATGATGTGGAGAAAGCCTCTGTCTAGTGTACCACCCAGATTACAGAGTCTACTGATCAAATTGCAGGGCAAGAATTTCACTGCACATAGCAAGCCAGGTCCGACAATGATCCCGTCCGTTGCCTTGAGCAGACTGCCCAACCCTAAGAAGAATGCAGCCATACACCTTGACCGACTCGGTGGTGGCATCGACGTCATCAATGGTCCAGACTTCAAGCAAATTGACCTCTTCCACTTCAGCCAGATGAAACAGACCCAACTACAGACCCAAACTGCCTGAGACCCAGTCCTGAGTTTCCCGAGCCAAGTCATATGTACTGGCTGGCCTGACCAAATCACGGAACTACCCCAAGACCTGAGGCCATACTGGCCCTACAGAGATGAACTAGGAATATCTTCAGGTGTCGTCTTTAAAAAGAAACAAGTAATAATCCAAGAGGGCCTACAACATGAACCAGCTCCACGCTGGACACATGAGCATTGAAAAACAAATGAGATGGCTCGCTCAAGAAACTGTGTGCGGGCCAAAAAATTAACTGTGACATAGACAACACTGTAAGGGAGTGTGAATACTGCGAAGAAAACCAACCGAAGCAGAAAAAGGAACCCCTCCACCCCCGTGAGATTTCCTGTGCCCCATGGACCAAGATAAGTATCGACCTGTTTGAAATTTGTGGTGATGACTACCTCTTAATCATGGATTATACCACCTAGTACCCAGTCGTCCACAGGCTGACAGATACTAAGAGCACAACAGTAGCTGGTGTAACTTCACACACAATTTGCATGTTCGGGAGCACCTGCCGAGATCATCTCCGACAATGGCCCTCAGTTTGCTGGAGCACCGTGCAAGGATGTGTGCACTTTTGTGGGGCATACATTACGTCACATCCTCACCATGGCATCCCCAATCTAATGATTTCTGGAAAGTGCTGTGAGGATGATCAAGACACTCATCCAGAGGTGCCAGAAATCAAAGCAAAATGTTGACAAGGCACTCCTAAGCCTGAGTGCTACTCAGATTGATCCCAAATCACCATCTCCTGTCAAGATAATGTTTGGCAGACCACCCCGCACAAGTTTGCCAAGCCGCAACCATATGTACATGCACGACACGAAGAAGTCAAGGAAACCAATGACCGGAGGCGAGACCAAATGAAAGCCTATCATGAGAGGATGAGCTCCCACCTCTTCATGTCTGGCAGAAGGTCCGTTACACATCAGAGAGACGACAGGCCCACAATGCTCTACTACTCCCAAGCGTGTCAGTTTTGCGGACACAG
>NW_019091358.1:202748-269746 GCF_001949145.1 Acanthaster planci
GCGTCAGCTACACACACTAGTCAGCCACGTACAGTCTATACAATCACGTACTTGCAACGCATCAGCACCACGCAACACTTTGCGCAGCGCTGACAATGCCTTAGCTCCGTGCCAACTCACCAACTTCACTCTGCGAAGTCCAACACGCAACCAACTATAATGCGATCGCAGCACTCACTGCAGTAGCACGACCATGTGCACACAGCGCGCTACGCTATGCCTAGCCAGCACACGTTACCAAGTCACTAGTCAATCAGGTACGTGCACTGCAACTCATTAATAAAATTAGACTAGCTTTAGTCCTATACACTTTCCGTCACACCACAAACCCCATCAAGAAGGAACACCCCCCCAACCTAAGTCCCAAATCAGTTGAGGAAATCAAAACTACTCAACCGACTGATATGGCTGCCTCTGCTACTTTACATAACATGACAAATTTATCTAGCTTAAGGCTTGCTTCTTGCAGCAGTCGTTTATGCAGTGTGTTATCTGTTATGCCACACACAATTCTATCCCTGAGGAAATCCTCTGAGAGGCTGCCAAAATCACATGTAGATGCCAACTCCCTCAGTCGAACCAAATAGTGATCAAAACGTTCATTAACTTATTATCAGATATTAAACTTATATCTCTCATCGATTATATTTGTCTTGCCTTTACAGAGCTCTTCCCAGAGTTTCAGGATCATCTCAATTTTTTGTTTGTCCTCCGAATTGTACTGAACGTTGTTGTGAATTTCAAGTGCATCTCTGCCATATGGCAGTGATGAACATGACAACCCAAATTTTGTCAGGTTTTTCCACAATGTTAGTTACTATTTCGTAGCTTTCCCACTACTGCCTGAACTTTTACTAGTTAGCTTTTAGATCACCAGTCACCTGCAACGCAGGTAGAAGTTGTATGTGTGTGTGAGTTTACACTGTAGCAGTCATGATAGTAACCACAGTTAGGCTATGGAGTACTAGTAGCAAATCTAACAATTACATGTTACAACAACGATCAGTGACGATGGAATCATGGCCGTAAAATGCAAGCAGAATTATTTCTAAAATCTTTTACAGTGCTAACCTCAGATCTAATTTCTAAAGAAATGGTGTGTCCCTTCAGTTTATGAAGTACCGTCCATTATGCAACCATTCAGTGGCACATTGATCAGTCTTTCACTACAGTTCATTCGATGTGGTGGAGATGCGTGCGTCACAATGGAGGTACATGTATGCAATGGCGTCGTGGAGAATCAATGTCAATTGAAGTCACCAATGTTTCGGGCTGATCTCTATTCATCTAGAGTCCAAAATCGTGAATCTCACGCATGAAGACATTACTGTTCTGACACCATGTAATAACTTGCAGGACTTTGTAGGATGATGCCTGATTCAGATGATTTAAAGTGGATCTGGGTTGCATTTATTCAGCAGCAATTAAGCAAGGTTTTACAATCTTCTTTTTGAGACTGGTCAACAGAGGGCACCAAACCAACTATCGTCACAAATTCTAAAGCCTAAAACACAGATGCATGGCCCTGCTCATGAAAAATAATATCTTCAAGCAAGAAGGAATCATGTTTGCACCCACATCGTTTGTTCTCTGTGCACTCATGTCCAGATCGGACATGACTAGTCGCAGCTGTGATGTACTGACACTAGGCCTCCCGTGTGGCTGCACTGCACACAGTAGGCAAATGCTGTGTCACACGTACCACAGCACTACTTTGCGGAGACTGGGTACTCCACTGTGTAGTTCTAGGCACATATGTAGTCATGGGTGCGGGCTACAAGTTCAGACCTCTAGTCGTAATACAGTCCAACTAGTCGCCGCATCGCGACTAGTCGACTGTCTGGAAAGGCTGTCTTTTACAGGCTGATTGAGGCTGTTGTGTACTTTCTTTCAAGTAAGATATTTCAGGATTATAGGGTAGTCCAATTTGGGGGATTTTACCAAAGGAATACACTACCTTTAACTGGCAGAAATCTTTATGTTTTACGTTTTGCCAGTTTGATCATTTTCAACCATGCTAGGTGACTTGAGTTGCTGACTTTTGTCCTGAACCATTGCAACTCCAGTGCTAGAAAGTGGTTCCAGGCACATCAATTATAGTTTCATATTAAGAGTGTTACTACTGCATCTACATGTAGCTTTATTTCTTTTTCAATTTGACTTTTATGAAGAACCACAGAGGGGTGAAATATTGAAGGAAATCAATTTAAATTGAAGAAAAGGCACAAATTTCAGTGTATATTTGTTTTTAACTTGATTTTTGTGTGCATTGAAAATGTTGACCCAAAATCATCATGCAGAAATTTTGTTGTGAGACAGGCCTCAGCCATAACGCACTTGTAACAGGCTGGAGTAAGGAACAGATGAAGCAGCAACTGAAAATCCCTATACCAAACTTCTGCTATGACAACTTTTAGTGTGAACTTGTCATGTTCATTATGGCAGCATTGTATTGTAGACCTTTATGCATTATATCAGGATTAATTAACAAGTTTATGTTTTACCCTTGTTCCCAGATATAATGGAATCACTGATCTGGTCAAGCTTCAAATCAGCAGATTACCATCTCTTAAGGCACTCTTCTTACAAGGTAAGCTTGTAGATTAGATGTCGGATCCACAGTACAGCAAATTTTAGGCATTATTTGTCAGAATACTGAATATTGGGAAGTTGTTTATCCCCTTTATTGAGATTGTTGTCTTCGTTTTTGTTTACCTGTGCACCAGGAAATGAGATCAGCAAAGTAGAAGGTCTTGATAGTTTACAAGATCTCAGAGAGATAGTGTTGGATCGTAACAGAGTAAAGGAGCTCACAGAATATTCTTTCATGAATCAGTGGAACTTAGTGGAGCTCCACATGGAAGAAAATAGACTTCGTAATTTATCCCACTTGCAGTACCTCGAGAACCTTCAAAGGCTTTATCTTGGAAGTAACAGAATACAGGTATGTAGGAATTTTCAACATGCGTCAAAAGTCAATGAATGCTTGCTTGAGTTGCAGCACTTCATTTTTATCCATGATGGTTTTGGCTCAGTAGGCCAACCTGCTAAAAATGTCACAATCTGTATAACATTGTTACATTGCCTGGATGTGCAGACAAATATCAAATTACAAGTGATTCACATTCAGATTCTTTCGGTCCTATCCCATGAACTAACATTGGCCTTGATGTTTTCTAATTTGGATCTGACACCCTGAGTTGGGCAACATTTGTGGCCTTTGATTAGGGCTAAGTCATATGAACTTTACTTCTGGAGTCAAGTTGTGTCAGTTTTGAATGTTGAAATCAGATCAAAATGCCAAACCTGAAATCAAAACATAAATCAGTATCTTTCACATGGTTCATAGGATGAAAATGGAACCCAGTGTAAACTTGAATAATGTCAAGACATGTTGTGTGTATGATATCACAATTGACATCATTTGAAAATAGATTGCTAGTAATTTAAGGTCAAATTTAAAGATATATCTTGAATTACACATTTTCATTTCAAGTATGCATAAGTACACATGTACATATGACTAAAAGTAGAATGTTAAGCATGAAGTCTAAAAGTAACATTTACCTATGCATTTTTCCTTAGTGCTGTCAGGCCATTTGCTAAAGTGTTATCAACTGTGGTGGAACCCTGCCCATAAAATGCCCTTCCTTTTTCTTTGTATCAGAGCTAACAGACATGTATTTTTACATTTCCTGAATTCCTTGAGTTTCTGGACTTTGTTGATGCATTACTTTTTAAATATTGATTGACTGTGTAGTTTCAACTACAGTACATTGCATTTGAAAGTTAAGGCTGTGAAAAGGAATGGGAAAAAATAGGAAAGGAATTCACATTTTGCATTTTGACCACAACTTTTCCCCCCTGCGAATTCGCAGTGAATTCTCAGCGAATCGGATGTGAAAGGGGCAAACGACATGCAAAAACAGTGCGAAAATCATGCGAATCTTCTGTGAACACAGGGTGAAACATTTGCGAAAAACATTGAGAAAAAAAAAGTGTAAAAAATTTTGCGGAAGCGGTGCAAAAGGTTCCGAAAATTATGCGGAAACTTGCAAAAACGAGATACATTTTGCAGCAAAAATGCTCCACACTGCCACACGCGAAGGACTATTAATTATGCAGTGAAGAGTCCATTACCCAGGCTGCGCTGCGCTTGGGGCCGGTCATGGCCAACTCACCACGTGGAGTGTGCTGTTGTAGTCTAGTAGCGATTTCCTCGGCCGAGCCGTCCAGTCCATGCAACAGGATTGCGAGGACTTGCTCACCACGGCGAGCTGTGCCTGTGTGGCACAGTTGTTTTCTTGGATTACCATAAATAATTACTTGTCTATGTTGGAGAATAAATTTTTAAAAAGTTGTCTGGATTTTGAGTAATTAAACGGGAGTCCCCAAGTCATGAAGTCACGAAGCACATGAGTACAACAAACTTAACTTGCTCTGCTGTGATGACATGCGTTATTTGCCTACTTTTTATTTATTCTCGTGGTGTAGTTTGGCACACAAAATAATCAACATTGAGATACTACATCATGTAGTATCTTACCAAAAGGTTGCTTTCTACCGAAAATAAAATCAGCTGCTTTAATTGTACATGTATCTTCATGTAACAAATCTTTTTTTTTGCCGATTATGGACCAACCAATTTTATCTTACTTAGGCGAAAATCTGACTCATGCGAAGAAGACAAAATGTACATGGCCCCCAAGAAATATGACACAAAGTAACAATGTTTCTAACATCAAACATCATTTCATTTTCACACTACATATGCTGTACAAAGTAAATTACAGCATGTTTCACTGATCGTACTACACAAGTTTGTACCTTGAGCATTGCCAACACAGTGTACATGTACTTCGGTAGCTGTACTTAGCCCAGCCACCTTGTCCAATAAAAATGAGTCTGTGATCACACAGTAACATAGACATTTTTCCAGCCAGAAGTCAAGATCATTCATGCAGTATGGCAATGGGAGTTGAGCACGAGATGGAGCTCAAGCCAAGGTTATAGGCTGCTGCTTGAAAGTATGATGTGTACACGTGCAGCCCACGTGATATTTGCAGATACCGCTGCTGTGAAAACCCAGTGGAACTGCTGCCAAATGATTGATTTGAACATGAAAATACAAAATATTCCCCAAATCCTTGTGTTTACTAGAGTGAATAAATGTACGAAAATGCTTTTTTCATAAATCCTACTTAAAAGAGGTAAAACAAACTGTATTTTAAAAATGCTCCAGATTGATTTGTTCCAGAAAGTGAAAATCGAACTTTCGTGGTCCAACTTTTAGGTAAAGAATTTTATTAAGAACAACATGAGAAATCAAATGTTCCAAGCAATTTTATCCAAGGTAAGCAAAAATCTTACTTATCTGAGGTTTATGGGTACCAGTAATTTACTGTGAATTAAACTACTGTTAATGTATTTTTTCTATGAAGAGATTCTGTAAAAAAAGACTACCTGATAAGGACCAGTTGAAATGTCTGTGGGCTAGCTAAAGTCTAGGCCAGCTGGCCCTGCTGACCAGTTGAAAAACGGTTGAAGGCAAACACTGCTTACATCCCACTCTTCCCGTTATTGGGCATTTACCATGATCTGTGGTCAGTCACCAGGTGCAAAACTGCCTCACCCCAGTTTGACCCAGGTAGGACCACAGAAGATATATCTCCCTCCATTCCCTCACTCCTAATAATAATAATAAATTCTTAATATAGCGTTTTCCATAAAATCGGTTTGCCTCATGTATAAAAATTTATTTCGTCTGCCACACCGTTCAGCCTACAGGTGTGGATGTCAGGGCAGGCGACTCAAATGTTGTTGAAAACATGTACGTTATACTTTCCCCACTTAGGCTTACAGAATATCCATTTTTAAATCACACAAATAATCTAAGATACAGTTTGAGAAAATAGGAACAATGCAGTTTGGAGTTGTGAAATACATTTACATTACAACGATGTGTGATTATGCTTCCCACAGCAGCATTATAAAGACCCACAAATATTACAACATAAGTCGAAAAAGCGATGTACACCCGGGGCCCCATATCTACACGTACGTGTGTGCCGCAGTAACGCTACATGGGCCTACACAGTACCTACACACTTGTACAATGATCGCCAAACTTCATTTTTACTTAAACTTTTCAGGCCCAAAATATCACCATTTTTTCCTCCAAAACATGACTGAAATTTACATTAGAATGATCCATGATCTCCTGCAGTTATATTGACATAGGACCCCAGTCATTACTTTCCCAAATGAAACATGAATTATTATCACCAAAATTGATCTATAATTATGACAAAGTTACCTGTGGATGTCAGGGCAGGCGACTGCCGGAGCCCGCGCATGTAGTAACTTAGCAACAATAAGTATGATGTAATAGTTAAAAAGAGCCTAATTTTCCTGTACCTAATTCCTATAAGATGTTATGATAAATGACAATAAACCCAACCTGGTTAGATATTTGTTTTTGAAAGTATGGAAATTTTACAATCCAACAAAATAAAGATTTTCTTTCCAAAAATAAGTACTAATAATAGTAATGAAATGTGCTTATTTATGTGTTTGCCAATGCGTCTGACTCCAGTAATTAATGTAAATAAACGCGGAACCCGACTTGTAGAACTAACAGGATGACCTTGAAAGTAAACTATCGACCAACAAATTATGTTTATGAGAAAATAATACTAATCCATTACCCTCTAATAAATAATCTAAATAATAATTACAAATGGAGCATTTAACCCCTTACAATACCATGCGGGTTCTACCTCTCAAGAAAGAGTTCAGCCAATCATGAACCCTCCCCCAATTCAAACCGGTACTTCAAATGGTTTAAAAGGATATCATGGTCAACCATGGCAAAAGCGGCGGATAGGTCAAGCATAATTAAAACAACATCATTCTGCCTATCAAGAGCACGCATAACGTCATTCTGCACCCTTAAAAGTGCAGTTTCAGTGCTGTGATCTTTATGATATGCAGATTGAAATTTGCCATACAAGGCGTTTTCCTGAAAATGTACATGAAGTTGAATTAAAGCAGCATTTTCCAGAAATTTATCAAAAAAGGAGCAGTTTGAAACTGGACGGTAATTTTTCAGTACGTTTTTATCTAGTCCGACTTTTTTGATCAGTAGACAAACGATTGCCTCCTTGCATACATCCGAAATGCACCAGACTCAAAGGAAGTATTCACAATACTGCACAATACAGGAGATAAAATATCCAGACAGTCTTTAACCAAACTGGTTGGCATCGGGTCTAATGAACATGTTTTTGAACACATTTTACAAACCTATTGTTTCACAGCGTCAACATTTAAAGAATCAAAGTCATTCATCTGGGACAAATATTGTTTTCTCTCAGAAAACACAAATTCTTCTGCCATAGGTTGTAAATTTGATCTGATATTCAGAATCTTCTGAGAAAAATAGTCCGCAAAAATGCTAGGCAGATTGGATGAATCTAAATCAAGTAAGACGTGTTTGGTAAATCTCTTACAACCAGATAATCTATCAACGATTGAAAACAGTTCTTTGGTATCAGCGGATTCAATGTGATTACGATGAAAATTAGCCTTTAATTCATTCAATTGCAAATGGTACGATGCCCGCATTGCTTTATATGTCTGACCATGAACCTCAAGTTTTGAATTTAACCATTTCCTTTCAAGACTCCATAAGAGCCTTCGTTCCTCAATTAGCTCCGTTGAGAACCACTCAGCCCTGGGTTTATCAATTAACGTTTTCATTCGACAGGGCGCATGCATCTCAATAGCACCACTGAGAGCAGAGTTATTAACTTTACACAGCGTGTTTACATCCATGCTATGTAGATCATTTAATGATGACGAAATTGATTCTTTCAACGATTCCAAATCAAGGTTCTTATGGACGCGATGCTGTTTTACTATTTTAGCTGGAGGCAATCGATGTAAAGCCGATGTAAAATGAATAGCAGAATGATCAGGCATAGTTGTATCAATATCAAAATTAATAGTCACCCATGGATCAGCACTTCATGCTAACACCAAGTCTAGAGTATGTCCCTTGACATGCGTAGGGCCGACAACATGTTGAACTAAACCAAAAGAAGTGTACAAGTCAATAAATTGTCTGGCATCACCACAACTGGGTCATCAACATGAGTGTCGAAATCCCCCAATACTACAAGATGGCCCGGGGATGTCAAAGCTTGCTCCATTAAAAAACTCTATATAGTAACTCGGTGGGTGTCAGAGTAAGGTGGCCTGTAAGCTAAAATAATATGAAGCTGTTCATGATCAGTGTCGATTCTAGTGTCCATAACTTCCATTGATTTGAAGGAGTCACATATATTTTTTACCACTTTTAAGTTCGATCGCGCCAAAATAGCAAGACCACCACCTCTCCGTTTACACCTGGGCACAAGATGAGTAGTAAAACCAGATATGGAAGATAAAAAATTTGCATTAATGGAATAGCTGGTTTTATCGGTTATCCATGACTCTCAAATCAAGAAAACATCCGTGTGGTTAGCAATAATTGATGAGCTTAATGCAGGGACTTTCCCATCCCTCAGGCGGGCATTCCACAGTGTGAAGTTCAAACATCCACGTAAGTAGTAGGAGGACTGACACTTTACATTCACACGTGTGGTAAGTCTGTCCGAAGGTTGGATTGTCGGCTGATGTTGAAAAACATCAACAACCGCTGGAATTGGTACAGGTGGAAACTTTGAATGGTGTTTCACACCTCGCTTCCCACAGATTTTTTTCAAAATCCGCAATGACCAAAGGTTTTCAAAATTTGACTTTGAAAGGAAACACCTGTACTTTCGAAACGCAACTGAAGCAGTACCGCCCGAGGTGCAACCATCCGTTGCTTGGTATTTATCACTATACAGTCCTTTACTGCAATCCTTTATACAGCATTCAAACCTGCCAACATTTCTGGGCCGGGGTTCTCCAGAACACCCTTGCACACAGTCAAGTCAAGCAGGGGATCAGGTCCAGGAACGAAAAGTGACAGGATGACCTGCGTGGTAATTTCCCTTGAAGAGCTCATCTCACAATGCCAGGCAATACACAGGATGACAACCTTGGAAACTTTTGCAGGAAAGCTATGCCGGGGCCATGCAGAGGGGTACGACTGCCAGTGCGGTTTGCCGCACCACATCCAGTGGCAACTAGCGGGCGAGTTGGTGTGGTCCGCGGTAATGGCAAGTGACGTGTTCGGCCTAAGGGGTATCACAGGCCCCTCTGCAAGCTACAGGAACGAGCAGCGACACGGTTGCCAGAGTACCTGTCAACACTCCAGTGGACATGCATGCTAGCACAGTGCTGGAGGTCCCAGATACGCCCATGGGCACGTGCAAAGGGGGGCACCACCTCCAGTGTCAGCGGCTACTACCCCGTGGGTTGCGCTAGCTCCTTCGACAGATCCCTCTCTGGCTCTGATGACTAGCGCTGCTAGTAGTACTGCTTCTGGTGACACGCAGCTCTGCTTGCAAACACGATGGCAATGCCATCACCGCGTTCACGGTGATGACTGTGTCAGCTTCTGTCCAGACAGCGGGGCAAATGGCTATCCCGACAATGCGCACGGGTACCTCGCTCGGGTGTGTCGTGCCCTTTGTCACCAAAGAGAAAATATGGTGGGGCAAGTTTGTCGATTTTGCCCAGCTATATCTGGACAATGCAACAGCTGCACTAGCCCACGTCCATAGAGGGACAGAAATGATGCTGTCCCTTAAGGGATGCCGCATGGTCTTTAAACCGGCGGCCGCAACACAAAAGAAAATTGACTCCGTTGATAAGTGGTTGTCCTCTTTTCACACCTTCATGGCGGTTTATCTCTTAAAACACCCTGCCCAGGCTGGGGAATTGCTGAAATACATGTACGCAGAGACGATTCGCACAGTGTTGCACCAATTTCCCCAGCTTGGGTGGCAAGCCTACGATGAGGAATTCTGCCTGCGCTGGGCAGCAGACCCATTGAGTTTGTGGGCAGCAATGGATCTCAAGTTATGGGTGACTGTTGCTGCGGCATCAGGTGGGTTTGGTGCTTCTAATACGTGGACATTTCTTGGTAGTGAGGCTGGTGCTGAATTTGGTGTGGACCTAAGGGTTGCAGCTATGTCAAGTGCAAATTTCTTCATAAGTGTAGTGTGTGTGCAGGGTTTGGGGATGGTGCACAGGCATGTCAGATAGGCAGGAGGGATGCACCCCGGTAAGGCATATGTTGCTGGCAAACCACACAGCCGGCCGACCGGCTAACTCATCTGTATTTGTAGCCAACTCAAGCCTGTGATGCACTATGGAGAGCATCATTAAGCACAGTGCCCTGGCTGGTAAGCAAGCTAACTTTCGTACCCCCAACTCCAATTAGAGTGGCCGTTTTATTGCAATGGTTGACAAATTATCCTGACCAAGCGGAGGCAGCTCTTTTGCTTAACAGTTTTTCACATGGGTTTTCAGTGGAGTATTTTGGAGCTAGGAAACTGTGGGACTCTGAGAGTCTTCCCTCTATGGCGCGTCAACCAGCAGTGGTTAGATAAAAATTACGGAAAGAGATTGACATGGGTCGTATTGCCAGGCCATTTACTATGAGCCCGCTCCCGCACTTGCAGTGCTCTCCAGTCGGGTTGGTACCCAAAAGTGAACCCAACTCATTTTGCTTGATTCATCATCTCTCCTTTTCAGCTGGAGGATCGGTCAAATCCCTTGCACATGTGCTTTACGTCAATTATCCGTTTGACTGTGATCATACATCAAAGCCTATCCTCCATTAATTGTGAAGCCCTCTTCAATTACATTTGTATTTGTAATGTTTGAATTTTGTTACTGTAAAAAAGGCCCAAGCAAGGCCTGGGTCTGAAAAATACTAGACCTAGCATTGGCTAGATGGAAGAGATGCATGTCGTTTACTGTATGTACTATCTCTAGACACAAATGGCACGTATACACATTCCAGGTATGGTGTTAAAGCGAGGTCAAGGGTCACAGTATACGGCTGTTCTGTTACATCTTTTTTTTTTCGTAAAGCAAAACTTTAACACTTGAATAACAGGTATTTGAGATGTACTGTTCTCAAACGTTTTGATGTCTCTAATCATTAGCTAATCATCAACTAATCATTGAGCAGTTGTGAACTAATAATTTTCTAAACATGAATTGGTTATTTTGCTGTTTGGTAACAAGTGGCAAATGGTAGTCCTCTTTTTGCTTCTTTGCCAACTGTAGCCAGTAAAGGTACTTATATAGTTCAATAAATTTGGCAACCTGTAAACTATTTGATGCTAAACTGACTGTTTGCTTGTGAGTGCTAACTTTTGTCTCAGTGGTAGTTTTTCAGCCTTTCAGACATGACTATGTAAATGTATGTGGCTAAACTGCTGATGGGGGTTAACATAATACATGTCATTAATCCATTATTTGGATACACATTTTGTTGCTAGTGTACACCGTTTAGGTGTTGATGTTTAAGCTTCAGTGAGTCTTTGTGACTTTCGTACAGCCTAACCAGTGCGTGTGTGGTAAACTTGATCAGAATTTTTGTTTGTGTCCACCGGACTATCTTTCACAAGTTCAGTTTGTCCATGAGAAGGCTTAGTTTGGCCTTTGTTTGACTTTGTTCAGTTCTGGTCTTTCGATGTTCCTTGGGTTGCAATACGCTCGTCGTCTGGGAAGCGTGTATGATGCTGAATTTCAGTGAGCTTTGCTGTAGAGAACTTCACCACGTACATGTATGTGGCGGTGTCAAGCTCAATGTGAGGACCAAATGCTGGACTGAGCCTCGACAGTGCATCTGCCAGCACCATTTCACGTCCAGGGCAGTCAGTTATCCCACAGTCATAGGGCTGGAGGCAGAGCATCTTGCGTTGCAGCCTTAGGGGAACATTGGCCATGCTCTTGTGCTGTATGTTTTCCAGCGGTTTGTGGTCAGATTCGACTGTGAAGTTGGATCCGTAGATGTATGTGTGGAAGTGAGTACAGCTAAATACTACGGCCAACAGTTCTCCTTCGATGTTTTCATACCGCTTCTCTGTATTCGTGAGAGCCTTGCCTGCAAATGCGATTGGTTTGCCACCCTGTAGAAGAGCTGCACCGTCGCTTTGTGGGCGTCAAAGTATGTCAGGGTGCACTCAGCGCTGATCAGTGATTTGACGTTGTCAAATGCTTTCTGGTGCGATGCTGACCACTGCCAGTCACTATCTGTGCATGTGAGTGCTCACAAAGGATTGGTGTGGTCTGCGAGGTGTGGTACGAAAGGTGACATATACTGTACTAGACCAAGAAACTGTTGCATCTCATTCACGTTGGCCGGTGCTGGGAGGGCATGAATGTCGCTGACTTTGGTTGGGTTAAGGTGTACCCCTTGAGCATCGTAGTAGCAGCAAAAAAATTTGATGGTCTTTTGCCAAAATCTGTCTACAGTGTTACGCCAAGACACACCTCACCGACTGCCTAGATTCGCCGCTGCCACCGTGTAATGTTGTTAGGGTTGTATAAGAGACAGAATATAGCTCCCGACCAACCCTTATTTTTCGTCAGGACCCTAAAATTTTTATCGGAAAGTTAGAAAAACAAGTTTATAAAATATGAAAAAATTTAAATCCTGCTGTCTTTTCTGTCTTCACAAAAAACCTTTCAATAACCTTTTCTCGGGTTAAAATGCTTCTCTTTATATGTTTTCCTAGTTACATTTGCAGTTTTTGAAAGAAAGTTCCATGATTTTTACGAGTTGCTTTGCGTTTTGCTTCGCAGTAGGTCCTACGTGCACAAAGCTCAGTGCAGTAAACAAGGCTGCGCTGGTTCCCACCGTGCCTATGCAAAAGAACGCTTGGTGGAAATGTGCCAACCAGTGCGTACGTCCCGCTCGTACATGTACACGCATGCAACCCCCATTACACTTAAGTGAGTAGAACTGCCAATCTGTTTGTACATGCCAATACAGCAGAAGACCTGTTCACCATTACCTGTTAATTTCCTTGCTTGCTTGTAGTTGTACAGCGCACCTTCCTTATCTGAGGCACAAGTATCTGTTCAGCTAAATCATAAAACTTGTACAAATTTGTTGCCTTGAATAAAAGCGGTCATCATTGAATAAGGGAGTAAAATAAATATGCGCAAGTTGATATCTGGATCGTGCTGAACAACTAGGATGTGCTTAACCATTGTCAGTGCTAGTCCAAGTAAATTGAACTCAAAGCATTCTTTTTTAACATTTGGATATGGTTGAAATGTTTTGCAGAAGGCCACCGTAGAGTTACCCAAGTTACTCAGAATATCATGTGAATACCAATTCAGAACTAACGGGAGTCAGTTATGTTCCCCTAACATCACTGTCCAGAGCTACAGAACACAGAAAGTGCAGAAAAACTTCAATTTAGAATGTTAATTGCCTACCAGTTCTGACAGTTCATCCAGCTTCCAAACTCAGCTGGTTGCCGAACTACCGTCATGATCGTCTGCTACCAGCATGGCTCATGATCGTTATAATGCCACATTTGGTGTCCAATCCTTCTGCAATTTCCAGCTCCAGTGCATGCATTTCATTTTAGTTCAGCTTTTGTGGAATAAGCTTGGAATTCTCTGATCAAGCAAAGTCCAACAAGCAATCAATTCATGCAATTTCAGTCGTGAGATGTCCCAAGAGGTCTGAAAAAACAAACATGTGCCCGTCGAAAATTTCCATGTGTTGACATGACCATGAGAGGTCATTGTGCTGTGTGCAGTGGACGGTTTGTGTTGAGTACTGCTTTAACAATCAATTGACCCAATAGGAAATCTCAGAGTTCATTTCCCTTGATGTTTTACAACATTTTGCACAACCTTCAAGCCAAATCATCTAGAAATCACACTGAGCAATAAGGTTAATATCGACCGATCGCACAGGTCAGCTCGCAGATTGCACATGGATATATTGCATTATAAGCATATGAACTGTGTATGTTCTGAGTCAATGGGGTGAAAATGTGTATAAAGTCAGTGGGACAAATTAAATCTTCAAAATTAAATAATAAATCATTTCATGATGTCAAAGTGACATCATTCCTCTAGGGCCATCTATGCTGTATAGGCTTTGGTTGAACCAAGTTTCATTTTGTGGAGTGGCCAAAGTCCATGCCATTCTGGCAGTTGAAAAATGTATACAAAATATATGGGAAAAAAATTAAATATTCAAAATTCTATAATAAACCAGGTAATGAGATGATGACGACATCATGATTTGGGATACATCCTCGGGTGGTAATCTTACAATGTCCTGGGTTTGAAAGAAATCAACCCAAAGTAAGGACCAACAGTGATGTGTAGAACGACCCCATGTTATGTCAAAAGACCAAAATTTGAAAGAGAAAAAAAAAGTTGACTTGTTTTGTCTGTTAAGCAAAAGAACGTAGGGCTTTTCCGCATTTCTAAGCTTTGAAATATATTTGAAATATACGTTTGTGGAGTATTCTTTATTGGTAAGTGTCCCAAAAAGCCCCTTGAAATGTACAAAGTCTATGAGAGAAATCAAATATTAAAAACTCAATAAGCAATCAAGTGATGATGTCATCACTATGTTATCAAATGAAAACTATTTGACGACACTGTCTTTGTTTGAGGCAAGTTTTATTACAATGCAATACATTTAAATGTTCCAAGAAGCCACTCGAATCTGCGTACAAAGTCAATGGGCAAAAAATAAAGATTAAAAATCAATAACAAATGAAGTCACCATGACGTCATGTTTCTAGGCACATCTGTGCTATAGAGTTTTTGCTTTGTTTAAGTTTGAAAAAGATCGAAGCTTGCTGAGGGACAAAAGTGCCGCGTAGAAAAAATGTGTACAAAATGGGTTTTGAGGAGAAGAAGAAAAGCTATAGCCTATCTGTTGCCAACAGAACAGATGGCTTTTTTGCCTTTTGAAATTTGACCAATTAATCTCCAGCATAAACCTTATGGTGGGATTATTTGATCATGTCCATAGAGGTTCAAGTTTGGAACCCAATTGGATATGCACTTCATAACACTTGGGAGAGTGCCCCTTTAATGTCACATGACATGATTACAGGCAGTCCGCACGCACAATAGCCAATGCACTCTATGCGAATTGGATTTTCAAGTTCACAATATTGTAAGGGGGTTTTCGTCATCGGGGCTTCATCTGTGTGAAGAAGTACACCACTTATGCACCAAGTAAGCTTGTGAATTTTTTCGCAGGCTCTCAGACAAGCACTTAGTATACAGTGTTTATCAATATATACATTGGGTAAGGGCAAAACCCGTTATAAATTAATAAAAGGACTTGTTATCAGAACCTCCGGTTTGATGACGTCATCAGCCCAAAATTTCACACGTGTTAGCTGGCGCCCGCCAATTACGTGATGTCATCAGTTGATGATTTGAAGAATACTGTTTCCTCACCTACTAACACCATTTAAAGGAAGTTGACATCTATTACCACTTTCAAACAATAAGCCCACTTCCGGTTTCGACAGGAAGGAGGGGTCATATGATTTGACCCGCACAAGATGAATAAGCCACTTGCGAGTTAAATTTGAATAAAATCTATTACACCGAGTTATTTGATTGCACACAAATGTAACAATTTTAATTCCCCAGACTAAAGACGCTGCTGCTGTACCTCATGATTCGGGGAAAGCTTTTGAATAGCGACCACCATCTCTTGAATGGACTGGTTCCTTTGTGAACAGTGTATTGGTACAAGGCATCTCTTGCATAACTAAGCAAAAGCTTGCGCTGAATCTAAAGGTATAGCAACAGTGTTTTTAGTATGAAGAATTCAAATTTTTATGTTCCTGTGAATTTAAAGAACTCAAGAGTACCAGATTTTATTCAAGGGTCACTCGCAAAAGACTTATATTGAAGACCATATTTTTCTCTTGCAGTTGCCTAAAACAGAATGTTGCGGGAGGGCAGGGTTGGTTTTATATGGTTTTAACAATATTAGTGTAATATTTAAATATTCAAAATTTAATAATAAATCACTTGATGATGTCATCTTGACATATTTATTTCAGTATTGTCTTTGTTTCGTTGTCTTTCCCTGGTGTAACTCTGATGACATTTGAATATTGCTCAGGCCCCAGGTCAAAATAGCAACAGTTCACCAAGCAGGAAATGATTGCCCTTAATCCCCTTTCAAACCATTGCCTGATTCAACTGCAAGTGGGTAATGATTGCAAGAGAGTGTTTCCCAAAAGGGAGTTGGCTATGGGGCAATCTCTTAATGCATACCACTATTTCCCCCACCTTAGTGCAAAAGCCTCGACTCCCAGCTTTCCATGAATGGTTATTGTGCATCGGCTTTGATGTGTAAATTGGGCCAGTTCCTCCACAGGCTTAGCACAGCTTATTCAGACATTTGAAGCAAGATATGAGACGGAGAGAACCCCCCCCCACCTTTGTGTTGGTCATTGTTTGATCGGAATCTCAGGAATTCTTCACAGACTTCTGGGGGGGATGTGTTAGGTAACAATAGTCTAGAGTGTGTATATGGATTGGACAGGTAAAGGGGGTACCCCTCTGTCCCATATCTTGCCTGGTATATATTCAGAAGGGCAAAGTAATTAATCTCTTAACAGAACACTAACTCCATCAGAGTCTGCAGGCCTACATGCATCACTAAGTCTCGTGTCATTAAATTAAAATATGGAGTTTTCTTTTCCAAATCTAGCACTGTCAGGCAGTGATTTCCACATTATAGATTTGTCAGAGATTGGAATAGACAATAGACAAATTGGAGAACATTATAGATGCAACAATTACAGGACTTCAAAATCAATCTAAAAAAGTAAAATAGGCAAAGTCAACTAATGTTGGTATTTAAGGGCAGTGTGGCAAACTGAAGGAAAAATATCCATATCCATGTAAACGGTCCTACAAACCCAACCCCACAAAACACTGTTGAGATATCAATAGGCTCGGGTCCCAGCTGTTGATAAACTGCACAATGACTCAACCACCAGCCACAATGGAATGTAATCCTTAAAGCTCTCTATTGTTACAAAACATCACCCAGGAGTGGTGTTCATCAAACCACAAGCCAATTAGCTAGTTACTCCCTATTGTTGCCTGCTTTACTCTGAAGCTGGTAAGGAGCTGATCATTTATCTATCATTCCCCACTTCATGAACCATTTCTATTTTGCCTTAACAACCGTAATTTTGCCTTAAAATTGTGTACAAAGTCAATGGGCTGATATAAATATTTAAATATCAATAATCAATCAGTTGATGACGTCATCATGACATCATTGTTCTAGAACCATCTGTGCTTAAGGTCCTTCATTGGTACAAGTTTGATGAAGGTCCAAATTCGCAAAAGCACTAAAGTCGTGTACAGAAAAACGTGCAAAAACAACTGGCCTTTTGAGCAGAAGAAGATAAAGGAAGAAAAAAAATACAGGTTCTGTGTCTGTCACAAGGACAGAATTAACACAGGGCTTTATCACCTTGTTGTTGTTATGAAGAAAAAGAGCCTTGTTGGCATATCATCAATTTCTTTAAAATATTCATATTCATACACTTACATGTACAGGTTTTAACAAAAAAGACTTAATTCCGGAGACGTAGTGCTTTGAAAACTGCACATTTAATGTCACGTAACTTGTCAGTTGATGATGTCTTCCTAGCATATGGGCAACATTTGTCTAAAGCTCTCCTCTTTCAAGATATCTACAAGGTTTGAACCCAATCGAAAGTGCACTTCATGAGATATAGTGCTTGTTTGAGTGCACCTTTAATGTCATGTGACTTGTCACCTGCTGACGTCATGATTACTTGAGGTCAATAGTCATCTAAAGCACTCCCCTTGTAAGATATCAGTACATGTACTTCACGAGATGAAGTGCTTTCAAGAGTGTACCTTTAATGTCAAATGATTTGTGACCAGATCATGTCACCATCACATCAGGTACATTTTTGTCTAAAGCACTCCCCTTTTTAGATATCTGCAAGGTTTGAACCCAATCAGACATGTACAATACAAGATACATTACAAAACATTATCACTGTCGTGGAGAGATCACATATTACAGATTTTAAACATTTGCCTCTTTTGGCGTTCCATATAATGTGATCTGCTCTTAGCGCCACGTGTTTGAAAATTTTCCAAGTCCTGGGTACATGCCCTACGCACTTTGCACTACCCGTCTTACGGGCAAATATTGCGCATCCACACACACAGTAGCCAATGCATAGTATGCGCACTGGATTTTTGAATTCGCAATTGATGTTGTAAGGGGATTTTGTCATTGACGCTTCATTTGTGTGAAAAGGTACACCAGTTGTGCACTTCACCCAGTTGACTCCAATGTTTTGGCTATCATCTAATGGAAGATGCATGCTTATATCTGTTATGGTTGTTTTTACCAAATTTTAAAGAATAAAAGGACTTTTTATCATAACTTCTGGTATGATGCATCGGAACAAAATTTCACACATACATGTATGTTAACTGGGTAAAGATCATCGTCTACATCAATTTTAAGGCGATTTGGACAAACTTCACCACGGACATTTCATGACATGGCATAATTATTTTAGTCTTTGCTTCGGTGTCTTTCCTTGGTGTAACTTTGATGACATTTGAATATCAGTGAACAACCAAAATGTTGCCGTGAAAACATGTACAAAGTCAATGGGCTGAAATAAATATTGAAAAATCAATAATTAATCAATAATTGTTCTCGGACTATCTGTGCTTAAGGATTCTTCATTGGTACAAGTTTGATGAAGATCCAAAGTTGCAAAAGCACTGAGGTTGTGTACAGAATAAATGTGCACAAAACAAATGGACTTTTGTGCAGAAGAGGAGAAAAAAACAGGACAAAAAGAATGTCTTTTTTGCAAAATTGTGAAAAAGCCAAGAAGAAAGAACAAAAACAATGCCTCTCTTGCAAAGTTGTGAAAAAGCCCCCAAAATCTTAAGGAAAACATGAGCTGTTTTGGCAGTTGACCAAAACAGTTAAAGAGGAAGAGGAAGGAGACAAAGAAAACAAAATAAACAAAATGACTTTTTCACAAAGTTGCAAAAAAGCCAAAAGAGAGAACAAAAAGAATGTCTTTTTTAGACAATTTGGAAAAAGCCAAACAACTTTAAGGAAAGCAAGGGCTGCTTTATAGCTGAAGCAGCTAAAAAAAAAGCATAAAATAATGCCTTTTGCAAAATTGCCAAAAAGTCCCCCCCCCAAAAAAAAAGCCATCAGGAACACAATAGCTGAAACAGCTCATGATTTGTGTCTTTGCAGGATGTCTGTGATCTGGAGAAACTTGAGGCCTTGCCAAATCTCATTGAGCTATCTGTCATCAGCAATCCTGTAAGTAAAAATAAATGTGGCATTGTTTGAGTCAGTTACCTTTCAACAGTTTGGCTGAAGGACCTAAGATATGAGTAACAGGCAATATCAAATGGACCAAAGTTGGACTGACATCAAAATTATACACTTGTGGATGCCTTTTTTATATACATTGATTTGTTAACAAAATAGCATGCATTTGATTCGATTCGATGATTTGATTTGATTTGATTTCCAAACATCACTCTCACTATAACAAGTAGTTTGGCACTACACTGCAGTCATCTTCAAATAAACTGCTTCTCTTGTTCCCATTCCTAAACCCTGTTTGATTCAATTCTCCATACATATACATGTATGTTTGTTTGCCGAATGCAGTTTTGCACCATTCACTGCAAATAGTGAATGTATATTTTGCTGGTAACGTTAACTTCATTTCATCCTTCCCCAGGTATCCAGAAGATTGATGCACCGTCCAATGCTTGTATTCAGACAACCCAACTTATTGTGTATTGATGGTATACCAGTGAGCTCAGAAGAGAGGACTAAAGCAGAGATGTATTTTCTTGAGCAGCAGGTAAACCAAACAAAAATTGGAACTCAACCCAAATACATGAGTGGGATATATTTTAGTGAGAATTGCTGTTTTCCAAATTATAAAATAATCTGTTCAGGCCAACAGAATAAATAAGGCAAAAGGAAAAGGAAAACCTGGGAGTGGGGGGCATACAGGGTGTGCCCCCCCCCCCGAGTTAAGCTCTGAATCCCTTCCAACCATATCTGTCTTTTTGTTTAGGTCTGTATGCTCTTCAAGATTTGCACAAATTTGGAGGTTATTGTGGGTCTATATTTGTGATTGAAAGAGGAAGAGTTTGTGCATTTTTTCTAATTAGTGTATTCATCTGATTGAATTTCAAACAGTAAACTATTTGTATTACTGCTTTGTTCAGGCTCCAGAGTCTTTTGTCTCAGGTATGGACAGAAAGATTTGAGCGTAGACACCGTAGTCCGAGCAAGCAACCCTATCCCTTGAGGGTGGGTGGGGTTTTTCAAAGACACGTTCCTCCCAAGGCTTCATGCGTTACAACCAGCTCCTACCTTGTTGAACTATTCTCCAACTTATTGCTGTCTACCCTTTTCAGCAACCCGATTTCATACTGATGGCCTCTTGCGCCCTCACTCTCGCAGTGATGCAAATAGCCCACGCAGTACCCACACCGTGCGCTATGGCAGGCCGCCATTTTATTTGCTTTACAAGAAGCACAAATCAAATATTTCCAGCAAACAGGACTGAATTCGATCAGTCAATCTTTTGATTTGCACTGATGTATCTGTGCGCATATTCGCCAAGAAACTTGCAAGATTAGACTGAGCAAATTGTAGGTCATTTGGCACCCTAGAACTGACTATTTTGCACGGTTCACAATGAGAACAACTAGCGTTGATGTTGCCGCTTCTACCCTTTGCTTTGCACAATTTAATGGGGAAAAAACAGACGGGTGAAAAAGGATAAACCTTGCATGAGTCCTGAAATTAAACACCGAAATGAGATGTGAAATAAGTGGAATCTTTAGGCCTTGACTAATTGTATCTTAAAACGACTGAATCAATGCCCCTTTAAGGAAGGACTTGAGCAGTAAGGGCCGGCAACCATTTCGACCCGGTTTGAAAAGGGCCCCCCGGTAAGCTCGCGCTGTTGCAAAAAACCCTTTCATACCGGCCTGGCTACCAGCCTGGGATGCTGGACTGGTTGTTGATCTCGAACTTCTCCATCCTGGGGTCTGTTGTTTGAAAGTACTCGTACACCTCATCTATCCCATGAGAAACCTGCTTGTGGTTTTTAATCCTTCAGCGCTATACAATAGAACCCTTCACCAGCAGAGATCAAAGCCCCTGCCACGTGATTATTCACACAATGGGACCATTAGTCATCAATGCATTTGATCTCCAAACGTATTACAGTCGATTACTCTCGCCAGCGCATGAAAGCCATCGCCACATTTTATGATGAGTTACCAGCATCGCACCACTTTTGAACACAATGTATTTTATTTTGTTTTCATTGTCTTCTGCAGGGAACCTCTGCTGCATTTCTAGATCTTGCAGAAAAAAAATCAACCATGAAAACTTAAGTTCACAAACAATACTATATTCAGTCATCCCCCAGCCACAGTCGCTTTTAAAATACATTGCAGTTCAATTTGCCACTCCTGAATTAATGGATATTGATTTTTGTTTGATTTAATATGTACACGTATAAAGAAGCTGCTTTCAATCAAACTTTTTTCATGGGACTTAATTATTGCCTCAATTAGAATAGATTATGTCCAGAGTTTCTTCGCGAGCTGGTATTGCTGATTCATTTACACCTAAAAGAAATTTTTAAACAAACAACTCAACAAAACAAACTCAAACACTAAATCATTTTAGAAACATTTCACCTTTATTTCCAGTTCCAACGTCGAATGCTCTACCGATCTGTTTTACAAAAAATAAACACAAATTATAATTTAAAAAATGGATTATACGGGGAACTGTTTATTATTTAGTCTCCAAAACATGATAGCTGACATTTCCAAAATGCGACATACGCCATTTTGTTCATCATTTCAATTCAGCCCCTCTCCTTTGCTATCCAGAATCATTTTCAACAGATTTAAGATTGTTAAATATATAACATGATGAATTACGCAGTACGTGCAGTTTAGAAGTAACTGCAGTCTCACCGTTTTATTGTTTTCAATTTCACAATCTTTTTGAAATATTCTGACGTTTTTCAAATGGATAAATGGCATTTGGGAAATAAAATCTTCACAACTGCGTTCTCACTTCGATTGCGACGTTTTCCTTAAACTCCTGTCTAATCCGTTTGCATCGCTCGTTGATTGCCTCAACAGTTTTACATTTATGGTCAGTGTACCAGTAATAAAAGTTTGGAAACTGCATTTTGGCCTGCTCAAAGATGCTATGTACGATCTCCCGATCAAGAGTTCCTGTTTTACATTTTTTGTTGTTTTGTCACGGGAGTTTCCGGTCACCTTTTTGCGGGCCAGTTCCTCTTTCGGGATCTCCCTCCC
This sequence comes from Acanthaster planci, assembly GCF_001949145.1. The sequence continues at coordinate 225,123 of NW_019091358.1, forward strand.
CATCAAGTTGAGGCACAGCAAATGGCCTCGGTCTGCATCAGATGCTTCCGGCTTCCTTTGCTTGACCTCCTTGAGAATGACCTTGTACTCCGACACCGAACGAACCATGTTTTCGTTGGCACCAAGAAGATATTCGTCTGGCTCCTTGCCTGGAACAAATCAAGGGTTGATGGCGTAGCATGAAGTTGGTGTTTCTTGGACTTGAAACTCTCGAACTGGAGGTGCAGGCTTAGGTTGACTGTCAGCTGACGGGGTCCAAGGTTCGACGACGATGTGGCAGGAGTGTTTGGGGTGCTGGCCACAGCTCCGTTGTCGATCTTTGCAGCTAGATGCTTGATTCCCTCATGGAAGCTCTCCTGTCTGTTCTCAAGGCAATCGAGCTGCACTTGGATCGATGTCACCTTTGCCTGAACATCTCGCAAAATTTCAAGCATGAGTGGTAGAAGGTCAGCCTGCTGAGGCGAAAAGATAGCGGGCTGAGTACAGGACACAAGACGTTGGACTTCGTTGTCAATGTTGGCGCAAAGTTTGGTTCTCAGACCGGTTAGCGGAACATCATCATCAGATTCATCATTAGAATATTAACCTGTCATGGAAAATAAGCATAAAAATAAACTGGAGCTCTATATTCGTCTTCTAATGGAAAATAATGCTGACATCGATTTGCTATATTTATGAGCTGCTGCCATTGAACATTTTTTGCACTGGTAAAAAGTGGCACCTTCAACTAAAAAACATAGTACTTTGAAATTATGTAATTTACTTGCCAAAACATTTAGGAGGACGGGTATCCATCAAGCTTTCTCCAGTGCTGGTGTTCATTTTGAACAAGTACGTTGCGAATTTCACAGAATATTTTGGTCACAGGTCACAGTATGAGCAGTACATGTATTTGATGTGACAGTGAAGTGGGGAGGCAGTGCATTCATGAGACCCTGTTTGCTTCACTGAGCAACATTGCAGCCACTGATTGGTCAACAAGCTACACAAGCCACATTGCCCATAGCAACAACTATTCCCACAACGTCATTTGCAGTCAAGATGGAGCTCACTCCATCACACTGTTTGGTTTCGCCAGGAGCCCTGATTTTCAGCCCAATTACAACAGTCCTCTCCCCACCGCGGAAGCCAGTTGACTGTCCTGCATTTTCACCTCCTAAACATGTGACCCAATTGTCCAGAAAAAGGCTTTCTGATGGTCCTGCCTTCTCTGCTTAGGGTGCAATGCCTACAAAACGTGGAAGAAAGCCGTTTCATGAAAAGTTCCCGTCTCTTGTGCCAACAGTGGTCGACACACTTCAGGAACACGGCTTTGGCGCTCATCATCGACGATCAAAGACGTGGTCCTCAGTTGGGGTAACTGCACGTTGGTAAGTTGCCAAGAAAATCCCCGAGTTACACATCATTACCAGAAGTATCCAGCGGCTGCTCATCCCTCCTAATTGGCAACATATGGCGAGTCATCGATACCATGCACTCATTGATGCCAAGATCGGCATAAAACAAAATGATGTTGGTCTTCATCATCATGCGTCACATTACTGTCGTGCTACGGTAAATTATGCCCTTGAAATTGCCGCATTTTTCATCAATGAAGTTTCCATGTGGTCAGCGGATGACAAAAACAATCTTTTGGTAGGAAGTGGCCCTTGTGTCGACAGAAGAACGAGTTTCAAAACGTACTTCATGACCAACAATTCCATGCACTATCCTGATCACAACTTTGCAACAGGCTACAAAATCATACCAAGTGGTTGTATGCAACTTCTCAATCAGCCATCTTCATCATCAAGTCAAAAGCGATCAAAATCGGTTAGCCTTACGAGATCTGGAACATGTTTTGATGCCCCAGACTATGAAGATCCACTTCTGTGCCGCTCTCCACCAGCATCAAGATATCGCCATGACAGCCTAGGCCGTCTTCACTTCCAGTATCCAAGAACAGGGCCCCTGACTGTTTGCTTACAAGGAAACAAATTCTCTAGAGCATCAGTGTGCAATCACTATGCTGATCTCCTCCCCTTGCTGAGAGATGTCCGGGAGAGAGATGGCAAGAACGCTGCCTTCATTGTATCGGATAATGGTCCTGATTGGAAGAAAAGCAGTTTGAAGGTGATCATGATGATGGGGCGACTCTGGCAGGATCTCGGACTGGTTTATCTCTGCATAGTGTCATACGCACTTGGGGACAGTAGATTCAACATGATTGAGCACAGTTGAGTGCCAATGACGATGTGGCTCAGCGGTCTACTGTTATCCGACAAAGTCCCTAGGGAGGACAAAATGCCATCAGAACAGACATCACTGTCAGAAGCTGAAAAAAGGAGGAAGGAGGCAGTTATCCTAGACACTGCCATCGATGATGTGCAGCGTTGCCTGCAAGGTAGATCATTTAACAGCTTCCCAGTGTCGACTGTTGCAGTGAAGTCATCAGCAAAACCTCCCACACTGACGAAGCTGAGATCGACAACTTGACGGATGCCAGCACAACTAAAATTAAGAACGATGATACATTATCCGCCCTTGCAGATGAATATCGGTTTCTAGTAAAGCATTCCATTCAGCGTTCCTATCAGCTGGAGTTCGCCAAATGTACAGATAGCTGGTGCCAGCACTGTTCCAGAAAACCCATCCACGCCGATGAAATTTCTTCGCTCATTTGGCGGAGGATGTGCTCTGACACCGGTGCCTTCAGAAAAAATTCCAGGCCATTTCCAAACATGGCAAGAGGCAGCAGCAAATGCAGTGCAACGACAGCACAGGCAAGCTTGTCTTGATGAAGGACTTGAATCTACAGTCAAGGGAGATCGTGTATGTAGGCAAGGCTTCAAGGTTTTCCAGAGTGGGGTAGACCGTGATCGACACATGCTGAGTGTGACATGTTGGAAAGCATCTAAAGGGTGACTTTCTACCATCAACGGAATTGTAGACTAACTACGACGTTCAAGTTATGTGACGCCTGCTTATAGTGTGAGAAAATATACTTTTTTCCTTTTTGCCCAAACTGTCACGCCTATATTCGAGTGTAATGCATTAAGCCCATCATGCATGCAAACCTTCACTCGTATGTGCCTGAGTAGCAAACAGCAGTTCTGAGTCTGCACGAAAGGAAATAGACCTGTTCTTCTTTTTACTTTCTGTATCTACTCATTTATTTCCTTCTCTTTTACTGATGTGACAAGTGTAGTTGAGATTTTCCTTTAACTCTTCCAAAGACATGGTACAAAGGAAGATCTATACGAAAGTGAAGGGGCAACTTACCGAATATTATAACAAAAATTATGTGTTGACCTCTAGTCTCTTGATATTGCCCTTGTACAAAGGGCAATATCAACACCCTTGTACAAAATCTGTATGACTCGGGTCCTTAATTCAGGCATCTGATTATTTACAGGTTTATAATGTCAGAGCCGCTGAGAACTACCAGTAATATACATGCCCTCACACTGCATGCTCAGTCTTCTGACGCCACAAATGACCGACCGACTGCAGCACGGTCACATATAGTCAGCACATTGCTATTCACCAAGAAAAGGGCACTCACAGGCTTTTCTAGGGCCGAGTGTTGAGATATAACTAACAGCTGTGGAGAATAAAACATGCCGACCGACTATTATGTGGCGCTAGAGTATGGCCTTTGACAGCTAAATAAAACCGGCGCACCAAGATGCGCCAATTCCCGCAATAATTGTCATCGTATTACCCTATATTTCAGCCGGATTTAGTAGCATCATACGGGAGCCGATGCTCTCAAATTGTTATTACTGATCATGCTGCTATGGAGGGCTAAATCGCCATTATAAGCTAACAGTTATGTCCATGTTTAGGATTGCCTAAGACCCATTTTATGCACTCTGCGGCCTATATAACGTGGTGTTTCTGCACACCGCGCCAGCTCCCCAAAACAATGTCATTGCTTATCACTTTGAGTAGGGGTGAACCCTTGAATCTAGTAAGGTCTAGACGCCACATGGTATAGGTTCTCAATACCCATATGACACATCTTTTCCGAATTGAAAGTTGTGTGTAAAATGCTTCAAGCCTCCATGTCTGATCTTAGTTTGGATACCAGATCCAGTGTACCTCACGAATCAGCCAATGTCCCCGTGACCAGGACTGGAGGAATTCCTCCAGTTTTCCAGAAGTAGCCGAAATATTCCGAAGTCATCCCCTCTACATTCTGCATGTTCGGATGGTACCGTTGATGTTCAATTATTCCTGGCCGGGTAGGTGGGCTTATTGAACGTAGACTGTCAACAGTCATGCATTGGCACATGTGTACAATTAAACAACAAAGTTACAAACAACTTATTTGTTGATGGGTGTGTATGTTGAAGGAATTTTGCTTTACAAGAATTGATCAACTAAAATAATTTTAAAATGCTTATGTAGGATTTTGAATTTTCTGAGATTTTTTCAAGTGTGCTTCTTTAGGGAACACCTAACTGCATCTGAACCCATTACGTAAGGGAATGAAATCGCAAACACCCGGGCTCTCAACTTGTGACCTCTGACCCTTGCGTCATATCTCTTTATATCCATGGGTGATGCCTGACCAAAGATTCTTTATCAAGGGTCGTCAGGGAATCTTTGGGTAGGGAACCAGACTAGTCTGATCTTCATGTGACATTCGCTTTTTGTTGCTGGTGGTCATATCAAAGCTATGCTGGACACTACTGCAAGTCTCATGCAAAAACGTTCGGTAGTGTTCATAACTATAGACAGGAGCTTTGCCCAACACCATAAAAGCCGACACCCTTCCAATACTACTTGGCTGATACTTTCCAACTAAAGGTCTGTTAAAAATCTATTTAGGCCTATAGTCTGGTCCGAACACTTCTCTGATTTCACACTGTGGCGGGGGTCTCCCTACCAAATTTAAGATAATTAGGATCGGTCTAAATCCTGAGAAAATATTGCTGATCTTCCCCAAACCCAAGCTTTCCAAAGACGAGGGATCACTCAGAGTGACCCCAAAGCAAAGGAGCAAGTCCATCTTGGAAGGAGTATACCGCCAATGAAGACTGATTGTGATTTCTCCCTGCGAGCAACACAAATGAACCTGCAAGAAATACCTCTGGACAACAAATATGATGGTTTATTCAACAATAATCATGAACTATACAGTGATGACTGGGACTAATTGATTGGGTAAAATATCATTTCCAGCGTCCTTTGATGGGACCATAAAATAGAAATGTTTTACAACATCCCCGAAATTGCACAATTGGGTTTCAATTAATCCTGATTTCAAATTTTGTTCTTCAATTTTAACCTATATTTCGGAGTTTCTGGTTTTTATACTAATGAAATTTGCATATTCATGAGCAAAACTATGATGTCACCCAAGGCACTGAATCTCAATGTTGCACTAATTTGTGCACAGAAAATTTCTGGATATTTTAAATGCTGCTATTGTAGATTTCATTCCTTTGGCGGTTTATTGTATATGGCAATAAGCCAGCAAGCAACCTTTCCACTATAACGCTTTCAGATAGCAAATTTGGGGTTCACATGCCGAACAGGAAAACTTCCATGCAAACTAAACCATGTGTGCCAGGATTTACATCAAAGCAAAAGCCCTGCCACTTGTCTAGAAATGGTTGGTTAATTTTTTGTGTTTAAAACGTGCACTTTTTGGTTCACACTACTCAAAAGAGGGATGTCAAGCAGTCTTCATACACTGAAGAAAGGTACAGAGATCTGAGATACACAGAAGTGCTTCTAAGAAAAAAGTCAGTTCATGAATGTTGGAAGGCAACCTAGCTACTGCTTGCAGTATGCACATAGAATTTACAATGCACTCCCACGTAAACAATGCACGACAATATGTCATCAATGTAGAGCAATGTAACCAATGCACAACAGTACAAGAAGAGCACTAGGTTGTGACCAGCCTTCAATGCGCTGCCAAAGCAGTAGACCCTACATGTATTCATGCAACAAAGTAATTAGTTATGTACTGAAGTGTCAGCTAATGCACTCCCACATCAACAGTGCTCTCTTCAACAAGCGATGCTGCACCATCCTTACCAAGAGTGTACCTTCTTATGCCCCACTACTGCAGTCTAGCATCAGCATCGCACGGAAGACCACTGGGGACCGTGAGTGCATTAGCATTGCAAAGCATGGCCTAGGTACAGTCACGGTCTGCACACTTAGCCCAAATAAGTAAGCACTACACAGAATATACGGCGTAGTCAACACATTCCCTTTCTTAACGCTGTCCACTGTTGAACTTTTGAGTACCATTATTTTAATGACCTTCTATAGCCATGTGCACCCTGCACACAATAGCATGCTTATGTACGTAATACAACTACAGGCCAGATTTACCAATCGCGAACATGCATTCACACAATATCATGAAAGCTTAAATCCTCCCTTCCAGCCAGTACCACAGTACCAAAGGAGTTATTCCCCTCCAGCACGGCTGGATTACAAAACACTTCCATCCGACCTTTGCCTAACCATGTCGCTTTAGTGTCATAGGGTATTCCCTCCTCTGGCACCTGTCTCAAAACTCTGAAAGCCATCTATGCCACTGCCTTTACATTCCAACTTGGAGTAACAATTCTTTGCAATTCTCCCAAAAATATATACGTGCACCTGTTATGACGCAAACAGATGGATGTATTGTAACTGACGTGGTTGCAGTCTGCGCCAAAATGGCTGCATCAAGCCGGAGACTCCCCAAAAACCTATTACAAATGATTGCTTGGCCAAATGACCAAATGAATGGCTAACTGAGCATCCCCGAGTGAACATATAAGCCTACTACCTATATCAACATTATTGATTCCATTTGGCATGGCGGTCATTTCCGTGTCTTGTAGGCCACTCTGATTTGGCCGACAACTTTGGTGACCAATTTAAGGTTGCATAGAGAATCAATCCGTACAAATTTCGAGCAGTCTCATACTTGCTTTAATTATGTGCTGAATGTTTTTGTTTTGTGCAATGCTGCACTTTCTCTTATATTCGACAATACCTGAATTATCCTCTATTCTCCCGGATACTGCATGCCTCAACTCCATATACCTATCGCCTTCCCCCACCTTTCACTTGACTGGCTATTCATTGCCTGTTTCCATAACTAAGAGGCTCATTCCCCTTTTATTTTGCTCCTGTCAATTGGCAAGTTACTTTAAGCATGCTTTCACAGTGAACAAGGCTCATTCCCCTTTTACCCTGCTCCTCTCTGTCAAGAGGCAAGCCACTCTTTGCCTTCATTGATATAGCCAAGGCACAAATGCTTGACCTACTCGCATAGTTTGTGCGTATGCGCCCTGAATGGCACTAAGGCCAGTAGCCAGCAAAATGGCTTTTACTAAGGCCTAAAATTGACCCCCAAAAGCAATTGATTTACATGACGTTCAGATGTCGTTGCTTCCCCTTATTTTCATAACGTCAAATTTTTGCCATTTTTTGCCTGTCCTTATCACATACCTTTCAAAGTAATGGAGTCAGAGATTTAGAAAAGAAGCCAACATTCAGCGGGAATTTCCAGTTTTGCCAGGCTTTACCTGACTTTTCTATGCTTCAGCCTTTCATTTGGTGAGTCCATCTTTGCTTTGCTTCATGACAGCGAAGGGGGTTGTTCCCCTTTCAACCAGTACCATCAAAGTAATGGAGTCAGAGATTTGGAAGAGAAGCTAGCATTTTAGAGGGCATTTCCCAGTTTTGCTGGGATTTCCCGAGACTTTCCCTGCTCCAGCCTTTCCTTTGGCAAGCTCATGTTTGGTTTTCATTATTATAGCCAGGGACTTATTCCTCTCTCAACCAGGCTTTTTGCTTTCTCGCGGAGCCAAACTTTAATTTGTTCTCCCTCTTGGACTAATGGGGGCTCTTTCACCCCTCACCTGCTCCTGCCTTTTCGCTGAGCCAATCTTTGATTACTTTCATAGCTAAAGGGCTCCTCCTCTGTTAACATAATTATACATATTCGCAGACATATATAGATATAATTTCCATGCAACAGTATTTGTGTCTGTTTCAAGACTCCTTTTTGGGAAGAGGGGGGGTTAAAACTGTTTCAAAGGCATAAAGCTAAATGATTGTCATCCATTGCACCTATGCCTGGTCCCTTGTACTTCTTGTACACATTCCATAAGGGCTCACTTCGGTGCAATGTTAACGGCGGGAGATTCCCCCCCCCCCTTTTTTTTTAATACACGGAACCCATCCTAGGTGAGTGAGGAAGTGTTTCGGTGTCTTTCTGTGAGCCGTTGGAAACTTGTGTGTTCAGTGGTTACACTATAACATTAAACCAGCAACTAGATTCACCAAATTTAAAATACAAGGAAATGTTTCATCCTTTAATGAACTTTAACAATAACAACATTGACAATTAATCAAAGGATATGGCCAGTGGTGCTTTGAGATATCAAATAAAAAAATATGCACGCAGAAGAAAAAACTCTTCAACTGGTTTAGCTGCAGTTCTGACTCTGATAACAGTCAGTGTCCAAACACTAGGGAGGCTTGAGAATCCACAATTCGGTTCACATTCTGCAGAATTCCTCGTCAACTCGGGTGGTGCTGCTGGTGCTCAAGTCCCACTTGGAGGATCCCTTGCAATCTGCTTGGTGGTTCCTCATGTGAACTCCGGTACTGCAATGTAGATCTGGTCCACACAAATTGAACTGCATAGCCTGGCCTGTGATTCCTGCTGACCAGGGTTCAGGTCTGAGGGCAGAGGTCCCCTGGCCTGTGATTCCTGCTGACCACGGTTCAGGTCTGAGGGCAGAGGTCAATGGCCTATCTAGAGTGGCCTCCCACTCATATCAGCTACAGTTCAACTTGACTGCCACCAGCCAGTGATTTGATGTCTTGTGGGAACTCCGCACTACACTATAATATTGTTCTACACCTATGATGTAGGTCAACAACCCTTGCAATCACAATCTGAGAGTGTAAACCGAGAGAAGAGCTAGAGTACAATAAATAAAAGCACCCTCCAAACCATTCAGCACTTTAATATTCTGCTGAATCAAATGTATTTCTGTAGACACATAATACTGCATGAGTACACACTTGCAGTATTAGCCATGTCTGCATATCAGTAATGTAACCCTGGTACTCCCATGCACGTATACATATGGACCTAACACAAAACTCCATGTCAGGTAATACATGTATGTAATAATTTGACCCAATTTTAGCCGAAAAATTATGGAAAGATCTTAATATGGAAACACTTAAATCCCCCTCATATGTCAAACAAATTAAGCATTTAGTTACCTTCACTTTTGTTTATAGTAAATATGGCACAATCAACAATAATACTGATTTATGAAGTGTTACATGAAAAGTACATAAATGCAACTGGTACGTGAAATACATGTAAAAGGTCTGCAACTACACACGTGACTATAACCTCATTGAAATGCACGGTGAATTCTATGATTATTTCCTATTCCCAAATATGATACGCATGTTTGTGTTACCCTTATTTATACTGGGTATGCTTTTAAGCTTACCTGAGAGCCACAGGCTTAATTGGATCAAGAATAATTACTGTAGCTTTATATCGGCAAAACTTTGGCGTAACAAGATGAAATCACATGAAGAACATGGCATCAAGCAAGTGAGTGATTGAACAGGGGCACTGTCCCACTCATCACATGAGGGCGCTATACCATTTTGAAGCGGGCTACATTTCAATCAAATATTAGCCACAAAACCCTAAGAAAACAACACCAACAAATAAAAGCAAGGATGTGGGGACCAAAAGTGAGTTTTTAATTTGTGTCCGCAAGATCATATTCAATGAGCTGAAAACCACAATGCCCTTTTAACTTTGCCCCCTGACACCTGAAGCTGGATCCCCCACTTAAGCCCACTTCTTGCAGAAACATTGCCTTTCACTTCTTCCTTTCGGGCTTATCCCTTGAATCTTTTTCGAAAAGTATTTTGATTTATATCGCAACTGGTGTATCCGTTGCCCTGTATGCCAAAATAGCCCTTCACCTTATTTTATAAACCTCAGCCACACCTTTTTGTGGGCGGCCAAAACAACATCTGTCATCATTTTACCATGTATAGCTGTGATGTTGCAAAAGACTCGTTTCTTGAGGCCATTGTTTCCAAAACTCCTTGTAACTTCCAGGTCAAAACTGAAACTTTTTAAATTGGGTCAGTGCCACAAATTGCACACCCTGCCTGGAGTCACCCTCCTTGAATATCAACGGGCTGATCTGGTCATGTGGGCCTATTGCCCACAATTTGCTATCGAGCTGTACTGTGCAAAGTTGCTCACTGTCTTTTAAATTTCTCCTCACCTCATTTAGTCGCCAAATAACCGATCACTGTGAGCTATCTTATAATAACCCCATTATCATAGCTTCTTGGTCAAACTATACCAAAATAGCATTTTAGCCAGAGTATTTGCGACTAATGCCAATTCCATCCTTTGTATTTCTCAATGTCGGCTCACGCTCAGAACCATGGTGCATAACACCATTAAGCACTTAAAGGCTGTCTAGCACCAACACACAGCCAGTTATCTCTTGAAAATGCCCTTGCCTTATGTATTGTCAGATGTCTAACCAAGGGGCCTGTCTATCTATTTGCTAATTCCCATTTCTCGTAATACCCCATTATTGTTCTGTCGTGACCCCCCAAAACACTAATTCACATATGTGCGTCAATGTTTTCAGAAGATTTTGCAAGGGTATCCAACCTGTGACCACGTTCATAAAAGTATAGCACCGAGGCTTTCTCATAGGTCTAAATGAAAATCTTCCCACTCCCAATCGGCCCGAACCGAGCATCACAAAATGGCGTGTGTGCTTGCAACAATGTCACTGAAGTCTGAATGGTCCTAGCAAACTGAGGAATTCGATTTATAATTCATGCGCATTTAATACCTAAAGAATGCACACTATGATGCTAAAATGGTCAAAATGTTCCTTCACTGAGCCTGTAAAGGCTGCAAACCCTAGCCGTTTAGGTCTACATTCCATGTTTGTTATTATGTTAATAAGGGCGTTCCATCAGAGACTTTATTCGCCCTGAGCATTTCCTGCCATCTGCCCTAAATCCATCCGTCTTGAATTAAAGGAGCACCATCGGGGTAATCCCGACCAGGTCCTTCACTTTGTGTGATATTTTACACATAACATGAATTATCTTTACGTAACAAGCCATTAAACAGGGTCATCTCCTAATAAAACGAAACATGGAAAATGTGTTTATGTCATCTTTGATAGGTCTGCTGTGCTGCCCAGCACAACTTGCAAAACCTTGTTGGGCCACCGAATGCCTGCACACATAGGACTACTACAGTCGATTTTCATACTACTCCTTGCTTATTAATTTTAAGACCTCTCCCACAAGGAAGCTTCCATGATGAATGCAATCTCAGGCTAGGGTGGTGGGTTCCTATATGCCTGGTATGTGACAAAAGAACATACATGCCCATGGACATCTACAGAGTCAATATTCACCGAAATATAAGGCTCTATTTGTCGGGCCGCTGACATTGTCGCACCCACCAATTTTAACAGCCACTCCCCTCGCAGAAGGCAAAAAGCAAGCCAAATCAATGAAACTTGTAGAATATTGTAAATACTGAAACGCCCCAGGAGATGGAAGGGGGTCTAACCATGGTCTAAATGCTTTGCTCCTGGGGCGTTTGAATGCAAAGACCAAAATGGGGTTAGGATATCTCCTACCTGTTCTCTCTGGATTTAGATAAACCTTCCCTCCAACCACCAACTCTACCTCCACCACAATGGGAGAATGAACCATTGACCCCATCCACAAAGCCTTTCCTTAGCGTTTCCATTTAAAACTCTTGGCAAGCTGACCAATTTAGTAGGATCATGGAAACGGCATGAGTACAACTGGAGCGAATAGGAAACGTGTGCGACTGCAGAGCAACACAATTTCATACTGATGGCCTCTTGCGCCCTCACTCTCACAGCGATGCAAATAGTGCATCCTAAATTCATGACATCCATGGAACAGGAGTACCAGCATGTGAAATAATTTCAACAGAAAAACATGGTTTCAGTAGTCAGTAAGATACTGCATTAACTATTAAATTAATGAAAATCTAGATGAGTTTACAGTGGTATGACTATGGTCAAGAAGTCTGGTGTCAAGAGGCACTGATTCTTTACTGCTGTTTGGCCTTTTTCATCTAATCAAATCCCTAAGGGATTAAAGGGAAAATACAAGTTGCTTAATAGAATCCTTGAGTTCAACAGGAGTTCAAGCTCTCTACTCAGGCTTTCTGATAAAAGTGGATTTGTAGTAGTTTTCAGGAACTTCTTGGCTGGTCTATCTATGCCAATGATAAATAGATCATAGATGAACCGGGATGGTCCTTTCCCTCGATCTAAAGTGCAAAAGATTGATTGATCGTAGTCCTTGTGTTGTGAATTATTTCAAATCTCAGAAGACAACATAATAGACAAAAGTAAAGTTATGAGAAAGGAAAACTGGAATGAATAAAAATTGAAATCAAGGAGTTTTAGCAAAGAAGAAATTAGGATTATTTTAAAATACAAAATTAACACACATGCGTATCAAGCTAAATGGACTATTGGGAGAAAAAGAACAATACATTATAAGTTAAGTAAATTATGAATCTTGATCACTGTGAGAAGGGGTGGAATCCTGATTTTGAGGGTTGCTGTTAATGAAAAGTTTGACCATGCTTTCTGCAGACCAATCCCACACAGCAGTATCAGTGTCCCTGTGAGGCTGAGAAAATGGCATCTTGAAGATAAATCAGAGTGATTTTACAGCTATCATCCATTAGACACACAGGCTTGTTTGGGAAACATTGGAATCTTTCATTACAAAAGATAGGGTGAATATTGGTTTCTAGCTCTTCAATCCGCCAGAAAGGAAATTGTGATTGTAACCTACAGGCTAATGACCCATTCATGGCCCTTGGAAGGCAGAAAACAGATGGCTACATTTACTTTGCCATCAAAAAGCAGAAAAGTAGGATTCATGGTTGTAGTCCAAACGTTTGATCTACTTATGTGCTGGCCCAAAAGGAGAAAAGCAGATGGCCACTTTTTGGCTGCCTTAGTAAACTCTGCTTTTTTGGTACTCCAGTAGCAGCAAAGTAGAATGAACACTTGTCAAAACATTCAATCCACTTTTCTGCTTTTATGACAGGCAATCACTTTTCAGCCCCCAGCAAATAGAGGAAATGTAAAATCTCTTTTTCTGGTAGCAGAATAGCAAAAAAGCAATAATAGCAAAATGCATTTTCTAAGTCTGTTCTGATAGCAGAAAATCAGATGGCTACTTTTTGTCCTCCGTAAGTTGTTGCCCTCTATATTTTATTTCCATGGATAGATTCTTCCCCTCCCCAGAACTCAGTTGTCCCATATCTAATATTCTTTGAATTTGGCATGCATGTACACACACTCATTGTCAGTACAAAGGTGAAGTTTCAATTCAATCCAACATATGGCTTTGTTGTGGCCTAATGAAGTTCAAGGCCACATGTGCTAGCCTGCATGTGTCAAGTAGATCAATGAAAAAGGTCTCAGAAAATGGGCACTGTGCAAGAATGCTACACTCAAATTTCACAAATTGATGTCAAAATGACCAAGATTTAAAAAAAAAATCTCCTGAAGCCTGGGCACATGAAAAAAAGCCTGTGACACTATCGGAAAAAAGTCAAGGGGTGACAGATTCTGCCCCTCCTATGCTCTTGCAGGGTTGAAGTATACAGTAAAAGTTTTTGATCACCTATGACCTTACCAAAATTTGTTCTTGTTTGTCTATACATGTAGCCTTCAACCTCGGGGACTTCCACACAGGAAACAAGCTTGCCAGGTATTTCACCATACAAAAACCAGGCAGCCCCAGTAAAAATCACAAATGTACAGCTCCAAGGGGCATCAATGGACAGATTCAATTGGGGCCAGCCTACCCAGCATTCAACAGTCGAAGAGCAAATGGGGTACCCACAAGACAGTTTGAGAGGTAGGAATCTTGCTTTTCAGTAAATTCCTATGGTACAATAACGTCTCTCAATTTGTCATCGTATCTTGAAAGGTTTGCTGTTTGGGACTGTAAGCTAGACCATTTTAGTGAAGTTGTTTATTGAAGTATTAAGTCATCCTTAAAGGGTTGATCTGCCAGAGGCTGACATGAAAATTCTCTAATTTTGAAATACTTGTTTTGGATGTTAAATTATTTCTCGCTAGAATAAAATTAAACAATTTAAATAGATAAGCATTTCCTCGACAGAAGGTATTTTAGGATAAAAAGAATCTGTAAGAATTACAATCACATGACAAATTATAAGGCAAATTGTAATGACCTCAACCTTTCAGCAAGTGAAAAACGGGGACTCTTAGTGTTAATAAGTATTTAATTGACTTTATAATAGGCAATTGCAAAAAAATGAAAATGGCATTATAGCGACTTATTTTCATCAAATTTCACTTATTAATTTCTAGGTTGTGTGAACGCTCTTGCGCAAGAACGGTATTAAGGCAGAAAAATCATGCCTGCCTTACTAAACAGGCTGCCCTTCTTTGTTTAGTTTACAGACCTCGTGTGCACTTGAGAACAAAAGAAATCGACATAATTTAGAGTTTAGATGAACTGGCACACATTTGCACATTGTATCCACCTTTCTGAAATACAGTTTGGAAGCATCGCTGAGATTTCGTATTGTTAACACAACTTGGTAACTGTACACATAGGCATGTTGGGCAGGTTAAATACCAAGTGCACGTGTCATTAGTGTGGAGGGACTGTCTGGTACAGTTTGACATTTGCGACAAAAATGGCAAAAGGTCACACAAATATGTATAAAAATTATAAAAATATGAATAGGAATGAGGTGTAGGGTAAAATGTATGGCACAAGATGACCTAGGGATGAATGGCAATAGGATAAGGTCGGAAAGTGGGGTACAAGATGATCTTGTCTATGGGATAAAATATGAATAAGGTATATCACAGGGGTAAAAATTTTTGGTACAATTTTACCTTTCTTATGAAATGATCGATGGTCATGAGACGATGATTCATAGGTGGTGTGATGTCATGGAAAAATCCCAAGTGGCCTTCAGGGAGGTCCTAAGGTAATCAAGGTGTAGGAAGCGATAGGGCGCCCACTCTCCTTTAGTGTCCAAGGATTAAAGTCGGACCAACACTTACTTCCAACGTATACAATATGATCATTAACACAATAGTCAGCCAACACAGCCCACCCACTACGTACAGTCAATTGTCTAGGAATTATCTGTATCATTACCTGGCAGCACGTACGACCCTTTATTTAGGGATCATCGCTTCCTACTCCTTGATTACCTTGCCATATTTATGTGGCTTTTTGCTATTTTGTCACAAAGGTCAAACTGTACCAGACAGTTCCCCTACACTACTCATGTTGCCTGCTGCTCATGTTCTACAACATGCGAATCCCCTCTTATTTTGTGTACACACAGAGTCGACGGAGTCTGTAGAGATGGACCATTTGTTGAACTTGGCAGCTGTGCATTGCCTGTTGTGGTAGTAAATACTCCTCAGTGTGTTAGCCCTAGAGTGTGGAAAAATGTGAGGTTGCCTTTAAAAAACAACATAGAAATACCGTTCAAATGACTCTTGTTACGTGCGGAGAACGCACGGCAGAAGAAAAATCAAAAGACGGGAACCAGGACACTAAAACATACGAGCAAAGAACAATAAAGGAGCTAATTTGGAATAACATTTAATTATAAACTTAAATCAGCAAAGCAGTAGATTAAAACAAAGTAAATCTAGTGGTTTGCTGCAACTTAAACTTCTCATGCAAGAACACTGTGAATTTGAACAGTCAAAAGCATAAAAGGAAATTATTTACATTAGCACAACCAAGCACAATTAATTACAATGAAAATTAGCAAGCCGGCAAAAACATATTAATACGCAAAGAGGCAAATTATATTCGGCTGAGTATAATTACCTTAAGCAGCCAACACAAGAGAAGCACCCCTACACTCCGCGCCATAACAGCCCAGTTCAGACAGGTACATGTAGGTCAGTGTCGATCCCCGAGATTCGGCTTCCACATGGAGCCACGACACTCCAGGGTCCACGGTCCCTCAGCGGTGTCAGCCTTGGCCACGGTCCAGCAGTAAAGAAAAGACGACAAGGAGGTGCTGACCCAACGCTGGCTATTTCGGAATGCACATGCTAAAAGCATATAGGCATTGACTGAGAGCAAAATCAATGACTACGGAGTCTTTTAGGTTTTTTGGAACATGCGTAAATTCCACGCGTACCTTTTCAGGGAGACACAAAAGGATTTGGATCAACTGGGATCATAACACTCTTGCAAATCAGTAGCGTGTGGCTGTGTACATGTATATCACAATTTGGCTTCTTTTTCTTGCCTTTTCAAAATTTGTCATTTTTGGCTCATAATAACATTGTCTGTTGATGGAAAACTATGTGAAACCAAAGGTATATCCATGTAAGGTATATATAGTTATTAGAACATACATGTAGTATATGAATTTTAACTTGGTATGTTGGTTGATCTTTGTGTCCTCTGAAAGTATTTTGATTTGGGGCCCTTTAGGTGAAGGGTCAAGAGCGTTAAAAAAAGGAACTTGAGATCTTATACTCTATTACTAAAGTTTGCTAATCCAGCCGCATTTGAAAAGACGCCACTCGCATTCACTTGGGACAAAGGAAATTAAGCAACACCTCACAATTCTGGGCTCTCTTTACAGGACAGCAGGCCCGGCTGAAATATTCAGGAGTCAATGAAGGTTATACTGTCCGCTTAGAGTAGCAACCAAACGGTCATTCGTTTGGGTGTAAACATCCATTAAATGAAATGATGAATTTTTAAAGAATTTTCAAAACTGAAAATCTTGAAAATCGCCCATATGTGTGCACTGCATTTTTAACCACTTGCTGCCGGGTGTTTTTTTTAACCATTATATGTGCCTGCCAGGCTGTTTTTCATATTTTCGTTCTTCAAAAATTCATATCCTTTTTTGAAGTGTAACCCCCATAGAATGACTGTCTTGTGCGAGTCTAGCCCCACTAGTAACCTCCATTGACCCGTCGGTTTTGCAGCCACGCTCTGTATAAGGCCCCCTTGGTGTAGTGTTGCATAGCTTTGCGATGCCCATCATTATGCAAAGGCCCAGAAAGGCCTTCAGTTCTCTAGTGTTCAGATCAGTCCGTGATCGCATGTGCACTGATGTCGTAGTGGGCCTCTGCACGGCATACCGGTTGGTCTCTTGCTCTCTCTTGTTGTAGAGAACATTGTCAAAAAACAGCTCAAAGGCCTCACTGCATGTTGTGCTGCGATGCAGGCAGGGAACAACAGCACCACCATTGAAGCCGTAAAGCAGTGAAACCTTACTTCATGCAGTGTACTGTTTTCATCTGTCCACCGGAACGGTACAGCACTGCCGCTGATCAACGCGGGGGTCTGTGTAGGGGACTGTCCCTTGTGCTTGGTGTATACCGCCAAGGGCACATCACTGTCTATTTCTGTACTTGACTGTACTTGAGCAGGTGACGGCAGTGATGAAGAAGACGAGGAACCCTCGTCTGAACCGAGATAAAACTCACGTTCATCATTGGAAGAACAGGACTCCCTGGATATAACTTCAGCCATGTTGTCTGCGCTCTGATAACTCGAGACCCAATATGCACACAAATAGCCACTGCACGGCAATTTTATTCTAAAGTAGCATCGGGCCGAGCCCTGTCTTTCTACGTGGTAACGGTCAGCAGCTCCCGGGCCAGGTCATTCATGGGGCACACCTGCATAATGAGCCTGCTCAGCCTGTGCTTTGTTTTCAGTGATAATCCACTGTGAGCGCCCGGCAGCCTGAACAATAGCACTCTGCATAAACAATACACGGATTACGTCTGCTAATGGCCAGCACTCTGCACTGAAAGAAAACTGGGATTGATTTGCAGCTCCCGGCAGCTCGGTCTTTTAATGCAGGATTTTATAACTTCGGTCACCCCGGCAATGAAATAAAGCCCCATTTCTCCGGCCCCGGGCCAGCAACCCATTATTGCCTATGAGCAATTTATTTACCTCAGCTGATGGCCTAAACTTTTTTAACTGACAGCAACAAACTTTTTAAAAAATGCTCAGAACCTTTTTTCTTTTAATTAAACTTCCAATTTCAGATACCCCGGTCATGGATAGGCCTTAGCCTATGTGTCCGGTACCGGACACCCCGTCACGAAGTGGCTATAAGCACCCGGCAGCGTGTGATTAAGGAGGTTTTAGATGGGTTTTCAAAAATTCCCAGAAAGATAAGATTGTTAATAAATGAGAATACAGTCATTCATATATTTTCTTTTCCCATTAGCTCCAAACAGAAGGCAGCGTTCTGTGCCATC
Source organism: Acanthaster planci (assembly GCF_001949145.1). The sequence continues at coordinate 243,473 of NW_019091358.1, forward strand.
AGATACGACCATGTCCCCAACCACCAGTGGGGTGAGAGCAGTGCTGTCCAGCCACATTCAAGGTCATTCTAGGACCCAGTATCAACCTCAGCATCAAGTGCCATATGTACCTCATCAGGGACACTACCAAGGAGGTGCTTCTCGTGATGACGGAGGGGGTAAAGGTCTACTAAAATGAGTGGAGACATCACACGTCATGACTGTGCTGTTTTCTACCTGTGACTTAACTCAGACCATAGAAAAATGGCAAAATTGACAATGGCTCAAATTCTTCAGTTACATATATTCATGGCAATTTCTTGGCTTGTGTCCCCAGATTATAATAGGAAGCCAGGTTTGGTGCATCAATTTGAAAACATTTTGTGCGAACATGATGTTGCAGGTCACTTACATACTGTCTGCCAATTATCACTCACATGTCCTACTATTTATTAGCATAGTCTGTTGCTGCCTAATTGCCTCCTGTGATAGCGTTTTATCTGGAGATAGCACCCCATAATATTGGTGGTTTGTGATCATGGAATAAATCACAGGGAAGCCTTGGAACCAAGAGTAATATACTATCCAACAATAGCCATGCATAAGAGCCGATCACCTTATAAATGGTGCAAAGACATGTGTTTATCTACAGTGTCTATATGACACTGTTAATGATTTCCTCATGGCACAATTTAATCAAGGCCTATCTATTTCCTTTATAGGAAGCTCTCGTCTTGCAATAATGGCTGTTCTTGTAGGCTTTTTTGATGGATTACACCTTAAAACATCTTCACCAGGGTATGTTTATGAAATCATGCATTACTGCAATAACTATTCTGTTCTGATGACTATAAGGTCAAGCTCTGTTAGCCTTGACAGAGCCTCCCTTTGCCAACATCTCTCTACTACTCTTTACAGTAGACAGTTTTCAAGTCGCAGCAGCTACAGCCAGGAGATGTACAGAGTTGCCTGCCCTTACTATAGAACAAGGTCATATATGATGGGAATCACATGGAGTGTGGCTAGTCCCTCGTAAAATGATCCTGGCAAAGAATCAGCTGCCACAAAAGATGTTCTAGAGTTAAACACCATTTCTTTTATCAGAGATGACAACCTCTAATACCCCAAACTGAGCTCATAAGGGATGAGATTACTGAGCTGTTTATCATGACAGCTGAGCCTTTATTCAGGGTATCATGGGGTACAATCTCATGGTGAATAGTCAGACATTCAAGGTTTCCACTCCAGATTTGCCGGTACATACACAAAACACTTCCCATGCTCATGACATGAGAGCAATGATGACAATATGGGCATTTTTTAAAAAAGGTATCCCTTTGCCAACTTCAGGTATAAAGCTGCTCTAAAAAAATGTCACCCTTCTTCTTATGCAATCTGAAGGACATTATGTGATCAGAAGGTCAAACAGGATTAGCAGCCCTCATGGCAGCCATGGCATCTCATCCCACCCACCAGGGTGGGTTGACTGACTCCAACAAGCAGTTGACTGGAACTGCACAGCAGTTATGTTTCTTTCTACCTAGTTTGATATTTGCCTACCTGTCAACTTCGGTGAGCACACAAGGAGGCATACATATTCAGTGCAAACATTGCTAAATATGATGGTGAACTGGAGGTAAAAGTATAGGCATGGTAACAGGGAAGGGAGTCCTGAAAGTGAACTCTCCCAAATCAAAGGTTATTTTGGAGTCCAGAGGGGACAATAACTGCCTTTGTTCCTTACATACAACTCAACTGGCTAGGTTTACCCAAGCGTCTGAGACAGAAAAAGGGAATGAAGGTACTATATGCGAGTACTTAATTTTTGGGTAGGCACTGTTTACAGTGGTATAAAACACTAGCAAATAGCAGGCTTAGGCTAAAACTATGCAAATATAATACGTTAAGTATTCCCCCCTCATGGAATGCTAAATTGTCTTTGGTTTGGGAGCTTCCATGGGTTCATTTACACTGGGAGTGGATAAATGGCAGTAAGGTGATCAGTTACTTTATTTAGAAAGCTGATTGATTTTACAAAGACACTGAAAAGACACTGTGTAATCTGTCCAGTCAGTGACCCCATTAGGTATAACACCACAGACAGGCACGGAGACTTTCTAAGCAACAGTGACCATGCTTCCATCATGTCTTTCATTCATTCTGTGGGAGCCATTGTTGTTGTTGTGAAAGTCTTTAACTTTATGACTTGCAAACAGAACACGTTTTTGCATTTTCTGTTTAAAATTAATGTACAATGTTACATGGCACACCATTTTCTGAATACAACTTCATGTTTCCACTAGTTGGTATACGGGCCCTTTCCTATATTCATTCACACACTCTCCATATTTTTTCTATCAATTATCAGATACATTCAGGTTGCTGATCTTTCAGAAGATTAATAGGGACTTTCTGGAAAAGTAATCCTCCCCTCGTTACTTTAAAAATGGGTATGAAAGGCAAGTACCAGTACACGCCCTTTCAGTTCCTTAAGAGAAACCAAAATGTCACAATCCCCCCTAGAAATCTATCCCTGCCATGCTCAGATATTGGTATGCAATAATTTCTCACACACTAAGTACCAGTGTATAAAATTTGTGTAAAATTAAAACCTGTGACCATGGAGAAGTGTTGGAATTTAGTCCTCACATCTGAGTCTAGAGCACTCCGAGTACTTTAGGTGCCAAATCCAGGGCTGAGTTCAAGTACATTGGTGACAAGTTTGAGTCCAAAGCACCAAACATGAGTACATCCAAGGCACAGTTTACATATTGACAAAAAAATAAACTTTATTTGTGTTTGTCAAGCATTTTTTTGGGTCAAAAACTATAGCCAAAAGATAAAAAATCATGGACAACTGGGTAGATGCCTAAGACAACTATTTAGGTTGAAGAGTGATGAAAATCATCCAACATTGTGTCTAAGAATTATAAAAATAAACAAATAAAGTGTGATACGTTAGAAAAATTGCATATTGGAAATCGCCAACAAATTCAACTATGAAAAGCTACAAGTGCAACAAAACCTTGGTCAGTGTTGGTCAATGCGGGAAATAATGCGACGCTCACGGAGCATAAGCTTGGCTCATATTAGCGCTCTAATTTCCATGGTAAGAGCTGCAGAGCAGAAAACTAGTCTAGCATGTACAATGTACTAGGAGCCTTCCTTGTACCCAGGGCACAGTAAGCATTCTGTATGTGTTAACAAGAGTGAAACTGCTGAGTCGTATTGTGTTGTGTTCAATGCAGTCTTCGCTCATCACCCAGCATCCAAAAATGCAATTGATAAAAAGTGAAGTACTCAAATGTTTTTCTCGAGTATAAGGGTCGAGTACCTAAGGGCCAAGTATGTATACAAAAAATCGTGTATTGACTATTAAGTTCAATTAATTTTCAAGTACTGAGTATGAGTACTCTTACACTGCAATGGAGTTCCTGTCTCTCACAAGCAGACTGTGTTTGAAATGGAAAGGCCATATTACATATCAGTATGATATGTAATATACTTACCACAGAGCACGTGTAGATATATTTTTGTACCTACATGTATATAGTCCAAGAGATCTTGACTACAAATAATAGTTTCTTTTATGTTGCTTTATGCTTTGCTTCAAGGATTTTGAAGACTTTCAATTTTCATGAGTGGATTTCAGACTTCCTGATTTGAAAAAGACAAAAATGCAAATGGACAAATGTTTAAACTCATTCTATTTACTTGGGAGAGTACTTTGTTTCCATTGCAGTCCTTGTAAATGCAACCTTATTGCTCTATTTTTATTCTTCCTTTTTTTTCATATGGTGGCTCTTAGGTTTTAGTCTGGAAGTGTGAGTAATAATGAGTAGGTTTGATGTCGTAGAAGTAAACATCAATGGTATGGTTATTTTGCAATTTTAAATTGTATTTCATTGGGTGATATGGAGTTCTTGGCAGTAGGTGGGTGAGCAAAGTTTTCTTACGAATAATTTCAGTTATGAATTTTTGTGTCGACAGCTTCTTCCCAAAGTGAACTTGTCAGGAAAAGCATTGAAGTTTTTAACTTCACTTTTCAGTTTGATCAAAAAGCATATTCTAAACAGTTTTTATACATTAAATAGGAGTACACCGTTACTCAAAATTTGTTTCCAATTAAACCCCATTAGACCCTGTAAAAGTTTAAAAGGAAAAAAAAGTCATTGGCCAGGTGTGTTTCTAAAGTCCATTTGTTGGTCGTGTAAACCTTGAACAGTATTTGATCTTTGACATTTGATGACATTGATTATGTTGTTTTTGGACAGGGCCAGCTTTGACATTGCTAAAGGTTGTGTCAGTTCTTTTTGTAAACTTTCAGCGTCTGAAACCTACTGACATAATACTTGATTTAGTATTTGTAGTTGTGGCCATGGCCCAGATTTTGGGGCTGTGTGACGTTGTCCTTCTATAACTCTGTTTTGCTAGCCATATATGCAGGCACATCGGGTGGAGCAAATGCGTGTGTAATATGCAGTCATTTGTCCATTCGATTTGTCTAATTCTACCTGTGCCAGAAATGGGGAGGGGGATGATATGAAAATTTGAAAAGGGGGGGACACAATATGACTCTATATAACAGTTGATGTTAATGATTTTATTGTACATTTGTATTCAGAATGCCGTATTTATGGCCTATTATTTTCTCCTTACTTGATGTTGAATACATTTTAGTTGTGGGAAGTCTGAAAATTCTTTAAATCTACTTATTTTCTCACCACAAAAAAGTAGCCATCATTCAGTAGCCCATCTCCCACCTCAAAAAGGGTATGGGGGATATCCCTGTCCCGGGTGATTTAGACCGATGAATTACACTGTTTTCGGGGATATAATGATTTTTTTCTGCTTAGGGGAGCACAGGGAAGATCCCAAAGATTCCCATTCCTGTTTTTTGTAAGGAGAAAGGTCTCTCTGTGAATATTCTTCATTTTTTCAGTTTCAAATAAATTTATGTAAATAAGTTTGAGGTATTTCTGCATTAATGACACATAATGGATACAAATATGGTGGCAATTTAAACAAGACCTAGAAGAAAAATGTATAATCATTAATTAGAAACTTGGGGAATGAAATCAAAATAGAGTTTTAATTGTCAGTTTTTGACAAAAAAATTGTCTTTTTTTTATGATTGTTTCCTGCAAGTTCAGGACTAGACAAACCATCTTTTTTCAAAGAGGTTAAATTGTCCAATATCACGATTTTTTCAAATTGGTTTGGTCGGATTTGTTGGGGTGTTTGTGTGTGCTAGCCTTACATACCTAGTGTGGACTTGCAAACAAAAGATGTCCACACGATGCAGGAAAGGAAGACATCCACAGGACGTTTCCCCTTCTCTGAAAAAGAGGTTTAGGGGTATTTTGGGGTAGGGGTCATCTGTCATAAAAGGAAGAGTAGGTATGTACAGAAGGTATGTAAGGTAAGTGTATGGGGGTGTGCGCTTATACATAGGGCCTTGTGGGGTACCAGAACAATGGGAAGTACCCCACAAGGCCAGTTTTACAAGAACTTCACAAAACTGATATTTGGAAATAACTTGAAAAGGGGAAATTTTTGATAGGTAAAAATCTGTTGCAAATTGAAGTGTTTTATATAAGGGACATACAGTCGAAATTTCAACCCAGGAAAGTGAATTTGGGTTAAATTGGAGTGATTTGATTTTTTTGCGTGTTGTGTAGGAGTTTTGTACACGAGAACAAAGGAAATACCCCACAAGTATAGCTGTAAAAGGGTATATGCATGTATATACAACTTGGAGTAATTAGTTTTTACCAGAATTAAAATTAACAAATTTGTGTAATTATTAAATGATATTGCTGTTTGATCTAGCAATTTTGATGTTTTCATGTAAAAAGATGTAGTGCTGGTTGTGTTTCACTGTGTCTGCCCAGTGGATGTTTGGAAGTTTCCATATGAGTTTTTTGTTTTTGGTTTTCTTTCTTTCATTTGGCTTTTTTTGGGGGGGGCTGACATTTTTTAACATTTTGTCAAATATTTATTGTGTTATTGCAATTTAATTAATAGTTTCCTGTTATCGAGATTTCAAACTGTCATGTCAGCAGTACACCTTTTAAGTTGGTTTTTCCATGATTGTATCACTTAGTTTGTTTTATTCAATCATTGTGTGGAAGTGAGTACTTGAATGAGTTTTATTTTCTTGTCATCTGTATCCTGTATATTATGTAAGCTTCCTCTTCCAGAACTTCCACATTACAGTCATTCTCTTATCCGTAGCAAAAGGAAGAGGAAGAACTAGCAGAAATCAAGCCTTATCCACACCGCGCCAGGGGCATTTATTAATGTCAATGATGCTGGGACAGGATAATTTTAATTTTTTTCCTGCAACCAATCTCGCAACCGTTGGATGCAAGCGCATCAAAAAGCTGAAACAGTTACTCATACTTCGTAAAGTTGTCTGTGATGATCGAGATGTTTTCATAGCCTCCTTTAGATCTTTCTAACTTGAAGAAATCAATGCAGAGGAGGTGGAGATACCCTTCTCTGATATGATATGACCAAGATATTAGGCTTTTCTTTGCAGTAGATGACATTTGGCAGGTTTCAGATTTAACCCATGTTGACAAAGACATGCAAACAAGTTTGCAAAGTGCTCTATATGTTCATCAAACATTAAAGAGACTACTATGATGTCATCCTAATATAGGAGAACTGTTGAGTAATTTTGATCACCAAGGCAATATTAACCGCTGAAAAGTGGTAGGAGCATTTCGGAGGCCAAAAGGCATGTGACTACATTCATATAAACCATTAGGGTAGTATAAAATGCAATTTTGAGTTTGTCACTTTCTCCAACTTCCACTGGTGGTCAGTAACCTTATGTTAAGTCTGAAGTTGAGAACAGTGTGGCATTACATAGGGCATCTCGTAACTCTTCAATAAGGGGAAAGGGGAATGCATCAGGAATGGTGTTCCTGTTTAACTGTCGATAACACAGATTCTGAGAGAATTGCTTTTCTTGAGGCGTAGTAGTTCTCTGCTGGTGATGCAGGGAGAAGAACCTTTGCGGATGGCTCCTGATTCTTCCATTCCCGTCAGATGTTCTCTTAATACCAATTAAATTATATTGTTAACCATGCACTCTGATTTAATACTTAGACCGATCTTAAGTACCTTGCCAAAATGGAGTACTAGTACAATGAGCCCCAAGTTGGACCAAGAGTGGGTGCAATTTTCCAAGCAACACAGGCTCCTTGCATAGAAACTAAACTTTGCTGTTTGACAAATGCCTATGAGATGCACATGTTACGGTCGCATCACCACCAACAAAATGAGCACTCCTCACCAACATGGCTCTTTTCAACTGATGAGGGGGTGCTTCCATTCAAGACATTCTTTGGGCACCAAGAGGGGTGGGGGTGTTCCAGGTGGCAGCACCCCCTGAGGGACAGTTGCGTAGACACGGGTCCACATAACTAGGTCCATATTGGTGCATGTTTCCTTCCTCAGGACAGGTGATTTGAGGCTTCCAGCGGCATTCAAGCACAACCGAGTTCAGTACGGGAAGAGAACGTGGGTGCCTGTCGGCAGTACCAGGGGGCTCCCGTTCCAGGGCATGGTAGGCACAGAGAAATCCGTCTGAGTCTCCCCTTCATCACACCTGGCCTTATGAGGGTTGCTTGAGAGGCTCTCAAAGGGTTGTTGGGCCCCCACCAGTTGCATGGTAGGAACGGGCCCCACTGCCCATGCCCTGGTTCCATGGGTACCTTGTGGTCCGAGGAGAGTCTAGGAGGGGTGGCCGATCATCCCGATGGGCTCTGCTGTTTGACAGGGAAGATGAACCCCTGTGCTGGAAGCCTGTTCGTCTTTATAGACGGCTAGGCTGCCCATCTGCCTGGCCTGAATTTGAATGCTTCCTTGTCAGCATGTCTGGGTCAGCAGACTCGCACCCCTGTCAGCAAGAAGGGGGATCTGGAGTGCCTTGCCTGGAGGGCTGAATTTTTTTTCGTCCCTGATGGTGTGGGGTGGGTGACCTACTCCAAATGGCTGCAGCCCCCTTGGTCGATGACATCAAACTCTTCATCCCTGGCATGGACGTGAGAGGGTTTCATCTTCCATACCAAACATCTCCACCAATACTTGTGGTGCCAGGCCCTTACATCTGCAGGGTAGAACCTCCGTCTGCATCCTTTATCGCAAAGGTGTGGGCACTCCACATGTCTGTGGAGGTTGCCCTTCTTGGAAAAGGTCTTCCTGCAATGGGTGCATATCGAGAGGAGAGGCATCCTGCAGGTGGGGGAAAGAGAAGAGTCAGTTAATTGGATGCAGTATCAACTGGGTCGAACTATCTTCCGCCCTGCCTTGGTTACTCAGGGGGCGAGGGTGCTGCTAGAGCTGGGGGAGTATGCTTGCTCTAAACTGGTCCCACAGGACTCGGCGTAGGAATCCTGTCCATCACTGCTCTGCTGATCAGATGGGATGTTTGGTGGCATGTCAAATGGCAGTGTAATGTTCCTCCGAAGCTGCAGTTGAATTGTCTTTGACTACAAAGTCCCCCATCTCTGCCAGAGTATCTTCTTGGGTTGGTTTGGTTGTCTGAAGTGGTAACGGGGGACATCGTGCTTCCCTGTGCTCCACCAGTCCACCTCACCAAGGTATGGCTTCAGACGGTTGAAGTGGACAACCTTGGTTTTGGCCCGAGGGGACTTCTGTATCTGGTATACAACATCATCAATCTTTTTTATCACCACAAAGGTGCCATAGCAACCACACTGGCTCATAATCATACCCAGCTGCTTTTGCTTGGCGATCATACTGACACTTTTGGAAGTCTGTGCCTTCTGCAAGTGACAACGGGCAAACTCATAGGCTCACTCCATCCTCTCTTTCAACTAGCTTCAGGTGCCTCCACCCAACTGTTGAATGTAACGGTAGGCCAGCCTGAAGAGGGAGCCCCACCCCCAAACCAAGCATCAAAATGTTTGGTGTAAGCTTGGTGCTGTCATTTTGGGAACAGCGATAGGCCACCATGATGAAGGGATGATGTTCATCCCAATCATTGTCTTCACTGTGCAGTTAAAGCGCTCGACCATGCCATCTGACTGAGGGTGGAACAGCATGGTGCGGGTCTTGTGGATGCTAAGCACCTCACAGACACCCTCAAACAGGCTGTCTTCGAATTCCTTCCACTGATCCGTGTGGATTTGTAGGGGAGTGCTGAAACGGGTGATCACCTGCTCAACCAGCATATTAGCAACAGTCTTGGTGGTCTAGTGGGGAATAGGAAATACCTCTGCCCATTTTGTGAAGTAGTCGGCCACCACCATTATGCTCTTATCCCAGCCATTGTCCTTGGGACTGTGCCTGTGAGATTGATAACCAGGCATTCCATAGGAGCCCCCACCAGATACTGCTGAAGAGGGGCCCTCAAGGGTTTTGGAGGAGGCTTCTTAGTTCCACACCTGTTCCACCTGGTGTCTCATCTCCTTCCAGTTTACAAGAGCCTGCCTCAGCCGTTCCACCATACGGGCAAACCCCAAGTGACTTGATGTCCTATTGTTATGTGCCAACCTCAAGACGCTGGGTACTTTCCCTCAGGTGAAAACAACCTTCCACGCTGGTGGACTACCATCCAGGTGCTCCCACCTCATCTGCATGATGTCCTTGGATAGCCACAGTGTCTTCCACTTGGTCCACCAAAGTTTTATGTCCTCATCCAGCGCCAAGATGTTCAGCCAACTTGGTCTTGGGGCCTCTTCCCCAAGCCACTTGATGATCTAACACAGCCTGGGGTCGCTGTGATGTTCCTATTTCAACTCTTTTGGGTCCCAGACCCCCAGGAGTCTGTCTGGATAAGTAGCGTCACCCATAGTACTGCCCTTCACTGTCCCCACCAGTGGTCCATCAATACCACGTGACTCAATTTGTGATGATTTCCAGGTTTCTCACTGTGCCAGACTTTCCCAAGTATAACAAACTGGCCACATGGGGTTCTAGAAATAGCGTCAGCATTTGTGCGCTTCTTCCCACTCGGTGCTCAACGTCTAACTCAAGGCACCCCAACTTCTGAATCCATCGAGCAGTCTGCACCTAAGGTTCCCGGAAATTGCATAGCCAGTGCAGTGATCCGTGGTCTTTTCTGAGTAAGAATTGTTTCCCCAGGAGAGAGTGTTTTAAGTACGTTACAAAATAGATCACAGCAAGCAACTCCTTCTAAGTGGTAGAGTAGTTGCGCTCAGCCCTGGACAAAGTGTGGCTTCTGTAGGCAATCAGGTTGGTGGTTAGTGGTGGCCACTTACTGATGATGGCAACCTTCTCCAGGTCTGTCTTTACCCTCTTGGCTGACACCAGGAAGGCCACTTCTTTCTTGAATAAGTTACATTTCATTAGTTTGACATTCAAGTTGTTTTGCCGAAATCTCTCTAATACCATGGCAAGCCTTTGAAAGTGCTGTTCAAAGTCCTTCCTCCACACGATCATGTCATTCAAGTTGCCGGGGCATTGCAAAGCCCGAACAGCATCACAGTGAACTGATACAGGCCATTCCACTTTCCAAAGGCTGTCTTCTGATGGTCATTTTGAGCCATGCCAACCTGCCAGTAACCACTGACCAAATCAAGGGTGCTGAACCACCTTCCTCCCTTCAAGGCGTCAAAGTTGTCCTCAATCCTGGGGATAGGATACGCATCTTTAGTGTCACTCCATGGACCGGTAGTCCAAACAAAACCAGAATGACTCATCCTTCTTTCAAACAAGCATGACTGGCGCGGACAAAAGGCTATTAAAAGGTTCGACCACTCCCTCCTACAGCATCTGCTCCACCTGCTTCACTGCCTCGTGCCACTTGTGTATCGACAGTCTCCTCGGTGGCTGGTGAATTGGTGCCGCCGCCCTTGTATTGATTCTTTACTGGATCAGGTTTGAATTCTGAATTTGGCCCAGCCCGACGTGTATTCTTTTATTAGCACTGTATACTCATTGTATGCTCCCGATGGCTTGTGAAAAAAAAAGCACAAGTGTACTCAGATGGGACTCGAACCCACAACCTCCTGCTTACCAGTGCAGACATCTTATCCACTCGACCATCGAGCTTGCCGGTGTCAGCTGGCTAGTTCGAATCAGATGTAGCAGCGGGTACCGAGAACAACCATTTCAAAAACCATTTTTTCACAAGCCTTCAGGGACATACACTGAGTATACAGTGTTAAAAAAATACACGTCGGGTAGGGCAAAAATCCAAAATTCATTTCATCTCCCCGGTGCAAATCCAGTTTTGAAATAGGTCAGGTTTGCCTTGCCAAGTTTGCGATCTGGGCCTGTAAATACTCCTGCGAAGCGTGTCAACAGGTTTGCCAGATGGGAACCCTCTCCCTAATCAAGGTGGATGCCCCCACGGCCGAGGTTTTGCAGGTGGGTAGGCACTTCTCCAGAGGTCCCTTTCCCCTGGCTGGCCCTGTCCAGAGGATGCCACTCCCCTGTGGAATTTGACTGTCTTCCATCTAACTTGATCACATCCCGGTCGTCCATGGGTGAAAAAAAGAGCTAAGCAGCTCCCTTTGTAAACTGTCAGGGGGTCAACACCTAGGCTGGCACATTGCCATTGTTGGTGTCAACCAAACTGGTGGCGACTGCCACTAAACAATTGCCTCCGGCATCCAAGTTTGGATATAGTACATCGACTCCCACCTGAAGATCCATCTGGACTCTCCCATCGAGAATCGTCTCATGCTCAGCCGGTATCAACACAATTTAAGCCAACCAGCACCTTTGCCACCACAGGATTTCACTTCACTCCTTTCAGGGGAACGGTCTTTCCATTGATAACGACTGTTTCATCGCCCCATCGCCGTCCGCAACGGTAATTGGATAGGAAGTCCATCCCTAACATTGCATCTGGTTTGATGTTTGCCACTATAAGGGACTGATCCATCAACTGATCCCGACTTTCAATTGATATTGGTCATTCCCCTAGCTGACATCGAACTCCCACCTGCCATTTTCAAGGAGGATTTCTAAGGGGCCGAGCTCGTTCTATCAATATTGGGGCAGCATAGCAGGTTCATTCTGAAATTGGGCTAACTGCCGCTCCCGTGTCCAAAAGAAAACACTCTGGCTTCCCAGCCACCTCACCCTGGACATAATTGGGCATGACCAATGACCAATTGGGCATGACCAATGACCCTTGGGCATGACCAATGGGCTGGCCTGACAGGAGACTCAGACTCTCCGGGTGGGGTCTGATGCCTTTCTGTGGCCTACTTTAGTTCTTTCAGTTGGCCAGTGGCTGCCCACCTCTTCTGATTAGGGCAATCTCGCTGGATGTGTCAAAATTCATGACATCCATAACACTCCACCTTTTGGTCTTTGCCATTGAGAAATGACATAGCTGTGGCTGGTCCCTGATCCCCCACAGGAGTCTAGGGAGGCTGATGCACAATTCTAATGTTCTCACCCCCTGGTTTCCCTCTCTTGTTGTGCACTTGAGAATCAAGAAATACTTCCATCTCGGTCGCAAGGGTGATTGTCTCTGTCAAGGTGATTGCCCTCATCGAAAAAAATGTAATGCTGCAATTGGTCATTGTCAAAGGCATTGTGGAAAGCCTTCACAGCGAAGTCCTCACGAGCTGACACAGGTAGCTTTTGGCAATCTAGCATCGAATTGACTGCCCCAAACTGCTCAGTGACCCGTTGTGGCCTCACATCCACATCAACAGTTGAGCCCGGTGCAGCGGAACCTTGGGCGAGTCCGAAACTGCTGTTCGAACGCCTCCCAAAGTCAAGGAATAGCCCTTCCATGTTTCTGGCATCATATCTGCCAGGGCCACTTGTGCTGTGCCACAAACATTACCTTTTCTGCTTCACTCCAATGATTTATTGCTGCAACACTTTCAAAGTAGATAAGGTAGTCAGACCACGAGGAGGTTTCGTCAAACTCATCTGGGAGCATGATTGGTTTCCGACCAACCATATCCTGGTGATTAGTCCGCAAAGCCTCATGCCAAAGTGTCAGCGGTAATGTACTCCTAGCACACCGGCCTATTGGCCGTACCTAGCCTATCCTGTCAACCTCTGTTTGTATCGTACTGCCGACTTGTGTAAGGAGCCGCTGGGCTCCATTCACTCCAGAGCGCTTCTATTGGCACCACACGATTGACTTGTGTAACAAGCTCCCGGGCACATTCACTCCCATGCAGTGCACCTCAATTGGCTGTGCACTTGCTTGAGGAGCAGCTTGGCTCCATTCACTCCCGCGTTGAGCACCTTTGTCAAATTAATACATTCGCCCAGCTCCCACTTGAACTGGATATCAGGATTGAACATCGCAAAAGGCTGAATTGCAGGGTGTAATTGCTGCTGTCCCAATTGCCGAATGGCAAGTAACTCAATTTGATTCCGAGTGGAATGGGGCAACCATGGCAGTGCCACCTGTGACTTTGGAAAATTCTCGGGTGAGCTCTGTCTGTTTATCGTTGGTGTAGGACTTGTGGGGCGTTTCCAGGTGAGGCCCTGCCCCGGCTGCTCTGACAGGCATGATTTGATGCCGTTCCGAATGTTCTGGCATGTCTGTCATGCTGCAGTCCACAGCGAGGGGTGCTCCCCAGAAAACCTTTGCTGTACTACATTGTTAATAAACTTGTAATTTGTCTCGCAGGGAAGCTCCGCCTCTGCTGCCCCATGAGGCACAGCGCGACATTGTTTTAAATGGAATGGTGTCTGTCATGCCATCGTCTGCAGCATAGAGGCATTCCAGATGCAGACCGTTACCAGGTCTACCAGGACAACACTCGCGGATCGCTCCCACACTAGGTCCCGCCCCTACCGCATTGTTAGGCACAAACTGACTGCATTCTGAGTGAAACGGCTTGTCAGCGGTACCACCAACTACAGTATGGGGCATTTCCCATGGGGAACGGGCACACGTAGTCATGGTGTTGACCAGAACAAAATTAAAGTTAATTGTCTGCACTGGCCAACAGCAGTCATTTTAGTCCCGTCTGCATTTCCCTTACTACCAAATCTTCCCAACTCACCCTTGAAAAAAGGTTTCAAGTTCATCTAGTGTATGACTAGATTTATTATGAATTCCATTAGGCTGGTCTACAGTCTGAGAGGCGCCAATCCCTCCCACATTCCTGCCGTGTGGAGAGTCAGATTAGCATCTAAAAATTCACGACAAAATTCGAGCTGTAATTTCACCTGCTCTCTTCGTCAGCATACCACCGCTGCCACCATTGTAACGTTGACGGCCTCTACTGGGTCTCACCACGCTGACAAAAGACACTGTGAAGCTTCCTCTCTGGTTTTTGTGGCTGTCGGCCGTTTATTAAAATTCCGACTCTCTTGTTTGACAGCAACTCCAAAAACAATGTGCTTCTGAAAACGCTACTGCACCAGCGCCGCGGCAACAGGTCTCTCGGGCTGACTGACGGGCCCACTACATGGCTCTACTGTGGACCCTTGCTTGCGCCCAAGCCAGTCATCCAGCACTTCAGTAGTTTTCACTATAAATTTCTCTCACCGGTGAACTGTTTGCCCACATCATCCTTTGACATGCAGGCCTCCCAACATTTGAAGTCCAAAATTCCTAATCATTTCAACAGCCCGCGAATTTCAAAATACGTAAGCAGTCGTGCGGCCCACATAATCGATGAAGTGCATATACACGTGTACGTATTTAAAAATGTAATGACAAATTTTGCAATACTTACAGAGACTAGTTTGGCCTGCTATGAGGAACCTCATCCTCTGTCAGTTTCCTCTGCTCTTGCAAATCCCTGTAAGTTGCACTTTTACAATACTGAAGTAATCTATCTGAATGTGTCTGCTCATAGCACAATCTGCCACTGTTTGTTAGCTCTTGTACAGTTAGTCACTTCCTGGGGAAGATCTTCCACCTGGTATGCTGGAAACTCATCTTCCAGCTTGTCCAGTTGCTCTCTTGATTGTAGGCCAAGACACTTGAATCGCTCTGCAAAAAACCTGACCTACTTGAAATCTACTTCCTCTCTTCTTATGTCTGCATTTTCAGCATTGATAATCATAGGATCTGCATAGGGAAATTTGGCTACCACGTACTGAGCTGCCTTAGAGTAATACTTTCTGACTGAGAGGCCGAGTCTATCTTTCCCTCATTTTCTTTCAGGAATTCTGTAGTGGCAGTGCCAATGAACAAGTCCTCATCAGCCTTTTGATGCCGTGTACGTTGGTCAAAAGGCAGTTCAAACAAGCAGCCATTATACTCTCGTAGAGAATAAGGCTTAATGAAGCGAGTCAACAGGATCTTGAGTTGTTCAAATAATTCACTCCTCATGACATGGGTGCAAGGTTCATCCTTCTGCAAAACAAAATTTGCTAAACAAAGCTGCCTTTTTAAAAACAGGCAAGGATGCACTAAGGAATAAGCCGTACAACTTTTTGTTTGGATCCTGTAGAGATACCCGAGCTCATTGTGGTCTTGACAAGAGCTGAGAGTCAGTTTTCTTTCCTGCAGTTTCTTTATTACTTGTATTTTCCTTTTTGTTTGTGGCCGAATGCTTGTGTTTTGCAGATTCTATCTTGTTCTCCCCGGGTATCTTTTTCTCAGGCATTTTCTTTTGCTAGAACAGGCATGCACCGAGATCAAATGTTTTTTGGGGGTAAGTCTTAACATCACTTCTTACAGATATATTCTTTGCAGTGTCTTTGCCCTTCTCATCAGCAGGCCTAACTCTGGGTATTTTTTCTTCTGGTACCAAGGTAGAGGGTCGCCCATGAAGTTTGTCTTGCTTGTTCTTTTCTGCAGGGGATGGACACACACCAGGACATTTTACTGTAGTATCTTTGCCCTTGTCATCAGCAGACCTCATCACTTTGGGTATTTTGTATTCAGGTGCCAACGTAGAGGACTGCCTATGAAGTTTGTCTGGCTTGTTTTTCTTTGCAAAGGATGGACTCACATCAGGACTCCTCACTTTTGCACATGGATCTTTGCCCTTCTCGACATCAGGCCTAATTCTGGGTATTTTCCTCTTTGGATCCACAGCAGATGACTCCTCATGAGGTTTATCTGGCTTACTTTTCTTTGCAGAAGATGGACACACATCCGGACCACTCTTTCTTTTTGAGCTACCTTTTGGCTTTTCAGTCCTTTTTCACTTCATCTGTGAAATATGCCAGCAAAGCAGGCCACTGTTGCAAAAGTCTATCTGTACACAATCCTGTGGGGATACGGATTTTCTTTTGGTTGGCTTTGTCTCCTGGATACAGATTTCTATTTAACTTGACCTTATTTGCATGAAGCCTGACCCCGTATTCACATCTAGATTAGTTTAGTGTGCACGCACACGGCCGCCATTTTCCCAGCACCACTTGACGTCAATTTTGCTGTGTTTGTGGCCAGTTTGTCGGCACACAACTGTCTGAAATGTAAGGCGTCCTTATTGGGGCTTGTCTCCAGAACCCGTGGTTAGTGATTTTCATTTTATTTTGCGTGTAACTCTTTGGGAGAGTTGTACATGTATACTTTTACTGAAACTTTGGGAAATCTGATTGTGTAGCGTTGTCATAGTAGACACCGCTTGTGTAAATACTGTGACGTGACAGAGGGCGCTAGTCACTAGGCGCGGTGCAAAATTATAGATGGCGCTCTGCCTAGTAACAGAGGCAGTGTGTTAGCTGTGTGTTAAGCGAGCGCGGCGCATAGGCTCCGCCTTGTACGTTGTGCGATAGGGCAGCGGAAGTCACTGCTTGGTCACGTGAGCGCGGGCGTGGTCACAGCAACGCGAAAGCTATAAAACGCGCGCGCAGGCTAGGCCTAGTCGTCCTGATCAAGGGCTGATCCTGAGGTAAGGGTCGAGAATCCTGTGCAAGGGTAAAAGTCACCTAGCTTGGTGTGACTGTGCCTAAGTCCGAGTGGTGCGTGTGTTGTTGAGGGGTTAATTGGTGGTGCGGTATAGTTCCTGATAGGAGCTTGCGGTCGATGCAAGGGCGGATTGCTATCTCGTGACGTGAGTTGCGTGTAGCACAGCCCTGACAATCAGCCCCGTAGACTTGCTAAAGTCCCTGATTCGGCACTGGATGCCCACAATTATTTGTGGTGTTCGCTGCTCTGGGCGAAGTCCGGTCACGTATAATTACACAGTCTCCCCGTCAATAGCGCCCTCTACTGGTGTATTGGTTGAGTGTGTTGATAAACACCAGCCGCTTATTAATTGTTGCATATAAGTCAGGTGTCCAGGCGAAGTTTATTTCAAATCAGGTCTGTCTGGGTTACGTCATTAAGTTTCGACCAATCAGATTAGCCATCATCTCGACAAAGACCAACGTTCTTGGGGGACAGTATACTTCGGTCCCAACGGACTCGTCCCTAGCCGCTCGGGGACTCTCCGGCGTGCCGTCCGACGCCCCGTGCCTCGAGGAGGAGGGCGCCCTCGCCTACGTCTGAGGGGCGCGGCGTCACAATACCTTGCTGTATTGTAGATGTACACATGAACAGCATATGTGCGCACGATACCTGTAAAGGGTACGACGGTCATCTTTGCTGTGTGCGCACACCTTTTTCAATAATTATGGGGTTTCCTTATTTTTCTCTATTTATTACAGGCACAATAAACATGTACATGCAGTAGGAGTCATCCGGTCCCAATACCTGGCGATATTTTTGGTTTGGAATCTTTGTTGGGATCTTTGTGAGGTTTTTCTTCTTGGAGTTACCTCAACCCGCTTATAATTCTACTTCATGACTGTGATTTCTATGATTTCACCTTGATTTTGCCTTGATTGCTGAATAACCTTTAAGATTTTCTCTGATTGACCGAATCATTGCCTGGTCAACTCGTACATTCATCCCAATTAACTTTGGGGTCAGCCCTGCTGGCCGTGACACTGCAGTCCCATTTCACTACATAATTTTGGCGTCGAAGACAGGATGGAGCGTACGATGGCCCACCACTACCAGACACAGTCTACATAAATATTCCCTTCACCGTGCTCAACGTCCCCGGGTGCAACTGTCCAGTCCTACCAGTTCAGATGAGATGAGTCATCTCGGAGGTGTCAAGATCCTGGGTTAGTTCCACTTCTGATCTGGTGAGGAGACAGCCAAGTTGACTCTACACATCACCTGTTGCAGTCAGTGTTTTCTCTGTTTTTTATTTTTAACTTTGTGTCCCCTCCGCTGCACAGGACCGATTTTTTCATGTTCATGTTTAGACGCTGTCACATGAGTATTAGCTGAATTCACTGCACAGAGCCTACTTTTTACACCCATTGCACCAAGGTGATCGTTTTGAGATCACTTCTGTTATAACCACAAAAATGTGACACCCCCAACACAATGAAACTACTCAGACAGCTGTCTACAGCTCAGAGGCACATAAGAGAGACCGCCCATTGATATAAGACAGGCCCAGGCTTTCCAAGGCTTGCCCAGGCACTTTATTTGTCGATAACCCTTATCACCACGTGGTTTAGATATTTACATACAATCCCCATGGGACGTGGCTGGAGGCGGGCTTTGGAAAAGAATGAAGCAGCTCAGGGGAAGTCCCCATGTTAAAGGTGACTAAACTAGGCTGTTCAGCATCTACAGAAATGCAAATTGTCCGGAGGTTTTTGCATTTGGCCGAAATTTTTTTTAATTACGTAATTACAAAAGAGGGGATCATCATAGTAGCCATTCTGATCTGCGCAAGGTTAATTTTTTTGTGTGCATTGGCTCCCTTCATTCTTTCCAACTTGCACTATTCACATTTAAATTACACCTTGTAGCTCTTTTTGCATAGTCACTGGTCACGAAGCATGGTTTTTGGTTACCATTCTTCCCATTTTTAATATTCTGTCATATTGTGTGCTCATTTTCTTTTCGATGATCACTGAAATTTTGGGCAGTCCAACTAGCTTTTATGGCATACCTGTACATGTAGGTTGTTGTCCATTACACATGTAGCTGACAGTTCTAGGAGGTGTTATAGCCTACATTTTATGTAATGTAGCTTAGGTATTAGTCCATTTAAGGCTGTTTACTGCTGATTAAGTGTGGCAGCACTAAGACTGCAACCATGTTTATGCCTGAAATAATGGCAGAAGCGATTTCTAAATCGAATCAGGCATTGGCAGAGACTTTGGCCAATGCATTTTCAAACTTACGGTATCAGAGGGCTCCATCGGTCTAACTTGCTAAATTTAGTGGGCCTCCCTGTAAGTCAGGAGACCCATCTCTCAAGGAATGGCTAGATGACATAGAAACTTACGCACGACAGTTACGTCTTACTGGTGAACAAAAAGTGGCTGCCGTAATGGACCACCTTGTTGGTTCTGCTAGGGAAGAAGTCTTGTATTACCCTTTAAGTGAGAGGACCGATTTCACCAAGCTTTGTAAACTTTTGCGGTCCCGAATTGGCCCACCAGAGACAGTCCAGTCTTTAAATCACAGCTTCTACTCCAGACAGCAGCTAGAGGGCAAGAGCAAGGCCGATTTCAGTCGCACTGTTACGCGGTTTTTGAGGCTGCCGCAACAGACCAGAATGAAAAGGCGGCTTTAAGCCAGCTAAAACAGGGGACCCTGAAAGAACAGTTTATTAGAGGCACTACAGATCTATCTGTCCGCCGGGAAATAAGGCGGCTTGTGATGGACCATCCTACGATTTCATTCTTTGAGATACGCAATCTTGCTCTAAAGCTGTTTCGTGATGATGGGTGGGGTGCCCCTACAAATAAACCTCCATCTGATCTGGTGCTCTCAGTAGAACACGCCCACTGTCACATGGATCGTGCAGCGAGTGCCGATCTGAAAATGAGCAAGACGATATCGGACTTAGTAACAAGTATTGAAAAATTGGCACAGCAGCAGTCTCTTATGTCTGACCGATTAGATCAGCCGGCCTCAGAAGTTGCAGAGAGTAGGGCAAGTCCCAATAAAGCGGTACCTCGATGTTTATTCTGCAAAAGTTAGGCCATAAGCAAGAAAATTGCTTCAAGAGGCAGAAACAAGAGAAATATGAACCCAATCTAGATTCAAGCTCAAATAAGCGGACAGGGGCGGGAAATGTATTGCCTCCGCCATAGAGGGCGCTGTACCAGAAGGCAATTCGGAGCCCACCAATGAACCAATCAGTGATGGTGCTGTGCATCTGGACAAGGTGATTTCTGCTTCAGAAAAGAAAAAGCTTATTGCACGTAGTCCGACTGCGACTGTTGTCATAGCTGGGGTTCATGCAGCATGTGTTTTAGATACCGGGGCAGTCACATCATTGGTGTCTGCCCAGTTTTATCGCAACCACTTGGCAACCAAAGTTGAATCGTTACAGGAATTGGGCACATTTATAAAGCTTGTCGGTGTGAACGGCTTAGCCGTCCCTGTTGATGGCTATTTAGAGGCCCCTGTTGAAATATTTGGCCAACAGTTCTTCGGCAGTTTTTTGCTACTGAGTGATGAGGCGGCCAAGAATGATAAGTACTCGGTGTTACTTGGTTGTAATGTGTTGTGCGTTGTGTCTTCAAAGGTGAAAAGTACTGTAGATGGGAATCGGGAGTGTGACTTAGCTCTGCAGTGGTGTAATTCTGTAGAAGAAGTGGAGGTGACCCAACAGCCATGCTCTAAAAAAGCAGAAATCCTGGAGGTTTTTGTACAGGAACCTGTGACAATACCCCCGTACTCTGTCCAACCAGTTGATTGCTATTTGGGCGGGTCTCAGGCAAATATAGAATGTAAGTCCATATTAGTACAGTCATCTCCCTCCAGTCCTGGAGTCCTGGGAATTCCACAGTCATCGATGGTATACATCAGACAGGCACAATTCAGGTCTCTGTGCTCGTAGTAAATACTAGCCCGGGGCAAGTAAGAATTCCTGCACTCACTAGGGTCGCTGTGGTGCTAAAACTAAAACCTTGGGGCAAGGTTTTAGTTAGTCCTAGTAATGACACTTTTAAAATAGGTGTTCGTCAAGTAGTTGTTGATCCTGGGCCGGAAGATGAGTCCAATATTAGTTTGCATAAGGACGATATGAAAGATGATTCTAACAAACCGAGGGAATTGTATACATTCCCAGATGGATCAACATATTTGTTACCTCAAGGTCTCAGCCTGGAAGAACTGGACACTGCAGATGCTGTGTCTGTAGCTAGGCTAATACAGAGGCATGAAAGGGCTTTTTCAATGGGTCCATTTGATGTGGGTTATTGTGATTTGATTCCGCACCAAATCACATTGACTAATCAAAGGCCAGTCAATTTACGATATCGTAGGGTTATCTCTAGTCTGATTCAAGAGGTGAAGAAACTTTTGCAGGACCTACTAGATAGGAACATTTTCAGGAAGTCTAGTAGTCCCTACGCCGGCCCTGTGGTTTTGGTCCGGAAGAAGAGTGGGCAACTGCATTTGTGCATCGATTATAGGTAGATAAATGCCAAAACAGTGAAAGATGCATTTCCCCTTCCCAGAATAGAAGAGATTTTGGAATCACTTGGAGTGCCTGCTTATTTTCTTCTCTGGACCTGGCCCATGGCTATTTTTATGTAGCATTACACTCTGACTCCATACCCAAAACTGCCTTTCGTGTCCCCTGGGGATTATACGAGTTTCTGCGTATGCCTCAAGGACTGACCAACAGTCCAAGTACATTCCAGCGTGTGATGGAATTGATTTTGCTGACATGAATATGTCAGAATTGGTACTGTACCTGGACGATTTGCTTGTGTTTCATCCAACACGGATGAAAACCTGGACAGGCTAAATAAAGTCTTCGGTAGGTTAACTGATAACGGGTTGAAACTCAATGGCTCCAAATGTCAGTTGTTCAAGAGATCTGTATCTCATCTAGGCCACATTGTGAGTGATCAGGGAGTGTCTGTGGATCCTGGTAAAATACAGCATATCAGGGATTAGCCTGTTCCAACCAGTGTTGAACGACTTCGGTCGTTCCTAGGACTTGCGTCCTATTATAGGTGATTTCGCAAGGATTTCTACCCTTTTGCATTCGCTGGTAGGTAAGGCTCTGTCAAAAGCAGGGAACCACAAGGGCCCCTCAGAACGGCCTAAGGAGGCTGATGAAGCTTTCACAGTTCTGAAGCAGGCGCTGTGCACTGCTCCCGTTCTGGTGTACCCGCGCTTTGACTGTGATTTTGTGGTTAAAATAGATGCTTCCCTAAGAGGACTTGGTGCATGCCTTTCGCAGTATGATGATAGTGGCCATTTGCACCGTGTGGCTTGTGCCAGTCGCAGTCTTAGGGGTGCCGAGAAGGGTTATTCTGACTCGTCCAGCTTCAAGTTGGAATATTTAGCCCTTAAGTGGGCAATTTCTGAGAAATTTAAAGAGTATTTGTTGGGCAGGAGCACAAGTTTGGACTGACAATAACCTTCTAGCACACCTGCAGACTGCTAAACTAGGGGCCACAGAGGAGCGTTGGGTGTCCCAATTAACCCCTTTCAACCCCGATATCAAATATTAATCATGAAGCTCTAACAAATGCGCAGATGCGCTTAGTCACAATCCACCTGAGCAAACAGTAGGTCAATATAGCTGAGGAGTTACAGTGTGTAACACAGGGGACACCCCTGCCTCATCGGTTAAATGCCACTAAAATGATACCTTTGCAGGTCTGTGAAGGCAAGGGGGGTGAAGAACCACCAGTTGTTGCATCTGCCGTACTGCCATCATACTCGCATTCAGATTTGGCTGTAATGCAAAAGGGGGATGAGGCCCTTGTTGAGGTGTGGCGTCTCTGGGAATGTCATTGGGATCCAGGAATGGGTGGTCTGAGTCAAGGTCAAAGTACACCGGAAGTCAAAGGTCGGCTAAAATATTGGTCCCAATTTGTTGAACGACAAGGTGTGTTGTACAGAGCCATTGGTGATCCCGGTCCTGGGCGAGTGTTGCAGTTGCTTGTTCCAAAGCAACTGAAGACTGAAGTTGTGAAAGCTGCTCTTGATGGATGGGGGCACCAGGGCGTAGGGAGAACTTTCGGTTTGATCAAGGGTCGTTGTTTCTGGCCAGGTATGAATAATCATTCACAAGTGTTTCCAGTGTACAGTGACCAAGGTCCCTACACCAGTGCTTAGGCCTCCAATGCGCCACCTCTTGGCTTTTTGGCCCTTGCAACGCTTGGCTGTAGATTTTCTAAAATTGGATCGAGGTCATGGAAACATTGAAGATGTATTAGTCATGACCGATGCTTTTACCAAGTTCCCATTGGCTACTCCATGTAGAGATCAGACAGCAAGGGTTGTAGCTCAGGTTCTCCATGACCAATGGTTTGTACATTTATACGGCATCCCTTCCCAGATCCATTCGGATCAAGGAAGAAATTTTGAAAGCAAATTAATACAGGAATTATGCAGCCTTTATGGGGTACACAAGACAAGAACCACCTCTCATCACCTGCAAGGCAATGGACAGACAGAGTGCTTTAACAAGATGCTCTGTAGCCTCATCAAATCCATCGAACTACAAAACCGCAGAGAATGGCCAAAATTTCTTCCACATTTGGTATTCATCTACAATAGTATGCCCCATAGCATAACTGGTTACACCCCTTATTGCCTTATGTTTGGTAGGGAACCGTCTATCCCGTTGGATCACTTGATTAGCAATGTGCACAGCGGCACAGAGAAACAAAAGGCAGTATGATACAGGGGGTACGCGTGTGCTTCTCAAACAGTGTCAGTTCACTGACCGCCATAAGCTCAGTGACCACTACCGTTCGGACCAGTATGTTGTTGTGAAACACAACCCAGAGGGCGATGTGTATGCAGTAAGGCCAATTAGTGGTGGTCCTTAAAAGTGGGCCAACAGAAAAATGCTCATAGCAGATCCTAGGGAAGAGTTACCAATGCCTAGAAATCCGTTGCTAGGTCTCCCTGCAGCCCATGATCCATGTGACAGTGGAAGCGAGACAGGATCAGATAGTTCTGACGAAGAGGTGTTGGTCCATTCACCTTCTCTGTTAAGGCCAACTGAACCACAGGAAGTGACTGTCCATGGGGGGGGCAAATCCAGCAAATGCCGTACCTGACGCACGACGCTCAGAGCGACTTAAGAAGAGTCGTCGCACAGGGCAGTAGCCCAGTGCAATTACTTGACTCTTTGATGGTTGTTAGGAGGCGGGGCGCCCGCGTCACACTTGTGATGTGAGTCATGGTTTAGGCTTGGGCGGTATTGCCTTTTTCGATACAGCGGTATCCATGAAAAAATACCGCTGTTTTTACTAATACAGCGGTATTCGTTGCAGAAGGCAATGACGTCATCAAAAAGCAGCGGCGATGCTGGCATTCAAAGGCAAACCACAAACAACACTGGGGGCCAGCATAAAGGGTTTTTAACGTCACAAACCCCCTAAACTTAGTAACTATTATAATTTATCTTTCCATTTGATGTCAGATAAAAATTATTCATTTTTTTTTAAAAAGGGACGGTGTTTAAAATACCGATTTGTTGCTCCGCGTTTCCTATATCTGTGCGGTTACTCGTACATGTTTTATTCCTCAATGCTCGTACGGTGTCAAAATCTGCACATGTGCTTGCAGTCAAGCCGAGACAGTGCGTTATTGTAATGATTACGTGCGGGTCACCAGTGGCTGCTCCTTCTCGCTGCACCCTAACACTGCGCGTGTGCAATGGTAAGGCGGCTTTCAGAAAACTCTGCGACGCGGCAGTCGACTCCTATTTCGAAACCGGTTGTAACAAAATTCCGATTACAACATGCACAAATCTGTGGTCCCAGTGAAAACGTGCATATTTCTATGGGGAGAAAATATGTTACAGCAAAATAGCATTGTACAAAATTCCTGGTACAACGTAAGGTTTTTTTTAACTCCGTTGACTGAAAAACCATTCTTGACGACCCATTCATAAAGCGTTTGCGAATCGCAGTGGTGAAAACACGTGTGCGGTGCACCACACTGGTTCCCGTCGGGCCGAACCGTTGCCAATGAAGGCATGATGGAAATGTGGCAAGCAGTCAATGTACAGGTTCTGCCAAAAAAAGGGTCGTACGTTCCACTACATCGAATGCAGCTCTATAGTTGCAAGTCGAAAAACACTGCCGTCACAAATTTTTCTGCAGGTTCATTCACAAAAATTGATCTCATGTCTATGTTTGTGTTTTCTGTGTTCATGAATTTAATTTGAAGTTGTACTGCTTGTACTCAAGCGAGCGTGCTCCCACAAAATTTCCAGTCGCGCAACAAAAGGCTTATCGCACGCACGCTTACAACGCGATATACAGACATCGGTTGCCATATTCCTGTCGTCATGACACACATAGTGCACGATTAAAAAATCCATGATATTTTACATTCATTACACAAACACCAAAACAAAAATTCCCATCCCATTTCCGATAAAATACGCCCCAAATAAGTTCGCATGACTATTCTCGTATCTCAAGAGTCCAACTAATCGCCCAACACTGAATTATTCATATTGCTGCAAAGAAATCTAGCGTGCCCGCCAATGAGACTGTGCACTTTCATGACGTAGATTTGGCAAGACACAGCTATCCAATCGCAGTACTAGTTCGTGACATTATGCTTCTTCGGCGACCATCTCGCACGCGGGCGGCCGCAGTGGGCGAGTGATCTCGGACTACCAATCAATCGTGTCATGCAGCTTGTGTCAAAAATCAAAAGAGAGGCGAAAAATTAAACAAAAAATGTCTCTCCGTGGCACAATTTGTGTTGGAAAGACTACTTACATGGATGAGGGCTTTAGTTGATGAGCCTTCACATTCTTGCAGGTACATCCAGGCCTACATGTGCATGCAGGTTACTCACTGTTGGCTTCGTTGTCATCCATGGCGATTGAAAGTCTTTTAAAAATCCCTGGATCGATGCTTTCACATGTATTTGCTTTTTTAAATTTCAAATGTGCATTAAACATGTTGTCCTATGACAATGAAGTTTATTATTCTAAACACATCACAAGGTATTTGATTAATCATAACCGAGAGATCTTTTTGATCAACCACGTTGTCCTAATTTTATATTCCGGAAAAACTGAAATACAAGCAGTGACAAGTGAGGTATCAGGTTTTTGCTTCTCTTTTCGTGTGGTTGGAACGATTGTGAGAACAATAAAATAGATCGTTGATTGCCATGGATGTCGAACAGATGCAGGTTTATGGAATCATTTTATAGTTTATGACACACATTCCTGGCTTCGGTTAGATAGAATTTCACACAATATCTGTACATGTTGTATATAAAGGACAAAAAAAGACCCAAAGAGAGCACAAGTGTAATGTTCATTGTCTGTGCATTTGTTTACTTGTTAAACTCCACCTCATGGTGGCGCTCTTCAACTCCATAGTTCATTTAAGGTCAAATACCATGCTGGCACCCTTTTCAGACACTTCACAATA